>CM038147.1:160013606-160438770 GCA_021437245.1 Aegilops speltoides
TCAAACTTGGAGTAGAAACTCCATTGGATACATGCAAGACATGAGCTTATGACTAATCCTTGATATTTCTCTTATGATGAAAATCTTATGTCTTGGATATATTTGCAACTTGCATGTTATCTAACCCATGTAGGTACTTGGTGGAATCAAATTCCATGAGATTGTAATCTACTCACATCTTGAGCAATCTCTACATCACCAAGTTTCTACACTATGGTGGTTGAAGACAAGGAAGCACGAAACCACTCAAACATATCCTTTGACAAATTCTATGTTGAGATTCATGATTGTTATCCTTGGATACACAAGTGCTCTTCCTTGCAAGAACTAACCCATCTAGGTAGATGGACTCAAATTCCAAGTGGTGCTCCCAACTCTTGATGAGCCACATCAACCTTGAGCAACCCACACAAGTTCAACTACATGGACAACACCACCGACCAAGGTATGTTATTCCATCTTAGAGAAGCTTTACTCCAAGTCATGAGCTAAAGCAACTCGACAAGATGTGAATACATCAAGATGCTTAAACGAAAAATGGCAACCCCATTTTGAGCTTAAACGATGAGTATGACCTATGATCAAGTGATCTCACTTGACTCCTAAGTCAATATACTCTAACATAGGTGACTTTGTTGCCGACCATCTCTAGATGAAGTTCCCTTGTGTTCTTTTCTGTGTTTTTGCATTTGTCTCATGCATATTCGTTTCCCCTTTCAAAAAAAAAACTTCATCTAGATGTCTTTCTGTTTGCTCTACATTCTCTGCATCCAATTCATTGCATATCATTCAGTAAATTCCTTGCAAATCTTTGTGAGATCTTACTAGTCCAGTGAGTTGAGGTGACAAGTGTTTTCTCTGCGATGAACTTGGTTTCACCGACTTGTTGCTTTGGGTCCAACCGAATCCTTTCGGTACAACCGAAGCAAACCACTCGGTGCCACCGATTTCACAGCAGGAAAAACAGTTTGCCACTTATATCTTTCATTAGCTCTGTTCATTTATATCTTTCAGCTCTGATTTTCTGTTCCCTATCTTCTCCCAGTATCCCATGCTAGATTCAGGGGGAGCAAGACATCTAAGGGAAAGAAATCATTTAAATTCATTGCATATCTTTATTCTTGGGGACATGTCTAATCCAATGTGGTACTTAGTACTCATTCTCTACATGTCATCCTAGTCTTGGTATTCTTGTGGTTTCTTCTGTTTGCTCTGGCTAGTAGATGTACCTGTGTTATCTAACCTTGTTTACACAAGTTTATTCCATCCTAAACCAACTCAAGACTACAAGGTAAGTATATGCATCACAATCATGTGTATGAGGAATTCTTGATGATGTACATACTGTTTGCAAGAAGGACTCATGAGCATGAAGGTATTTTCTTTAATATTCTTTGCTCTGATGCATATGGCCAAGATACATGTAACACATTGCCTGCTCTATCATGGTTATGCTCTCACATGCTTCTATATTCCATATTCACATGATTGCATACATGTAGGGGGAGCCTATGCTTGTTGCATGTCTTTCCAAAGCTTTACTTGCTATTCTTTATATCTTTATCTAAAGCTTTGATGTATGTTGTCATCAATTACCAAAAAGGGGGAGATTGAAAGCACAAGTGCTCCCTAGGTGGTTTTGGTAATTAATGTCAACAAATCTCTTGTTGGACTAACACTTTTATCTAGTATGTTTCAGATAAGTTCAACATTGGAGCGGCATGGACTAAAGGGTGTGGGAACTCCTTCAAGATGCTAAGGACAAAGGATTGGCTCAAGCTTCAAGCTCAAGACTCTTCATTTTACATTTTAGTGATCCAAGATCACATTGAGTCTATAGGAAAAGCCAATACTATCAAGGAGGGATGAGGTGTTGCTTAATGAGTTTCTTGCTCCACAATGCTTAGTGATATGCTCCAAAACCCTCAACTACTTTCCCACTTCCACACATATGTCCTATACCTAAAGTCAAACTCATTGCACCGATTCTTTCTATCCGGCGCCACCGAGTTCAGATGACATAGCCACTGCCACAAACCCTAGGCAAATCGGTCTCACCGATAGGGATCTCGGTCTCACCGAGATGGGATTGTAATCTCTCTATGTATGTCCATTATCAAAGTCGGTCTCACCGAGTTTGAGAAATCGATACTACCGAGATTACAATGCAAACTTCCTGGTTGACTCATTACCAAAATCGGTCCCACTGAGTTTGTGTAATCGGTCCAACCGAGTTTGCCTGACCAACTCTCTGGTTAGCTAATTACCAAAATCGGTCTCACCAAGTTTGTGTAATCGGTCCCACCGAGATTACGTTATGCCCTAACCCTAATCATATCGGTCCTACCGAGTTGCACATCGATCCCACCGAAAATCCTAATGGTCACTAGGTTTACTAAATTGGTCCGACCGAGTCTGTTGAATCGGTCCCACCGAGTTTGGTAAATTGTGTGTAACGGTTAGATTTTGTGTGGAGGCTATATATACCCCTCCACCTCCTCTTCATTCGTGGAGAGAGCCATTAGACTGAACCTACACTTCCAACTTACCATTTCTGAGAGAGAACTACCTACTCATGTGTTGAGGCCAAGATATTCCATTCCTACCATATGAATCTTGATCTCTAGCCTTCCCCAAGTTGCTTTCCACTCAAATCTTCTTTCCACCAGATCCAAAACCTATGAGAGAGAGTTGATTGTTGGGGAGACTATCATTTGAAGCACAAGAGCAAGGAGTTCATCATCAACGCACCATTTGTTACTTCTTGGAGAGTGGTGTCTCCTAGATTGGCTAGGTGTCCCTTGGGAGCCTCCGACAAGATTGTGGAGTTGAACCAAGGAGTTTGTAAGGGCAAGGAGATCGCCTACTTTGTGAAGATCTACCGCTAGTGAGGCAAGTCCTTCGTGGGCGACGGCCATGGTGGGATAGACAAGGTTGCTTCTTCGTGGACCCTTCGTGAGTGGAGCCCTCTGTGGACTCGCGCAACCGTTACCCTTCATGGGTTGAAGTCTCCATTAACGTGGATGTACGATAGCACCACCTATCGGAACCACGCCAAAAACATCCGTGTCTCCAATTGTGTTTGAATCCTCCAAAACCCTTCCCTTACATTCTTGCAAGTTGCATGCTTAACTTTCCGCTGCTCATATACTCTTTGCATGCTTGCTTGATATGTACTGTGAGTGTTGAACTTGTGCCTAAACTCCACCTCAACTTTAAGACCTTAAAAAACTGCAACTTTGGTACTTAGTGTCTAATCACCCCCCCCTCTAGGCACCTCTGCTCAAGGTCCTACAGGCCGCATTGGTCCTTGACCCCATCATCAACGGATTCCATCTTACACGAGTCCTCATGGACGGTGGCAACAGCCTAAACCTGCTCTATCAGGATACAGTGCGCAAAATGGGCATCGGTCTCTCAAGGATCAAGCCCTCAAAAACGACCTTCAAGTGTGTCATACCAGGTGTGGAGGCCTGTTGCATGGGCTCAATCACACTAGAAGTGGTCTTCGGATCTCCGGACAATTTTCGAAGCGAGGAGTTAATCTTCGATATCGTCCCCTTTCGTAGTGGTTATCATGCCCTACAAGGACGAATCGCATTTGCTCAATTCAATGCAGTACCGCACTACACATACCTCAAGCTCAAGATGCGAGGATCTCGTGGGGTTATAACAGTCAATGGAAACACAGAACGCTCGCTCCGTACGGAGGAGCAAACTGCAGCCCTCGCTGCAGAAGTACAAAGTAGCCTTCTTAGGCAGACCGCCAATCCGGCGATAAAGCAACCGGACACCGTCAAGCGAGTCTGGAGTACCCTGCAACAGGATTGTCCAGCATGCCCAGAGCTCAACTAGCAATTCGGCCTCCATCCTAGTCCCAACCAAGCTGCGAAATATGTGCCGCGCATACATAATTACGCACTCAAAATACCATGGGCATGGGCGGAGGCACGGCCACGATGCGGTCCACGAAGCGGCTCAACCGCCCCAGGACCAGTATTCCTTCATCATTTTCTTTCTTTCAGGACCCTACTTTCTGGAAGCCCTTTCAGGTATCCGGATTATCGGACTCATCACCGGAAGTAAAACCCAAGAAGACAAGAAGCTGGGGCGTATAAGGGAATACTCAGGTGGTCTCTGATAACGATCATTATACCTGTTTTACATACCCACGTGCAGCTTACCCTTGGCTAGGACATGTCAAATAGTCCCATTCTACTTATTGCACTACTTGTATACATACGCTTTGATGTATTATTTAAATAACAATGGGAAAATACACAGCGTCAACTTATTATTACACTTTCTTTATGTTTTTCCTTGGCCGCTTATTTATGACAAACCGCACCCGTACACTTCGGTACGTTTAGTTCACCAGGGGCCTCAGTGTACCCCATAACATGGCGAGAAAAGTCCGAACACTTTCGATAGTGCGGCACCCGAACTTATAGCATGATATGCATCAGCTTCGAATCATGTCTTGGGTCAATAGTTGGGTTTGCCCGGCTCCTATGTTTTGGTACCTTACGTTCCACTATATCGGCTAAGGTAGTGCAGGGAGAAATACTGCGATTGTGTCCCAGTTCTTCTGAACGAACACCTCATTAGAGAAAGCCAAAAGTTGACTGTCATGATGAGGCGAGAGCTGGTCGCTGTTCGAGAGGTCTCAAATCCTTATAGATTTTTTTTCGCTTCAGGCGAGGAATCGGCCTCATCCGATTTAGGCGTGTATAGCGCCCCGAGTCCAGCCTTCTGGATACTAGGGGCTTCGCCAAAACTTAAAATTGTAGACTTCTATGGCCAAATGAGAGTGATAAAGCTGTATAGTCTGATTGCTTGTTCGCTGCATTAAACACCTCCTTAAAAGGACCAAAAGTTTGGATAAAGAGTGTTTATATTTATCCCGAACACCCCAGTACTAGTTACATGGGGGCAGAAGCCGACGATTGGCCAACTCTCAAGATTTTATAAACGGCCGCATAGAAGGTAATATTTTAAATTAATAAACGCCATATAGCGCACATAAACTCATTTTCATATTACAGGATGATATGAGTACATTCATTCAAATATTACATCCTTAGCACATTCATCCGCCACAAGGCGGGCACCCTTAATGACATTGTCATCGTACTATTCGGGGTGGCGATGCTCCTTGCTCTTCGGCGGCCCCTCTGTCACCAGCTTCTTGGCATCCATCTTCGCCCAGTGCACTTTTGCACAGGCCAAGGCCCTGCGTGCACCTTCAATGCAGACAAACCACTTAATGACTTCAAGCTGCGGACAGGCATTCACCATCCGCTTGACAAGCCCAAAGTAGTTGTCGGGCAGGGGTTCGCCAGGCCATAGCCGGACTATGAGGTCCTTCATGGCCAGTTCGGCCGCCTTGTGAAGTTCGACCAGTTGCTTCAGCTGGTCGCTCAAGGGCATCGGATGTTCGGTCTCAATATACTGGGACCAAAACAGCTTATCCATCGAGCTCCCTTCCTCGGCTCGGTAGAACTCGGCGGCATCAGAGATGTTGTGTGGCAGATCTGCGAATGCTCCTGGAGAGCTCCGAATTCGGGTAAGTAAAAGGAAAGTCTCCTTCACATGCTTGCTTTGCATAATGAAAGCCTTACCTGCCGCTATCTTCTTTGCTGCCTCAATCACCTGGAGGGCCTTCTGGGCTTCAACCTTGGCATCTTGCATGCTCTGACGAGCCTTCGCAAGCTCCGACTCTTGCGTCTTGGAGTCACGCTCCAAGGACTCGAATTTTTTGAGAAAATCCTGGAGCTCTTGCTGGACCTCATCAACCCGAGCCTTTTGTTTTTCGTGCTCGGTGCGCTCCCTAGCTGCTTTGTCTTTGGCCTCGGATAGCGCCTTCTTAAGGGCCGCCACTTCGGTCGTGGCCCCTATTAAAATCATCATGCTTCTATTAGCATCAATGATTTTTTTGTCCTTTACATAACATTCATATGGGGTATCACTTACCTTTGTTCTCCTCAAGCTGCCTCTACACGAGGCTGAGGTCTTCTTCAGCCCGCCCCAGGTTCTGCCTCGGTCCGGAGACCTCCGTAGTGGCGGTGGCGGCCAGTGGCGATGCCTGCTTATTCACATAGACATAATATGATTTGACTCCTGGGAATAATATTTGATCCTCTGTTCGGCTTTTCTTTCCGAACACCAAACAGAGCATCAGGGGCTACTGTCTACACTGTGATACTTTCTCATAATTGAATTACTTACCTCAAAGCCTGTCAGGAGGCTGGCGCAGGCTTCGGTCAATCCGCTTTTGGCAGACTGAACCTTCGCAATCGCCGTACTCATAAGAGTACGGTGTCCTTCATCAAGGGAAGCGCTCTGAAGCACTTCCACCAAGTTATCCGATGCCCCTGGATGGATAGAGGTCATCGGCACAGGCGGCCCGCCCCCCTTGGCAAGGGGCTGCCTGCCTGAATCCGGAACCACTGGAGGTTCCGGCGCAGTATCCGGCTGGGGGCCAAGCTTGCTGCGACCCCCTTCATCAGAATCCATGGGGATCTCCCCCCCCCCCATGAGCCCGACATCGGGGGTTTTTCCTTGAGGCGCCTCCAAAACTATCTCTCCCTGGCCCGGTTGAGGGAGTCCTGGATAAGGGGGTATCCGGACAGCCGGACTGTGTGCAATGTCCAGACTATTGAAGCATGAAGATACAAGATTCAAGACTTCGGCCCATGTCCGGATGGGACTCTCCTTGGTGTGGAAGGCAAGCTTTGCGATCCGGATATTGTGTTTCCTTTCTTGTAATCGACTCCATGTAAACCCTAGCCCTCTCCGGTGTCTATATAAACCGGAGAGGTTGGTCCTTAGAAGGCCGATCACAATTACAATCATACCATCATAGGCTAGCTCTTAGGGTTTAGCCTCTACGATCTCATGGTAGATCTACTCTTGTACTACCTATATCATCAATATAAATCAAGCAGGAAGTAGGGTTTTACCTCCATCGAGAGGGCACGAGCCTGGGTAAACATCTATGTCCCTTGCTTCCTGTAACCATCAGCCTTGACGCACAGATCGGGACCCCCTACCCGAGATCTGCCGGTTTTGACACCGACATTGGTGCTTTCATTGAGAGTTCCTCTGTGTCGTCGCTGTCAGGCTCGATGGCTCCTTCAATCATCATCAACGAAGTTGTCCAGGGCGAGACTTTCCTCCTCGGACAGATCTTCGTGTTCGGAGGCTTCGCACTACGGGCCAATTTGCTTGGTCACATGGAGCAGATCGATAGCTATGCTCCCGGCCACCAGGTCGGGTTCGGAAACTTGAACTACACAACGGATATTCGCGGAGACTTGATCTTTGACGGATTCGGGCCAGCACCAGGAGCGGCGAACAGGCACGATGAGCACGGCTTAGTCCTGCTGTCAGACGGTGCTCGGGATATCACCCCGGCAGAAGCCCCAGATCTAAATCCGGGGCAGGTTGCGTTGCCTAAGGACGGAGGGCTGTACCCAGCCCCACAGGTCGTACCCTCATCGGCGATGGAGCCGAACACAGGCCTCACTTCTGAGGGAGCCTGTGACTCTGGACCCCCGGATTCATATCCGGTTGTAGGTTCCAGTCCGCGCGTCCATGAGCCCGCTAAACCTGGTTGGGCTCCGGTGATGGAGTTCACCACGGCGGACGTCTTTCAGCACTCGCCCTTTGGCGACATGCTGAACTTATTGAAGTCTCTCTCATTGTTAGGAGACTTGGGCCGAACTATGTCCGGCTTGAGTGGGAAGCAGACGACGACGGAATTCGTTGCCCACCCACACTACAAAAAAAGACACATCCGTGACATTTTGGGCCCAACGAAAAAAAATTCAGTCATACAAATGACACTTCTATGAAGATAATTGTGACAAAACCCGGTATCATCATAGATGTGGTGGGCTCCTACTTCTATGACAAAAAATCATGATAGAAAATGGGCTTTTCATCCAGGGCGGGCCGGAGACACAGCTGCATGACATTCTTTGGGCCGTCCATGACGGAAAAAACCGTGGTAGAAGCGAGGGGGAGTTCCGGTTATGGTGGGAGAGCGATGCACGTTTCTCTCATACAGGTACGCGCGTGTGTGTGAGGCGTTGGCTCTAACTGAACCCGAGTGAGGCGTTGCGCTCTAACTGAACCCGAGTGATTGCACTGCAGGCTACGCATTACTGAACCCGAGCGATCGATCGATGGCTATTAACTGAACCCGATGGAGCGATTCCTTCGCTACTGCTGCTAACTGAAGCCGATCGTGCTGCCTCTAGGAGGAACAGTGAGCGTTGCAGGGGGGGATTGGATGAACAGTGAGCGGTGGTGTTGCCTCTGGATGAACAGGAACTCGTGGTGTGGAGGGCTGGATGAACAGTAGACGGTGGAGGTGTGGCCGTGGAGGGGTGGTTGAACAGGACACCGTGGTGTGGAGGGCTGGATGAACAGTAGAAATTTTGACTCACATTCAAACTGATTTTAAAAATAAATGTATATCAAATATAAATTCCAACAAATACTCCACGCATAAAAATTAATGTAATTTAAAATCTTGAAATAAAAAAAAAGATATTTGAAACTAATTGTCGGTTTGATGTGTTTTAAAAATGTACAACCCATTTCTCATTACTAATGGGCCATTTTCTCGGCCAGCCGAATGAAAGCTCTCCTTGTCTTGAAAGATTTGCAGCCCAACAAGCCTGACAAAGCGACTTACTTGGCAAATCACAAAAAAAAATTGGGTTGTGGCCGTGGACCCAACTGTCAGCCTCTACACGTACAGTACTCTCCCGATGGAATGTCGTTGACCACATTGACCACACCGCACCGAGAGCACCAAGGCGGTGGGCGACGACTTGGCCTAGGAAGGGCACGACGCGGAGTAGGGGAATACGCGGCAGTGGATGACCACGCAGAGAGGAGTATGAGGATTCACTGGTAGCTGTCGTCGCTGCAGGGCCTGGCTAGCAGTGGGAGTAGTAGGGGCGATGAGGCCTCAACGGCAGCACAACCGTCCACTGGAGGCAGGAGCAGGCGGTCTCCCCGGCGCTGGTTTGGGCGGCTGATGCAAGAAGAGCAGCGATTGAAGAAGCAGCAGGACCGTTCGATTCAAATCCAACGGTTACTGCTGCTAGAATCGTTTATTGACTAAGTTGTCAAGCCCTGCATGCGCGTCAACGTAGTAGGCCCACAGGTCAGCCTCCCAACCAGTGCGCCCCGGATGTCAGTGAGAGGAATCATTTTTTTCGCATAATAAGGAGGCAGTTGATTGCGTGCCGCGAGGCCAGCGGAGGGAGTAGGGTGGGTCGGGGAAGCCTGCGCGGCATCGCAGCGGGCCACAAGAGGAGGGAGCAGGCAATGCTGCCGGTGCTAGTTTAGGCGGCTGGAGCAGGAAGATCAAAGATTGAAGAAGCACGGCGGCTAGAATCGTGTGTTCACTGACAAAGCCTTGCATAAACAAGTTAGCCTCGAAATCTGTGGCGTGTACAGCCCATTTGCTATTATTTTTATAATTTTTACTCATTTTCTAATTCATATGGAATTTATTGCAGCCTGTTTTCCATTTGTAGAATTGCCGACCATTTTCTGGTCAGTACCAGGGTCAGAAAATTAACTAAATATGTGGGAAATTTTTGCTGGGGAACGAAATATTCTTAATCCAAAAATTAATAGCTATATTAAAACAAATTAAAAATAAGTTAGTACTATGTCATGTTAAATCCAATGAAATACATATAAGATATCAGTGAAGAACAAAATTCAAAAAAAACTAATATCCCATTTGCTCGTCTTGAAAGATTTGCAGCCCAGTAATTCGGAGAAAACAAATAGGCCTAGCTTGGGTATTCTTCAAAAAGAAATATTGGGCTACCTATTTTCCCAAAGAACTGGTGCATGAGCATTTAGCTTTATTTATTTATTTACTTATTTATGTTTAGGGGACCATGAGCATGTACCTGGGCCGGATTCATGCGAGAGCGTCCCTTCAAGTTAATTATGGGCTTCTCTATTGGGCCTTCATCAGTGGGCTGCATGTTATCAACAAGTGGAAAATGTGTTCCGTACGAAAAATAGTATGAGCTACATATGGTACAGGGCACTAAAGGATCGAACCGTGCAACGACTTCCAAAACATTGTGTTTGTCGTTCTAACAACACATTTATATTCAACGAACAGACCAAATATACTACAGATTGTACATTGAAAACAGCAGCGAAGAACCTAGGGCTGGGGTGCAATGTATGAATAAGCAGGCGGAAGAGTGAAGACGCAGCTCGCTCTTCCAAATGAAACATCAGCCATCATTACAAAAGGGCTACCAAAAAAGAACAAGTGTATGCATCAAACTAAATAAAGATCTTACTATACCAAGTGTATGCATCTAACTAACTGCTCAGTTAGACGTTACTATTTATTAAGCTGTGGAGATTGGCTGACGGCTTGAACCAGATGGGTGCCTGACGGGGGAAACTCCAGCCAGCAGGTCGAAGCCTGATACTTGCGACCCTCTCTCCTACTTTGGGCTACAGAGCGTGGCGGCACATATCAGGGTATGGTGCATGCAGAGACGCATGGTACATTGTGTACACACAGTTTTGCCTGATGAACGAAACCGCGCTGCCATCATGATCCTTGCCGTCGGTTATCTCCTGGTTAATCGGATAATTCAGTCTGACAAACAGAGAGCGTGTACCAAGGCTACTTACCAGCCTCCAGTCAAAAATTCCAGAAGGCCCAGAGAAGCTGGGATCCTACTCAAATACCTTGCAGTGACTGTGATTGTATTCCGCGAAACAACACATCCGGTACGTGCGAACGATCATCAATCTTTCACCGTCGTCTGATCGAGCCAGAATCACCGCAATCGCCATGCCGCTTTTCTTTGAAAGGTTACGGGATTAGGAAGGATAGGGACACCAAAGTGACCTACAACATCATATCAAGTTGAGTCAAATAAAAGGGCTCTTGATTTAGTCAATCTTAAAAACAACATGTTATGAGCATGAATATTTTTTCAGTAAATGTTGACAGTAATATAAGCAAGCCATCATGATATCATATGAAAGTAACATACTGCTGTAACAGCCGTTTGTAGCGATGACTGGAGTAGGCCAGCAATACGTCCAGCCATAGAAGGACTCGACAGCGTAAATGAAGCCCTTGTGTTCAGTGGCATCAGAGAACCATGGAGGATGTATGATCCTGCGATGGACGTGTAGATTTATCCACTTACCGCAGTGACCTGTCAGATAGGCGAGACCGCGGTTGAAGAACGCAATTAGTTTGAAATCTTTATAATTCCCAGATCTTGTGGGCACTTGGAAGATTACAACCTTGAGCAAGTCAAACTTGGTATCATGTTGGCTACTGCAAGATTCCGAGTATTCTGGGCCATGGTGCGAAAGCAGTGCAGTGTTAATCGAAGGAAGGGGGATCACTCGCCGGGTGTAGACCTCCACGAGCATCGAGCTGCCGTGACCGTCAACGAGCACCATCCAAGACGTGTTCATGTTGACCCATGAAAGTGAATTATATCGACTAGAGGGGGGTGAATAGGCGATTTTTATGAATTCTTCACTGAGGAATTTGCTGGTGAGGAAATTCCTTAGCGAAGAACTACTTGCAGCGGAATAAGTACTCAGAAGTAAGCATAACAGAATACAAACATAGTCATCATGATGAAATGAAGACTAGCACAGAGTACGGAAAGCGTAAACACAGGATAACAAGATGAAGACAAACAGACTGAGGAAATTGAACTGAGGAATTTGTAGAAGTCTTCAGTCAAAGTCTTCAAACAAAGATATGAACAACACACAACACAGTAATGAGGGAATGAAGGGGTTGAGGAGATAGAACCAATTAGTTGGTGAAGACAATGATTTGGTAAACCAGTTCCAACTGCTGTCTCAGTTGTACGTCGGTTGGAGCGGCTGAGTATTTAAACTCGAGGACACACAGTCCTGGACACCCAGTCTCTGAGCAGCAACTCAGGACACCCAGTCCTCACCGTATTCTCCTTGAACTAAGACCACGCAGGCCTCGTCCAATCACTCGTGGTAAGTCTTCAGGTGACTTCCAAACCTTCACAGACTTGGTCACTCGGCGATCCACAATTCCTCTTGGATGCTCTAGACCTTGGCGCCTAACCGTCTGGAAGAAGCACAGATCTTCAAAGGTAACGATGGTCGGATCCACGCAGATCAATTTCTTGATGATGCTCAATCACTTTGGGTTTGTGGGGTTTAGTTTTGATTTTCCTCACTTGATGATTTTCGCTCAAAGTCCTCGGAGGATGGGTTGCTCTCAAATGACAAGTGTCAAGTTCTCTCGGAGCAGCCAACCAGCTAGTGGTTGTAGGGGCGGCTATTTATAGCCTAGGGAGCAGCCCGACATGATAGGACATAAATGCCCTTCAATGATATGACCGTTAGGTGGATAAGATATTTTGGACAGCGGTAGCAACACAAGAACGGTCGAAATTTGACTCTCAAATTCCTCAGGGCTATCATGTTCCTCACGGTGTAGGCAATTCGAACTGGCGAATTCCTAACTCCTCAGTTAGAGCAAAGTCATCAGTTACCAGAAGAACTGCGTCTCTGTCACTGAAGAATTTGACTAAACTGTATGAGATTTCCAATGGCTTCACTCGAAGGGATTGGTAGGTGTAGGATTTTGAGTTGAGCATCACATGGAAATTTTTCCTTAGTATTTCCTCGACCCCCTTTAACAGTACGGTGTTTCCTATGACTCAAGAAAGAGAAAATGAAACTACGAAAACAAAAGTCTTCACGCTCCATATTCCTCAAGTGAATACCAAGTCTTCAAGGTCACACCATTTTCTTCACTTTCAAAATCTTCAGAAAGTCTTCGGAATATCAAAGTCTTCAGTCGAAGAACTTCATTTTTAGGGGTCGACTTTCTCTGTAAATATCAAACTCCTCATAGACTTATAGACCTGTGTACACTCACAAGCGCATCGCCACTTAACGTATAAGTCTTCAATACACCAAAATCACTAAGGGGCACTAGATGCACTTACAATCTCCCCCTTTTTGGTGATTGATGACAACATAGGTTAAGTTTTCAACGGGGATAAACATATGAAGTGTAAATACTGATATTGAGGAATTTGATTGCAAGATATTGTAACGCCCCGAGACCGACGCTCCAGAAAAATTCCAGCTACTCCGAGATTTGTCATGTGATTTGTTTTGTTTGTTGCATCATTTGCATTGCATCATGCCATCATGTCATTTAATTTTTAAAAACTCACCTAAATAAATTGCATAGATCGTTGATCTATTTAAATCGAGGGAATTCACTCGTGATTTCTCTTTATAACATATTAAAGCCTCTCAATATTATTAGGGAGCTATAATAAAATTATTCCATTTATTTGGAATTAACCATAACCCACTTGCAAAATAATCCCAATGCCTTTGTTATCACATCTCTCGACCTCTAACCTTGTCTTTTATTCTTTCATTCTTTTTCCGGAGCTCTACCAAAAATTCTCAACATTTTTGGCTACACCAAACCTAGTCCCAATTCAAACCCATTTGAATGATATTCAAATGAGTTTGAATTCAAATCTTGCATTCGTGCCAACTTCCTTTTTCTTGGACCAAGTATATTTTTGTGAGTCCAGGAAAATTATCCGCATGCGCATATTCTTTCCCTAACCCTCTCTTTATCTTCCTTCTCTGTATTTCTTTTCTGCTTAAGAGTAGAGAGAGAAGGAACCCAGCAGCCTGGGCCTCCCAAACCTCCCAGGTCGGCCCACTAAACCTCTAAGGCCTAGGCCCAGCCGCACCTAACCCTAGCCCGAGCAATCCCCATCTCCCCTTTCTCTCGATCCCTTCCTCCCTCCCATGCACCGCCAAACCCATCCCCTCGATCCCTCTCTCCCTCCTGCTCCTCGCCCGATCCCCTCCTCTCGAGCACGCCTCTCATGGCGCCCGCATCAGCCGGCATCCTTCCTCTCCTCC
Source organism: Aegilops speltoides (assembly GCA_021437245.1). Lineage (NCBI taxonomy): Eukaryota > Viridiplantae > Streptophyta > Magnoliopsida > Poales > Poaceae > Aegilops > Aegilops speltoides. The sequence goes on from CM038147.1 coordinate 160,027,587, forward strand.
TCCATGGCGCCTCCCCTCCTCGTAGCGTTGCCGCCTCGTCTCCCCATCGCCATGGCCAGCACCACTGCACCCCCTCGCTCCCTCGCCCTTCCTTCTCCCCCGTGCCCCTGCGCCACCAGACCGTCGTCCCGCGAGCTTCCTCGCAGTGCTCGGACCTCCTCCTCCCGGGGACCGACGCTGCTGCCGCCGTCGTCGTTCGAGGCCAGCGCATCGCCTCTTCTTCGAACCGGGGAGCAGAGACCCCTCTCCATCTTGTCGCTCGCCGGAGTAGGCTACCAGCTCTGCCACTGCACCTCGTCACATGAGCCGCGTCAAGCCGGAGTCCCCTGCCCCCTCTGCACGAGCGCTCGTGCGCGCTGGCACCCGCGCCGCTCCTCCCCATCGTTTTGGCCGGAGCTCGCCGGAGCCCTAGCACCGGTCGCCGCCGCCAAACCTGCCATCTCCATCCTGTTCCGGGCTTTCTCCGCCCATGCTCTCCTCCATCACCCACCTCGCGCCGGCTCCTTCTCCCTCATGCCGGAAGCCTTGCCGCTGCCTGCGTCCGTCCACCACTTGCAGCTGCCGGAGCAGGACCTCCTCGTCGTGGCTCTGCCTCCACTAGCAGTCTCCTGCTGCCTGTCATCTCCATGGCCTTGAGCAGACCAAGCCGTCGGGCGTTCTAGCCCTTGCACATCACTGTTGACCCGAGGAGACCCCCGCCAAGTTCCATCAATCTGACCGTGTACATCTACCGTCACCGTGGGTTTTCATCAAGTTCGGCTACAGCACAAAGATATGTGCAACTACGCGGATTCGCCGAGTACGACTACCCATGGGACCCGTCAAGTTCATCTACGAACGTGTACAACTACCGTCGCCACGTGAACAACTACTTCCACTACGGCCGCGAGAACGACTACTTCCACTACTACTGTCGCCACGTGAACAACTACTTCCACTACGGCCGCGAGAACGGCTACTTCCACTACTACCGTCGCGGAACAACTACTTCCTCTACTTCCCACGACGACCCGTGAACGACTACTTCCACTTCGAACTCGATCCGCCCGAAATGCACGCTTCGAAGGTATAACGCCGAGACGATGCCCGTGAACGAATGCATGTTGTATGAGATGCACCCTATGTTTGGACCGTGACCGAATTGTTCCTTGCACGTTCGCCGTAAGCCATGCCACCATTATGTGGGACACCCAGAATCCGGGATCACCCCACCATCCGTGCACGCATCCGCATGCCTCCTTTTGCACCGGTATCTCCGTGAGCTACCAGAACGGATATGTTGCCGTGGCACCATTTTTGTTTCGCCGCCGTGGCACCCTTTTTGTTCCGCCATGGTGACCAAATGCTTCTTAATGCTCTTGTCAACATTTTCATAAAAATTGCATATAACTTGTATATGTCATCCGCATCATGATAACAACATTTAAAATGTTTAAACTTGTTGTTGCATTAAATTGCTAAATGCATATGGGGATTTACCGGATTCGTTGTTTTTATATCCGGCCCCATTTAAATTGTTTAGATGGTATAGTTTTTGCTATGTTTCACCTCTTGCCATGTTTAACAATATTTAATATTGTTGGGTACATAACCGAGAGAGAACTAAATAATTGATGTGGTGTTTCGTCAATATGCAACTCGTTGCATATTGGGCTCCACTTAATTTGTAGGATTGTTTGTGCACTTTGCCATGCCATGCATATTTAAACCGTACATGCATCATACTTGTTTGCGCATCATGCCATGTTTATGTGATGGTTGTTTACTATGTTGTTTGTTTCTTTCCGGGTTGCTTCTCTCTTTAGCTTCGGTTTCGTTCCGGAGTTGTGAGGGTTCGTTCGACTACGTCCGTTTGTCTTCTTCTTGGACTCGTTCTTCTTCCTTGCGGGATCTCAGGCAAGATGATCATACCCTCGAAATCACTACTATCTTTGCTATGCTAGTTTGCTCGCTCTTTTGCTATGCCAATGCTACGATGCCTACCATTTGCTTGTCAGCCTCCCAAATTGCCATGTCAAGCCTCTAACCATCCTTTCCTAGCAAACCATTGATTGGCTATGTTACCGCTTTGCTCAGCCCCTCTTATAGCGTTGTTAGTTGCAGGTGAAGATGAAGTTTGTTCCTTGTTGGAACATGGAGATGTTGTTCCTTGTTGGAACATGTTTACTTGTTGGGATATCACAATATCTCTTATTTAATTAATGCATCTATATACTTGGTAAAGGGTGGAAGGCTCGGCCTTATGCCTGGTGTTTTGTTCCACTCTTGCCGCCCTAGTTTCCGTCATACCGGTGTAATGTTCCCGGATTTTGCGTTCCTTACGCGGTCGGGTGATTTATGGGACCCCCCTGACAGTTCGCTTTGAATAAAACTTGTCCAGCAAGGCCCAAACTTGGTTTTACCATTTGCCTCACCTAGCCCTTTTTTCCCTTGGGTTTCCGGAGCCCGAGGGTCATCTTTATTTTAACCCCCCCACCCCACCCCCGGGCCAGTGCTCCTTCGAGTGTTGGTCCAACCTGAGCGATGTCCGGCGCCCCCTGGGCAACCAGGGTCTATGCCAACTCGTCGTCTTGCTCATCCGGTGTGCCCTGAGAACGAGATATGTGCAGCTCCTATCGGGATTTGTCGGCACATCGGGCGGCTTTGCTGGTCTTGTTTTACCATTGTCGAAATGTCTTGTAAACCGGGATTACGAGACTGATCGGGTCTTCCTGGGAGAAGGTCTATTCCTTCGTTGATCGCGAGAGCTTGTCATGGGCTAAGTTGGGACACCCCTGCAGGGTATAAACTTTCGAGAGCCGTGCCCGCGGTTATGTGGCAGATGGGAATTTGTTAATGTCCGGTTGTAGAAAACCCGAAGTTGACCTTAATTAAAATACATCAACCGCGTGTGTAAGCGTGATGGTCTCTTTCCGGCGGAGTCCGGGAAGTGAACACGGTGTTGGAGTTATGCTTGACGTAGGTTGCTATAGGATCACTTCTTGATCGCTACTAGTTTCACGACCGTGCCTTGCTTCTCTTCTCGCTCTCTTTTGCGATTGTAGCCACCATATATGCTAGTCGCTTGCTACAGCTCCACCTCATTACTCCATCCTTCCTATAAGCTTGAATAGTCTTAATCTCGCGGTGCGAGATTGCTGAGTCCCGTGGCTCACGATACTTCAAAACCAGTTTGCGGTGCCTATGTTACCGAAAGCGGTGGCGCAACCAAGCTCAAGGAGGAGCTCGATGAAGATCTTGCCCTTTGTGTTGTTTCGTTCTAGTTGATCGATAGTGGAGCCCGGTTAGGGGTCGATCGGGGACCTTTATGCATTTGGGGTTCTTCTTTTATTTTGGTTCCTTAGTCGGACCTTGTTTGTATCTGAATGATGTAATGCTTTATTCATGTAATTGTGTGAAGTGGCGATTGTAAGCCAACTATGTATCTCTTTCCTTATGTATTACATGGGTTGTGTGAAGATTACCTCACTTGCGACATTGCTTTCAATGCGGTTATGCCTCTAAGTCGTGCCCGACATCGGGAGATATAGCCGCATCGAGGGCGTCACAAGTTGGTATCAGAGCCTTCCCCGACCTTAGGAGCCCCACTGCTTGATCGTTTTTAGCGGCCGAGTTGTGTCTAGAAAAATGTTTTGAGTCATTTAGGATTATATATATCGGAGAGTTAGGAATTCTTTTTACTCCCCAGTCTCTTCATCGCTCTGGTAAGGCATCCTGACGTAGAGTTTTGACTCTTCTCTTCTCAAATTTCACTAAAAAAAATTTTAGGATCACGCGGGTATCTTGGAATCGTTCCGATGGTTTTATGATGAGAACATTGTCTTGGTGCCTCCTGTCAGGGGTTTAGTGGAAGTGTCCCGGGGAGTTGAGCTCTGAGGTGTTGTCGTCATAATTTTATCGTTGCAGTTCTGGAATACCTGAGTTTAGTACACCGACATCGAAAATCTCTTTTATGCAGTTGTTGGTGAGATAACCCCGATAACCCAGTACTGAGGTGAGTATGGGAGTATTGCCATGACTCGTATAACGGATGCTTTTCGAAGGTTGAGGTAGACGATTTCCGAAGGTTTCTTGGTTATGTGTTGAAGGATGGATACAGCTGGATGTAGGATTTGCTAGTTTTGGGTGAGATATTATGCTTCCCCTGTATCCCCAACACCTGATTGCATAACCGGAGAATTTTCGGGGTTTCATAGGTGGGAATTCAAGTAGCTCTTAGGATATCTTTCTGACGGATGTATGATATGAAATTGGGGTTCGACGTCTAGTGGTCCGCCTATTCACGGTTGGTTTTACAGTGGTCTCGTTGTGTCTTAAAGAGTCCTTGGCTATGCCGACTGGGACACTTCAGATGTCATGTGCCTTGCCTTGTACATGATGGTGTTGTCTGATCGAGCCCGTGTAGGCCCCACCACGAAAACTTCGGACGAAATCTCTATCATATGTTTGTTCCGGCTTATTCTGCAAGCCAGTCCTTTGTTTTTGTTTTGAGTTGTGGTATTCGAGCTGCTTCAATGTCAAGTGTTGATTCCATACCTTTCCGAAATGGTGTTCTCATACTCCGGTGTGCATACCAATCCTTCTCGACAATTGAGATTGTCATGTCAATCCTTTTCAACCGGCGTGTTTCTCTTCAAGTGGATCCGATCACTTCAACATCAGCAAGACCAATTATCATTTCTTCTCAACGGTGTTTGTTTCATCCGTCTCCAAGTTGCCTTTGTTTTTCCCCACCCTCCCACCCTTTTTCCTCAAGGACTAAGATTTCTTTACCAAGTATCCTTTTATTTTTGTGAAGTTTCTCCATTCTTTTCCATCAATGTTCTTACCCGGTGGTTCTCAAGAAGATGTTCTACTAGTTTGTCATTCCTCATTCCTTTCTCTTCTCCGGTGGATTCAGTCAAGTTTTGTTGATCATACCTTTTTTCCTCATTTCAATGTCTTCTCATACCGGTGCACCTCATTATCATTCTACTTCTCGCTATTTGTTATTCCGGAGTGCTCAAGATATCTCGAAGATTCGTGTTTCCACTCTGCATTCGTTCAAGCTCTTTCGAGATTGGTATCTCGTTCAAGTCATTTAATTCAACTGGTGCAACATCTCTTTTAAATCTTTTCAACGGTGTTCTTTTGAGTGGGCCCTAACCCACAGGTCTTTTCTCGAGGATCTTACGACTCTTCTATTTTCCCGAGCTATCCTAAATTCTTCTCCAAGTTTGGCGTAAGAATGAGTTATCATCGACCAAATGCTTTTCTCCAAGATCTTTCAAATTCTTTTCATAGTTGGCTCAACCTCTTCGCTTTTGATTCTTTCGGTGTGCCTCAATAATTCTTGGTGGTGTTTCTCGTTGTCATTCTCATCATTTGAAGACCGAAGAAGAGTTTCTCTTTAATCTTGCTCTATTCTCTTCAAGATTCATGGTGCTAGCTTGTTGCCATCCTCTCATAATTGTTTTCGATTGTGAGAATCTTTTTCACCCATCAGGAGATATTCAAGAGCCTTCTCAGTTTGTCATCCGGAGTCCATCAATTCAAGTTTATTCATTCTCAGCTGTCAGTTATCATTCTCCTATCTTGTCGGTGCATCAATCGAATATCCTTTAATCAGTTCTTGATCTCTTTGTTCTCTTGTATCTAGTTTGTCTCAAGCACCTTCGTTCATTTGCTAATTCTTACCGGTGATGCACCCCTACTTCGATCATTTTCAATTCTTATGGTGGTTCTTTCAACATTCCTCTTCTGTTGTTATCGTATCAATTAATTCATTCTTTCCGAATCCTACCTGTGGATCATTGAAGACTTTTCGGAAGTTTACGCTATATCTCTCTTAATCCCTTCTACAAGAATAAGTAGTATGCCAAATCCGTTGCTTGTCATCAATTTAAATTGGTGAAGGATACGCATAACATAATTCTTATTCTGGTTTCATCCAAGTGATTAATCCTTTCCTTTGGAGTTTGTTCAGGAGTAATAAATTCTTGGCTTCTTGTTGTTCATCTTTCCTCCGGAGTTCTAAGTTTTCCACATTATCTCGTCGCGAAGCTCCATCCAAATCATTGCAAGGCTTCACCTTGTGTTTTCAACTTCTCCTTCTTTCTATCACCCTTTTGTTTACCGGAGTTCTTCATGGAGGCTCTACATGGTGCTTCGTCAAGGATTCTTTTCATTCTTCAATTGTTCATCAAGACTTCTCTCGAAGATAAGACCCGTCAAGCCATACTTCAAAATAAACATGGTGCTCAACACATGTTTTGTTTTGAAGAGTTTAAGCATTCTTCATCATGGATTCCAAAGTGCAATTCTTTCGACCTTATCTTTTCAGGTGTTGTTATGTCATTTTGACAGTTTCATTCATGTTTCATGATTCACATGTTGTCAAGAATGAGGTATTTTAAATCCATCAATCTCTTCGTTGGATTTATCTTGTGTCATGTTTTCACCTAAAGCCTTCCCTAAGGATTGTTGCTATTTATGGTGCGTATAAATGACCCAAGTTCTTCATTTGTCCTCCCGGTGAAATAAGTTTCTCGTCTCCTTGTTGATATCAATCCAATCATTTGTTTCCGTTGGTGGCAGATGTTGGCATTTTCTTCTCCATTCTTCTACTTCAATTATCTATCTTCTATTCTTTTGTTTCGGAGGCATTGTGATGTTGTGCTATTCAATCATCATCTTGTTTTGTCAGGATCGTGTTCTTTTCATGCTTATCCATTTAACCGGAGTGTCCGGCCTTTTTCTTTCAAGTTCTTTTTCATCTTATCAAGTCTTGCATCTCTTTTCAACCGGAGTGTTGTCCGATTTTGATCTTCCTTGTTCCTTGTTTATCTCGTTTCAACCAGAGTGATTTCAATTCATTCTTGTCCATTGTACTCGTCATTCATAGCTTTGCAACCAGCAAGTTCCCGTAATGTTCCTTGTTCCTTTTTTCTGACGGATTGTTTACAATCTCGTTCATCTCCATTGTATTCTTTCTTTCCATTTGTTCAACCTCTCAAGGTTCTTTGGTTTCACTTATTTGTCGAAGAAGCAACTTAGTTTTACCTCTTCTCTTCCTCTTCCGTTTCTCTCCGGTGCCATTCTAGATCTCGGGACGAGATCCTCTTGTAGTGGTGGAGTGTTGTAACGCCCCGAGACCGACGCTCCAGAAGACTTCCAGCTACTCCGAGTTTCGTCATGTGATTTGTTTTGTTTGTTGCATCATTTGCATTGCATCATGCCATCATGTCATTTAATTTTTAAAAACTCACCTAAATAAATTGCATAGATCGTTGATCTATTTAAATCGAGGGAATTCACTCGTGATTTCTCTTTATAACATATTAAAGCCTCTCAATATTATTAGGGAGCTATAATAAAATTATTCCATTTTTTTGGAATTAACCATAACCCACTTGCAAAATAATCCCAATGCCTTTGTTATCACATCTCTCGACCTCTAACCTTGTCTTTTATTCTTTCATCCTTTTTACGGAGCTCTACCAAAATTCTCAACATTTTTGGCTACACCAAACCTAGTCCCAATTCAAACCCATTTGAATGATATTCAAATGAGTTTGAATTCAAATCTTGCATTCGTGCCAACTTCCTTTTTCTTGGACCAACTATATTTTTGTGAGTCCAGGAAAATTATCCGCATGCGCATATTCTTTCCCTAACCCTCTCTTTCTCTTCCTTCTCTGTATTTCTTTTCTGCTTAAGAGTAGAGAAAGAAGGAACCCAGCAGCCTGGGCCTCCCAAACCTCCCAGGCCGGCCCACTAAACCTCTAAGGCCTAGGCCCAGCCGCACCTAACCCTAGCCCAAGCGATCCCCATCTCCCCTTTCTCTCGATCCCTTCCTCCCTCCCGTGCGCCGCCAGACCCATCCCCTCGATCCCTCTCTCCCTCCTGCTCCTCGCCCGATCCCCTCCTCTCGAGCACGCCTCTCATGGCGCCCGCATCAGCCGGCATCCTTCCTCTCCTCCTCCATGGCGCCTCCCCTCCTCGTAGCGCTGCCGCCTCGTCTCCCCATCGCCATGGCCAGCTCCACTGCACCCCCTCGCTCCCTCGCCCTTCCTTCTCCCCCGTGCCCCTGCGCCACCAGACCGCCGTCCCGCGAGCTTCCTCGTCGTGCTCGGACGTCCTCCTCCCGGGGACCGACGCTGCTGCCGCCGTCGTCGTTCGAGGCCAGCGCATCGCCTCTTCTTCGAACCGGGGAGCACAGACCCCTCTCCATCTTGTCGCTCGCCGGAGTAGGCTACCAGCTCCGCCACTGCACCTCGTCGCCGGAGCCGCGTCAAGCCGGAGTCCCCTGCCCCCTTTGCACGAGCGCCCGTGCGCGCTGGCACCCGCGCCGCTCCTCCCCATCGTTTTGGCCGGAGCTCGCCGGAGCCCTAGCACCGGTCGCCGCCGCCAAACATGCCGTCTCCGTCCTGTTTCGGGCTTTCTCCGCCCATGCTCTCCTCCATCACCCACCTCGCGCCGGCTCCTTCTCCCTCACGCCCGAAGCCTTGCCGCTGCCTGCGTCCGTCCACCACTTGCAGCTGCCGGAGCAGGACCTCCTCGTCGTGGCTCTGCCTCCACTAGCAGTCTCCTGCTGCCTGTCATGTCCATGGCCTTGAGCAGACCAAGCCGCTAGGCGTTCTAGCCCTTGCACATCACTGTTGACCCGAGGAGACCCCCGCCAAGTTCCATCAATCTGACCGTGTACGTCTACCGTCACCGTGGGTTTTCATCAAGTTCGGCTACAGCACAAAGATATGTGCAACTACGCGGATTCGCCGAGTACGACTACCCATGGGACCCGTCAAGTTCATCTACGAACGTGTACAACTACCGTCGCCACGTGAACAACTACTTCCACTACGGCCGTGAGAACGACTACTTCCACTACTACCGTCGCCACGTGAACAACTACTTCCACTACGGCCGCGAGAACGACTACTTCCACTACTACCGTCGCGGAACAACTACTTCCTCTACTTCCCACGACGACCCTTGAACGACTACTTCCACTTCGAACTCGATCCGCCCGAAATGCACGCTTCAAAGGTATAACACCGAGACGATGCCCGTGAACGAATGCATGTTGTATGAGATGCACCCTATGTTTGGACCGTGTCCGAATTGTTCCTTGCACGTTCGCCGTAAGCCATGCCACCATTATGTGGGACACCCAGAATCCGGGATCACCCCACCATCCGTGCACGCATCCGCACGCCTCCTTTTGCACCGGTATCTCCGTGAGCTACCGGAACGGATATGTTGCCGTGGCACCATTTTTGTTTCGCCGCCGTGGCACCCTTTTTGTTCCGCCATGGTGACCAAATGCTTCTTAATGCTCTTGTCAACATTTTCATAAAAATTGCATATAACTTGTATATGTCATCCGCATCATGATAACAACATTTAAAATGTTTAAACTTGTTGTTGCATCAAATTGCTAAATGAATATGGGGATTTACCGGATTTGTTGTTTTTATATCCGGCCCCATTTAAATTGTTTAGATGGTATAGTTTTTGTTATGTTTCACCTCTTGCCATGTTTAACAATATTTAATATTGTTGGGTACATAACCGAGAGAGAACTAAATAATTGATGTGGTGTTTCGTCAATATGCAACTCGTTGCATATTGAGCTCCACTTAATTTGTAGGATTGTTTGTGCACTTTGCCATGCCATGCATATTTAAACCGGACATGCATCATACTTGTTTGCGCATCATGCCATGTTTATGTGATGGTTGTTTACTATGTTGTTTGTTTGTTTTCGGGTTGCTTCTCTCATTAGCTTCGGTTTCGTTCCGGCGTTGTGAGGGTTCGTTCGACTACGTCCGTTTGTCTTCTTCTTGGACTCGTTCTTCTTCCTTGCGGGATCTCAGGCAAGATGATCATACCCTCGAAATCACTATTATCTTTGCTATGCTAGTTTGCTCGCTCTTTTGCTATGCCAATGCTACGATGCCTACCATTTGCTTGTCAGCCTCCCAAATTGCCATGTCAAGCCTCTAACCATCCTTTCCTAGCAAACCGTTGATTGGCTATGTTACCGCTTTGCTCAGCCCCTCTTATAGTGTTGTTAGTTGCAGGTGAAGATGAAGTTTGTTCCTTGTTGGAACATGGAGATGTTGTTCCTTGTTGGAACATGTTTACTTGTTGGGATATCACAATATCTCTTATTTAATTAATGCATCTATATACTTGGTAAAGGGTGGAAGGCTCGGCCTTATGCCTGGTGTTTTTTTCCACTCTTGCCGCCCTAGTTTCCGTCATACCGGTGTTATGTTCCCGGATTTTGCGTTCCTTACGCGGTCGGGTGATTTATGGGACCCCCTAACAGTTCGCTTTGAATAAAACTTGTCCAGCAAGGCCCAACCTTGGTTTTACCATTTGCCTCACCTAGCCCTTTTTCCCTTGGGTTTCGGAGCCGAGGGTCATCTTTATTTTACCCCGGGCGGTGCTCCTTCGAGTGTTGGTCCAACCTGAGCGATGTCTAGCGCCCCCTGGGCAACCAGGGTCTATGCCAACCCGTCGTCTTGCTCATCCGGTGTGCCCTAGGAACAAGATATGTGCAGCTCCTATCGGGATTTGTCGGCACATCGGGCGGCTTTGCTGGTCTTGTTTTACCATTGTCGAAATGTCTTGTAAACCGGGATTCCGAGACTGATCGGGTCTTCCTGGGAGAAGGTCTATTCCTTCGTTGATCGCGAGAACTTGTCATGGGCTAAGTTGGGACACCCCTGCAGGGTATAAACTTTCGAGAGCCGTGCCCGCGGTTATGTGGCAGATGGGAATTTGTTAATGTCCGGTTGTAGAAAACCCGAAGTTGACCTTAATTAAAATACATCAACCGCGTGTGTAACCGTGATGGTCTCTTTCTGGCGGAGTCCGGGAAGTGAACACGGTGTTGGAGTTATGCTTGACGTAGGTTGCTATAGGATCACTTCTTGATCGCTACTAGTTTCACGACCGTGCCTTGCTTCTCTTCTCGCTCTCTTTTGCGATTGTAGCCACCATATATGCTAGTCGCTTGCTGCAGCTCCACCTCATTACTCCATCCTTCCTATAAGCTTGAATAGTCTTGATCTCGCGGGTGCGAGATTGCTGAGTCCCCGTGGCTCACAGATACTTCCAAAACCAGTTTGCAGGTGCCTATGTTACCGAGCAGGTGATGCAACCAAGCTCAAGAGGAGCTCGATGAAGATCTTGCCCTTTGTGTTGTTTCGTTCTAGTTGATCAGTAGTGGAGCCCAGTTGGCGTCGATCGGGGACCTTTGTCGCATTTGGGGTTCTTCTTTTATTTTGGTTCCGTAGTCGGACCTTGTTTGTATCTGAATGATGTAATGCTTTATTCATGTAATTGTGTGAAGTGGCGATTGTAAGCCAACTATGTATCTCTTTCCCTTATGTATTACATGGGTTGTGTGAAGATTACCTCACTTGCGACATTGCTTTCAATGCGGTTATGCCTCTAAGTCGTGCTTCGACACGCGGGAGATATAGCCGCATCGAGGGCATCACAGATATAGAAGAACTCCCCCTGAATATGTGCATAGTGAGGAATTTGCTTTTGTGGCAATGCACATTTGAAGAATTGAATCATGGAGATCTCCCCCTATATCTTGTAATTCATACACGCATTTGATATATAATATGAAGAATTTGAAATGCATGATGAAATATGGTGCCTGATAAGATTCAGCATGCGTGCAATAATATTAACGAGGAATAAGCATGCGGAATAGCACATCAAAAGTTTCAGAGCTCAGTGCACCAAACGCATCAGAGCATGACCAAAAGTATCAAGGCACCATCGGATTTAAGATTACAACTCGATCCAATGAAAAGTTTCTGAAGAACGAGAGTTGTAACTTAACAAAAACGCCCATAATATAGACCCGCTTGAAGACTAACTCAGATTTCTCCCCCTTTGTCATCAATTGACCAAAAGGATCAAAACTGAGGACTAACGCCCCTGAAGAATTTCAAGTTGATGGAGGAGCGCCAGCGTTGTCGGGGTTGTTTGTTGAAGTAGGGCCTGCCGCAGTGTCATTCAAATCTTCATGTTCATCGGTTTCACGCGATGAAGAATAAGAGCTAGCCACGGATCGGGAACTTTGACTCTCTTGAATTTCTTGGAGGTGGTGCAGACCACCAAATGCTTCACGAGACCCATAGTCTTTAGTTCTTCCGGAATATACATGAGTGAGAACAGCCAGTGCGGTTGAGGGTTTCATGAAGGTGATCTGATTTTCCTCACTTTGCTTTATGTGTTGAGGTCATGTTGTGAAGAATTGCAGCAAATTGGCGCTTCACCCATTTGTGATTGCGATCAACCTTCCGATGAAGGCGAGGAGTAACTCACGGTCGGTCATCACCACAGGTCTTTGTGGCTTGAGGATTTTGCTTAGCTGAGGTATTTGCGGTAGTGTCATGTGTTGCGTAATCGCCATTGGTGGAGTAAGATGTAGCTAGGCGGAATTGACCATCAATGGGCGAGTGCCTTCATCGATCACAAGAGCTTCCTTGCCCTTATCATCGATGATGAAATTGGTCGCTGAGAACTTCAATGGGCGGCAAGTAGCTACCATGGTTGAGTGTCGACCTGTAATTGGTGAAGATCTTGCCCTTATGAATCTCATAATCCAAGGCGCATAGGGCTTCAGCTCAAAAGGTGACAGTGCAACATTAGCCAGAGTCCTCATGAAGAAATCATGGAAGTTGACGGGAACGCCATGAATGATTTTGAACAGCATGTTCTTCATGATGCCAATGACATCTTCATCATTTGAGTTGTGGCCTTTGATAGGACTCATTGTCTTCGTTAGGATTCGATAGACAGTCCGAGGCACATACATCAATTCCTTGATGAGGAATTTGGTTCGAGGGGCCTGCCCTGGCTTCAAAGGCTTCATGAGCACTTGCATATAATAATCAGTCAGTTCGCGGTCATTGTAGATGCAATGTGCACTGTCATGGGGAGGATCAAGAGTAAGGACACGAAGCAATTCAGTTGCTGGTGCCTTATAGTGAGTGTTTTCTGTCATCCAATCCAGCACCCATGAATTGACAACTTCAGCATCTCCGATGATATGCAAAGTGGCATAGAACTGAAGAATGAGTTCTTCATTCCAATCACGAGATATCGGTCAGAAATTCAGAGTCCCGCATCGTGAATAACTTCGGAACGGCTCGAAGCACGGCAGAGATTCCATATCCACATGAGGAATATGCTCATGATCGAAGATTTTGTCCTTGTCAAAACACCGAGGAATAGAAGTTGGCTTGAGTAGTAGTCGAAGCGTCTTTTCCTTATGTGAGCGAGTCATATGGATTGTAGTCGATGAAGAACACATGCTCGTAAAAGAAGCCTTGAATTTTTGCTTGTTTGGAGAGCGGATTCTTGGTTTGGGCGGAGGAGTACCAAGATTTGCGGCACAACCTCGTGAATCGCGATCTCGGTGCTTGGTGAGAATTTATGGTTCCTCTTCTTGTGCAGGTTGGGGATCGTGGCGTTCTTGACACTAGCGGCTGGAATTTCTTCATGAGCAGAGCGATGTGGGATGAGTTTCTTCAGAGCCCATTTGAACAGTTGTAGCCGGGGACTAAGGAATTTGTTGAATAGGAGTGAAGATAGGAGTATTTGGATGCTGACTTTCCCAAAAGTCATCGTTCATCACTGGTGTAGTGCATCCAATATCCACGTCTTCATCTTATTTTCAATTTCTCAACACCAGCCTCTTCAAAGATGAACCGAGGCATAGGTGAGAAGCGATGGCGTTGAAGGGAATGCTTCCACTTCAATTTCTTCATCAAACTGCTCTGAGGTAGCAACAGAATGATTTTCTTCATCAGATCCGCTTGGGATCTTGTAGTCTTCTCCATAAGGAACAATTTCCTTAGGCGACATGGAGGAAATGGGAGCGGCATCAATAGGATTTTCAAGCGAGCTGGTCATTGGCTTCATTTTCTTGGCGGTGAAGAATTTGATGCAGGTGATGCCTTCCTTTTCTTCACTGCAGCTCGCTCTGCAGCCTTGGTCTTCTTCACTTCATAGCGTAAGGAAGAATTGGAGTTGGTGTTGGCGCAGAAGGAGCCGAGGATCGTGGTTCAGTTTCTTGGTGCAGCAGTGTAGTTGCCCTGATTTCTTGATTTCTTGAGCGCACCACTAGTGGATGCCACAGGAATTTCTTCAATGGATGGAATTGAGTCATCAGCCACGAAGTTGTATTCTCATCGGCAGTTGAAAGTCATCAGCGATCTTGCACGTTCTTCGGCGAGTGAGCGAGTCTGCAGCTCGAGGATTTTCTTGTTGCGATGGGGCTGCAACAATTGTCATTTTCTTCGTCAAATTGACGAATCTTACTTTGGCTCCTTGCCAATCAGCATTGTATGCATCGAAATCTTTGCTAAGGGCTTGGATTTCAGATTGAGCTTTGAGAAGTTCTTCAGGAGTCAGGTTGATGATGTTCTTCTTCAGAAGCTTCTCCTTTCTGGCTTGTGCTCTCTTGATCTCACGAGCCTTTTCAAATTTCCATTTCTCTTCAGCGATGAAATGGGTCACATATGACTTTGACCAGAGTCGAGGCGATCGAGCATTGGAGTGTTTGGATCCTGATGCCATAAGTCGATGAAGTCAAGGATCTTCTTGGATCCTAGCGAGGCACAGTTGTTCCTTTGGCTCTAGCGGCCTTTGCTAGTCTGTCTCGATGATTTACGCAAGTTCTTCATCGAAGCCTCGTCATCGAGGGCACTTGAAAGCAACCTGTTTCTTTCTTGGACTTGGCGAGGACCGCGTCCATTGTTGCTTTTGTCTTCAGCAGAGGGGGCTGATGAGGACATTAGTGCGGTGAGGAACTTCTTGAGACACGAAGCAATTGAGAAACCCCAGTCCTTTGACATGTAGCGGATGCACAGGAGTTGAGGACTTGGAGGGAGCTGCTGAGGACTTTGATGGAGCAGCAGTAGTCTGAGGAATTTGCCGTGAGGGCGCGGCTGAGGAACTTGGCCGTGAGGGCGCTGATGGTGAAGCACTTGGCTTGTGAGCAGGCTTCTTCGCCATTGATTTCCTCGGCTTGACCGAGGTCTCAGTGGCAGCAGCAGCAGCAGCAGAATCCTCGTTGAATTTCCTCACTGCCTCCTTGGCTTGTCTTGCCAGTTTTGCTTGACGCCTAGACCATTCTTCAGGAAAGTCCTCACCACGCTTGATGCTGGTGGGATCAGCGACTTGGCCAGGTGCCAATGGAGCTCTTGGGCATGGAGGGTTTAAGGCGAATTTCTTCAGGTACTTTGGAGTAACATAGCGATATTCCCTCCATTCTCGTGCCCATCTTCATTCTACCCTCTGAATGCGCACTTTGCGCTGATTTTTGTTCTCTTTGCCAAACTTGGCTTCATCAGGTGTGCAATAATCCTTGTATATTTCATCAGGGATCTCAAAAGCAGTCATGACCTCCGGTTTCTTTCCTCCCTTCTGCGGTCTCTTGCCTTCTGCCATTTTCTTGAGATGAGGAATTTGAACAATAGAACACTCTGAAGAAGTATGCAGTTTTTCTTCGAGGAACGCTGCAAATGAGTTAAGTTGATGGGAACCTAGTGATTCAGCGAATGACATGAGTACTGTGAGCAGAGTGTAGGTGCGAGGAATTTGGAGAGGTCATATCGTTCTCGGAAGATTTTTCAAAAAAACAAGTTTTGAGGAATTTGACCAGTTGAGCCTTGAGGAATTTCACTAAGCGTTCTTGTCTTAGGTTCGAGTTATACAGATCAAAATCCGCACAATTGAGGAATCTTGAAGAAATGAGTGCTTAGAGATGAATCAAGAGCATACATGTGTGAGGTGTTCATATGTGAAAATTTGAAGAATAAAACACCTTTGAAGATTTTCAGAAAAGTTTGAGAATCAAAGCGAGTAATAAAAGTGACTTTTAATTACCCGAACTGAAGAACACTACGAACAGAGATGAACCATGGTGAAGTTCGTCAAGTTAGATCTCCCACGCCCTAACTTGGCAGAGGGAGACAGCTACTGGCGGCGGAGTGAAGATTTCCGCATGGTGGCGCGAAATGACGACGGCGACGAGGTCGAGGCGGTGAAGCTCTTCCTCACCGGCGGCGATGGAGTAGCGGCGCTAGGGTTATGAGGAGAGATCGGCGAGAGACAGCGACGGCGGAGTAAATGAAGTAAGGAAGGGAGAGGGTATTTATAGCCACGGTAAAATCTGTTCGCCGAAGATTTTGGGACGAACATGCCCTGCCCTTTCTTCTTCACGCGACATGTGTCACCCACGTCTTGTCGCGATGAGATCGTGTAAGATCGTGTAAGATCGTGGGTGAATATAATAATGCATCGTGGGATGCGGAGCAGTTTAATGGTAAAACCGAAAATCTGGATAAGATTTGTTTTTAAAAATTAGATTCGCAATTTCTTGGTGACAGACACACAGTGAAGACTTTGAACAAGTTTCAATCGAGCGCACATGAAGAATTTGTGAATAGATTGGGTTGAGTATAGCATAGAGAGGAAGGGTCGATCACATTCACTTAGCGAAATCACAACTTGAAGAAATAGCAATAAGTGAATCTTTGTAGAGGACATAAACTCACATATATATATATATATATATATATATATATATATATATATATATATATATATATATAGTCAATGAAGAAAAACGTCGGAAACAGTGAAGATTTTGCAAAGTTGAATCAAAAATGAGGAAAAACTCAAATTGAAGATTTTCAACTTTTGTGGTGGCGTAACCCACCGTATAAGAATGATGATTTCAGACACCGCGTACAATTGTCGTGGGGTTACGAGAATCAAATTCTTCATTAATTTCTTCACACTTAGAGTGTTATTCTTCATTGATTGAAGAAAAACGTTTCTTCATGTGTTGCACATCTAAGTCATCAATTCTGCATAAGGGTTAGGATGTGTGTCCTTTTCAAAGAACATTCAAAGATTCTATGATATTTAGCTCACACCGCAACTTGCTAAATCTCTTCTCATCCAAGGGCTTAGTGAAGATATCAGCTAGCTGTTCTTCAGTCTTCACATGCTCAATGGAGATGTCGCCCTTCAACACATGATCACGAAGAAAATGATGACGAATCTGGATGTGCTTAGTCTTGAATGCTGAACGGGTTGTGAGCAATCTTGATGGCACTCTCATTGTCGCAGAGAGAGGCACATTCTTCACGTTGACGCCATAGTCCTTGAGGTTTGCTTCATCCAAAGCGCTTGAGCACAGCAAGAGCCAGCAGCAATGTATTCAGCTTCAGATGAAGCGGTGATACGCATTCTGTTTCTTCGAGGACCAACGGACCAAAGATCGTCAGGAAATGACAAGTGCGGATGTTGACTTGCGGTCCACACGATCACCAAAGATAGTCGAGTCGAATATCAATGAGATAAAAAGCAGAGCCCTTGGGGTACCATAATCCTAGTGTTGGTGTGTGAGCTAGATATTGAAGAATATGCTTCACAACCTTATGGTGTGATTCCTTCGATGCAGCTTGAAATCGGGGTCACATGCAACACTAAGCATTATATCTGGCCTAGATGCACATAAGTACAATAAAGTACCAATCATGGAGCGGTATACCTAGTGATCGAAGTCAATACCATTTTCATCGATGCATAGATGGCCATTTGTGGGCATAGGAATTTTAGCGCCTTTGCAATCTTGCATGCGAATTTCCTCGAGACATCTTTGACGTATTTCTCCGATATATGAATATGCCATTCTTGCTGGATTTAATTTGAAGACCTAAGAAGAATTTCAACTCTCCCATCATAGACATTTGATATTCTTCACTCATCATATAGGCAAATTCATCACTATAACATTGGTTAGTACAGCCAAAGATAATATCATCAACATATATTTGGCACACAAAGAGTTCACCATCATATGATTTAGTAAAGAGAGTAGGGTCGAGTGAACCGGGTGTGAAGCCATTCTTCACGAAGAATTCCTTCAATGTATCATACCACGCCCGAGGGGCTTGCTTGAGGCCATAGAGAGCCTTATTAAGTCTGAAGACTTTGTCAGGATTCTTGGGATCTTCAAAACCTGGGAGTTGAGCAACATATACTTCTTCCTCAAGCTTACCATTGAGGAATGCACTTTTCACATCCATTTGATATAAGATGATATCATGATGGTTAGCATAGTCAAGTAAAATGCGAATAGCCTCAAGTCTAGCAACAGGTGCAAAAGTTTCATCGAAATCAATTCCTTCAACCTGTGTGTAACCTTGAGCTACTAGTCGTGCCTTATTCCTCACCACAAGGCCATTTTCATGTTGCTTGTTGCAGTAGATCCACTTTGTGCCAATGATATTATGCTTGCGAGGATCTGGGCGATTGACCAATTCCCAGACATTGTTCAGCTTGAACTGATGTAATTTTTCTTGCATAGCCTGAATCCACTCCGGCTCCAGAAATGTTCATCTACCTTAGTGGGCTCTGTGATAGAGACAAAAGCATAGTGCCCACAAAAGTTAGATAAATGTGATGCTTTTGAGCGGGTGAGAGGACCTGGTGCGCTAATGTCATCGATGATCTTCTCCACTTGCACTTCTTTTGCAACGCGTGGATGAGTTGGTTGTCGCTGAGGATTTTGATCAGCATTTTCTTGACACCATTTTCCTCATCTTGTTCTTGGTGCATTAGCTCGGCGTTCTTCACGAACAGGAATGAATTCTTCAGAGATTCTTGATGGGAATGACATCCTCGGTTGCCTTGAGCTTGATAGCATCCTCGGTGCTGGTTCATCTAACACAGAAGGTAGGTGCTCTCTTTGCGAGCCATTAGTTTCATCGAACCGCACATCTACAAAGTCGACAATCTTGTGAAGAACAATGTTGAAGACTACTGTAGGTGTGCGAGTCCTTCCGTAACCAAGCATAAAACCTTCATGTGCTCTCGGTGCAAATTTAGAGTTGTAGTGAGGATCTCTAATCCAACATTTAGCAATCAAGACTTTGAAATAACTCACATTGGGTTTCTTGTCGTTGAGGAGTTCATAGGCGTCTTTTTGAAGAATTTGTGAAGATATACTCTGTTGATGATGTGGCGAGCGGTATCAATTGCATCAATCCAAAACGCCGAGGCGTTTTGTATTCATCAAGCATAGTGCGAGCCATCTCAACAAGAGTTACATTCTTGCGATCCACGACGCCATTCTGCCGAGGAGTATAGGGAGCAGATAACTCATGAGTAATACCAAGTTCATCAAGATAGGCATCAAGACCAGAATTCTTGAACTCAGTTCCATTGTCACTTCTGATATGCTTGATCTTCACACCAAAGTTGGTTGAAGCCCTCGAGGAAAATCATTTGAAGACTTCCTGCACTTCATGTTTGTAAGTAACAATGTGTACCCATGTATATCGAGAATAATCATCAACAATGACAAAACCATATAGAGATGCATCATTAGTGACCGCTTAATAATGATTAGGTCGAAGAGGTCCATGTGAAGCAATTGAATGGACGGGTAGTGGTCATAATAGTCTTTCTTTGGATGCTTGGCCTTGGTCATTTTCCGCTTCACATGCTCCGCATAAGTGATCCTTGAGGAATTTGACATTCTCAATGCCAATGACATGCTTCTTCTTCGCATAGCGTGTTCAAATTCCTCATGCCAAGATGACCAAGTCGTCGATGCCATAGCCAGCCTTCGAAGCTTTTGCAAGTAGATACACGGCTGGTTGTGGTCCCAGAGAAAATCAACAATATCTGATCTCCTCTCCTAAAGCCTTGAAGAATTTGGAATTGTCGACTTCCATAATCACAACACAGCGATATTTGCCAAAGACAACAACCATATCAAGATCACAAAGCATTGAGGCCGACATGAGATTGTATCCTAAGGACTCAACAAGCATGACTTTGTCCATGTGCTTATCCTTAGAGATAGCAACCTTACCAAGACCCAATACGACTTTTGCCTTTGTCGGCAAAGATGATATGCTTGAGAGGTGACGGTGATAAGGAGCATCCATCAATAGATTCTTGTCACCAATCATGTGATTTGTACATCCACTATCGAGGACCCATTCGGTGGTTTTGGGTTGATCATCCTGCAGATGAATTAGTGTAGCTTACAATCTCATATGCTTCATCGGTGAAGAATATGATATCAAGTTCATCGATGAATTTCATCAAGCGATATGAGATATAGCGAGATGAGGGCGTGTGAAATGAAGGTTCATTTCATCATGATTCGCTGCGTCCTTTCGAGCATGTTTGTCGGGTCCCAAAGAAATTCTTGAGACTATAAAGCACGTCCCGAGACCTGACCTGCGAGAAGAGATTAGTTCTTTTCTTCACCACCCACATCGGAGGGGTGCCAAAGAGTTCATCATCCTGCGAACACCATGTGAGAAAGGTGGCAAAGATGCCAAACCATTTCGCTTCACATAAGAGGGGTTAGGGTAAGCATATGAATAAGCGAGTAATTCTTGAGGACTTATGAACATAATGGTTTGAAGAATAATGCACATATTCATAGCCCTTAGCTCTACCTGCGAGACGAGTTGTTAGCACGATGATAATCATATGAGGACTTTGATCCTGTTGAGAATTTGATCCATATGAAGAATTTGGTCCATATGAAGAATTTGATCTGGGGTTCTGTTCTTCACGGTGGTGTCATGAGGACATTCACCAAGACTTTCAACACAACTTTTGGGAACCCAGATTTTCTTCATAGGGGAACCGTTCTGCGATTAGTGCCAACATATCTAGCAAATACTTCACCATTCGATTTTTGAACAGTTTATAGTTGGAGTCAAATGACTCATCGGAAGAATGAGGAGATTCACATGTAAAGCCAAATAAGTTAGATGGATCAATGGAGGTCCCTTTGCAGCAACCCATGAGGTTTTGGGGTCTTGCTCGGGCTTCAATATGTTCCATCGGCATTGAGTTTCCTCTCAAAGGCAATACCCTCTTTCCTAGGGTTTCTGTTGAGGATCTGCTTTTGAGCACATCACAAAGTGTCGATGCCCTTTGAGGCTTTTGTACATGCTGTCATGTACAATTCCTTCAACCTGCATTGTCGGTGATACTAGCAATGTCCTTAGATGAGGAATTAGTGATAGCAGAGGCAGATGAATAATTTGTAACACTTGAAGCATTTGAACATTCAGGTGAAGAATTAGCAGATTCACGTTCAATGCACTTTAAGCATGGAGGAACAAATTCTTCCTGAGAAGCGCTAATTTGTTGAGCTAGTAATGAATCGCGCTCCTTCTGAAGATCTTCATAACACAATCTTAGCTTCTCAAGATCATCCTTTCTTTGAAGAGATTCAAGAGAAAGCTTCTCGTGATCTTGCTTTACTTGAAGAAATTCATAAGAAAGTTTCTCATGATCAGACAAGAGAGAGTTATGATGACCTTGAAGGTTATCATACCTAGGCTGAAGTCTCTGAAGATTTTCACCAAGGCTTTAGTGCGATCCATTTCTTCACCCAACATATCATCACTTTTATCTAGCATGTTTTGAACCTTTTCAAGAGCCCGTTGTTGTTTCACAGCAATTTTAGCAAGTTTAGAGTAGTTGGGCTTGAGATCCTCATCGATTCATTTTCACTAGAGTCGAGGAGTTGTATTTGAGTACCTTAGCTCCTTTTGCCATGAAGCAATAGGTGGGGCGTAGCCATCATTATCTTCATCAGGTTTGTCGGTGATGTCGGTTTCTTGATGTTGAAGATGGACTTCTGACGAAGGCAAGAGCAACGGCCGGACTTCGCAACACAGGACTCAGATTCTTGAGACTTCTCCTCTTCATCATTTTCCTCGATTCAGCTTGAGTCCATTTCCTTGCCAATGAATGCAGAGCCTTCTTGGAGCTGCCCTTCTTGTGAGATGAAGACTTTGAGGATTTTGATGATGAAGATTTTGACGATTTCTTCTTCTTCTTCGCATCATCAAAACTGTAATCCTTGTATTTCTTCTTCTTCATTTCCTTTTCCCACTGAGGACAATCTTGAATATAGTGACCAGGCTTCTTGCATTTGTGGCAAAGTCTTCTCTTATAGTCACTGGATGAGGAATCATTTCCTCTTGAGGATTTTCCGAGCGACCACGTCTTGTGAATTTCTAGAATTTCTTCACAAGCGAGTGCTAGATCTGGCTCGATTCTTGAGATCACCAAGGCTACTACCGTAATCCTCACATTGAGTCGACACAACCTTAGCCTTGAGGCACATGGTTTGCCATAGTTTGAGCCATAGAGATCTCTCTTTTGAGCAAGTGGAACTTCGTGAGTGTTTAGCCTTTTGAGGATATCGGCAGGATCAAGCGACTTGTAGTCAAGACGTTCTTGTATCATCGGTCCCAGAGTATCAAATGAGGAATCAAGCGATCTCAGCGGTTTCTTCACAACTTCATGATCGGTGATGTCGGTGGCACCGAGGGCTTGAAGCTCATTTGAGATGTCGATGAGGCGATCAAAGGTTTGTTGGACATTCTCATTGTCGAGTCTTTTGAAGCGGTTGAAGAGATTCGAAGAACATCGACTCGAGAGTCACGCTGAGTTGAAACTCCTTCATTTACTTTGGACAGCCTATCCCGGATAAACTTAGCGGTTTCCAAAGCACTCACTCTTCCATCTTGTCCTTTGCTCGGATGGCCACATATGATATTCTTAAGCTTGAGAATTGAGTTGTTTGAATCTCTTCACATCGGTGGCGTTCGATGTGGGAGTGACAGAGAGGGACACCATTTTCCACAACATACCGAGATCGTTATCAATTGCCTCAAGATGCATTCGCATCTTGTTCTTCGATAGAGGGGTAGTCCGTTCCATCAAAGGTAGGACACCCAGCCGAGACCTTGATCATACTGCGCTCGACATAACTAAAACTCCAAAGGTTAAACCAAAATCACACGTAACAAGGAGTACGTTGCTCGATACCAATTGAAAGTGCGTTATATCGACTAGAGGGGGGTGAATAGGCGATTTCTATGAATTCTTCACTGAGGAATTTGCTGGTGAGGAAATTCCTTAGCGAAGAACTACTTGCAGCGGAATAAGTACTCAGAAGTAAGCATAACAGAATACAAACATAGTCATCATGATGAAATGAAGACTAGCACAGAGTACGGAAAGCGTAAACACAGGATAACAAGATGAAGACAAATAGACTGAGGAAATTGAACTGAGGAATTTGTGAAAGTCTTCAGTCAAAGTCTTCAAACACAGATATGAACAACACACAACACAGTAATGAGGGAATGAAGGAGTTGAGGAGATAGAACCAGTTAGTTGGTGAAGACAATGATTTGGTAAACCAGTTCCAACTGTTGTCTCAGTTGTACGTCTGGTTGGAGCGGCTGAGTATTTAAACTCGAGGACACACATCCGGACACCCGATCTCGAGCCGCAACTCAGGACACCCATCCTCACCGTATTCTCCTTGAACTAAGACCACGCAGGCCTCGTCCAATCACTCGTGGTAAGTCTTGGTGACTTCAAACCTTCACAAACTTGGTCACTCGGCGATCCACAATTCCTCTTGGATGCTCTAGACCTTGGCGCCTAACCGTCTGGAAGAAGCACAGTCTTCAAAGGTAACAAGCGTCGGATTCACGCGATCAATTTCTTGATGATGCTCAATCACTTTGGGTTTGTGGGGGTTTGGTTTTGGATTTTCCTCACTTGATGATTTTCGCTCAAAGTCCTCGGAGGATGGGTTGCTCTCAAATGACAAGTGTCAAGTTCTCTCGGGCAGCCAACCAGCTAGTGGTTGTAGGGGCGGCTATTTATAGCCTAGGAGCAGCCCGACATGATAAGACATAAATGCCCTTCAATGATATGACCGTTAGGTGTATAAGATATTTTGGACAGCGGTAGCGCCTGACAACAACGGTCGGAAATTTGACTCTCAAAAATTCCTCGGGGCTATCATGTTCCTCATTTGTGTAGCAATTCAGACTGGCGAATTCCTAACTCCTCGATTAGAGAAAGTCATCATGACGGAAGAACTGCGTCTATGTCATCAAGAATTTGACTAAACTATATGAGATTTCCAATGGCTTCACTCGAAGGGATTGGTAGGTGTAGGATTTTGAGTTGAGCATCACATGGAAATTTTTCCTTAGTATTTCCTCGACCCCCTTTAATAGTACGGTATTTCCTATGACTCAAGAAAGAGAAAATGAAACTACGAAAACAAAAGTCTTCACGCTCCATATTCCTCAACTGAATACCAAGTCTTCAAGGTCACACCATTTTCTTCACTTTCAAAGTCTTCAGAAAGTCTTCGGAATATCAAAGTCTTCAGTCGAAGAACTTCATTTTTAGGGGGCGACTTTCTCTGTAAATATCAAACTCCTCATAGACTTATAGACCTGTGTACACTCACAAATGCATCAGTTACATAACCTATAAGTCTTCAATACACCAAAATCACTAAGGGGCACTAGATGCACTTACAACCCAGTACATACCGTTAATGTAGCTGAGGCTGACGGGGATCAGATCACAGTGAAGGGGGTTGGTGCTCGCCACCCTACGATCGTTATGCTGCGTGACATGCCGTTTCTGAAGATCAGGCGGCATCAGCAAGCAAGGAGGTGGCTTAAAAAGCTCCGGCCCAAGGGCTTTGAGTAAATGGTACAGCCCCGACGAGCACGCGGCGAGCGGCATGGTACTGAGATTGTCCACACGCGAAACAATGAGCTTGACTACCTCTGTGGGGAGCGAATTCCAGCCACTCTTTCAGTGGACGTTGCTCGGTTCTGCCATTGTTAGTGCTTGGGTTTCGGACAAGGGAGGAGGTGCCTTAGCGGGGATGGAAGCTTGGACGAGATTATGTGCGGACAAAGATGGAGAAGCGAATATGTGTTGCGGGAAGTGGACAGGTGATGATGACTACAACACGCCGCTTGACTTACGAGACACATACCAACAACGTAGGGTCATGTCAATGCCAGACAACTTGCTTGAGTGATCACAATACTGGTACTCCCTAGAGTACCTACTACAGTACTATGCCCTAGCTTGCTAGAGTAGAGTAGTAGAGTAGGACTCTGCTCTACTACTAGCACCGGAGGAGTAGTATATTCTAATCTAAAATAGTTACAAACTTCAATGCCCGAGCGTGGAACGACAATGAACCATGCTCAAAGACCGTGTCTACATGATGTTTGGACTTATATGCAAAAAAAATAGCAAGATGCCCGTGCATTGCACGGCACACCATCATCACCAACTCGGTTTTTTCTCTGCTCCTACCCCTATAAAAGACTCAGTTGGTGATGATGGAGGCGAGGAGGCGTGTTCAGCCGGGCGTGCAGCGGACGGTGCAGCACTATTCGATTTATTTTTAAAAAAAGTAGTAGATATAGAGACATAGGGAGGAGCACGAGGTTGTGGAGATAAGGATGAACGATGCAAGGCCTTATCTGTAAATGTGGAGAGAGGTGCGGGTATCTTTTGTAAAATTGTCATAGTTGGCTTTCTATCCGTCAGATATAGATCGGACGGTCTATATTACAAGATGGCAGGCATACCATCATCACCAACTCGGTTTTCTATAAGAGTAGATATATATAGATATACATAGATAGAGACTAGGGAGTACTAGTAAGGACACCATCTACTGCTTCGTGTGCTACTCCTGTGCTCCATTCGTGCGGCATAACGCCCTCTGACCACTCCCTCCTGCGCTCCATTCGGTGGTATTGTTGAAATCTAGGGAGCGCACTCTCGCGACTGCTGGCAGCCACGACTTCACCGACGACGACTTCCTCCCCGACCTCGGCAACCTCTTCCTCAACGACATGGGCGACAACCTCAATGCCAACAGTGCTGCTCCTGTTGCACCGTATGTGTTTCTGTCCTTCCTATTTGAAATCGTGGTAGAATTCATGTTTCTAATCTCTATCCTACTACTATGCTAGTCCACATGATTAGTTTCATCTCTGTTATAGCCGTCATGATTTATTTTGTGCTTATTCGGATTAAATCTCATAGTAACTTGCTCACATATTCAACTGGCACAACGTCCCCTACAGCCACTCCCGTTTCATGGATGGCCTGGTCGATGCCTCCAAGGAGCCCTTCATCCACTGCTATGAGTGCCTGATGCCGTTTTGTGGCTCGCCGGCGGACATGGTGCATCACCTCACGGATGCGTGCAGCGGTCACTGCTGGCCCTTGGCAGAGAACATCAAGTACGACACGTGCTACCGGTTCACCATGCCGGAGCTGGAGGATCACCGCCGCCTGCTAGTCTCGGAGGAGGACGGCAGCATCTTCCTCTTGATCGTGGGCATCGGCGAGGCCCGCGAAGGCCGCCGCCCCGACTCTATAATGTGCATCAGGGGCGTCGCTGCTAACGCTGACACTGACACGAGGCAGATGTACGGGTGCGTGGTCAATGTTACTACCCCTGCGGGCGCGAGCGGCAAAACCAGCCTCATCGGACAGACTTGGACTTTGAGGAGCTGGGACTATCCCGCCAATGTGGACTTGGAAAACCCATGGCATCTGTTCCATCCTTTACCCGCCAACTCGGTGCACGGGGACTCCAAGGAGGTTCACCTGGACATACGCATTATCAAGTGCACTTAGAAAACATATAGTGTGTGTGTGTGGGCGCTTATGGCCCGTGTCTTTGCCGCTTTTGATTCTGTAAGCTTGTCGTTAAACTTGAGTGGCTTTCACCGCAGTCCTTCCTTTGAACTGCTCCTCTCAGTGAGCTGATGTAAGACACTTTGGGTTTCATTTGATAATGGAACCGGGGAGGAGCCTCCCTGTTCTTCTAAAAAAATACGCATTATTAAGTTAAATGTTGATCATTAGTCTTCGCTCAATGTAATCCGCTGTCTAAGCATGTGGAGACTTCCATGCATGATCTTGCTCTATTGGAGTATCGCGCATGAATAAAAGTGTATCCGTTTATGGTTTAGTCTAGAATCTCCCATGTATGAATTTTAACTACAGTACTGGTGAAAGACTTACGATGAACCATTTCTTACATCTCCTCTGCCCCCTTGCAAGTCATCCTGATTTAATCCCTCCATCTAGGTGTATAAGGGCATGGTTAATATTACTTAATAGTATAGCCAACTATTGACTATAATAAAGTGCCATGTCATCTGTAGCCAACATGTATAACAATTGATACTCAAAAACTAATTCTTAAAGATCATTTCTTGCAAAGCACAATAAGTGTTATTTCTTCACAAGTTTTGGATGCAGGTTGAACAGTTGAACGCTTTTGTTTGCGAAAGATACCTTTTTATCTATTTCACCCGGATGTTTGTGAGCTCTAGAGATGAGATAATATCCGAAGAAACCTATCGATGCCCGTTACACATGAGATGACCCCCACATCCTTTGTCAAAATAAACAACTCCCGATCAATGCATTTCACTCTTGATTGCAACGCACGGGCACCTTACTACTATAGATTAAATGCGACCAAAAATTGAACTAACATTATATATATACGATAAATACTGATGCATGTCACCTAAAATTATATCATTCAAAACTATGTTCAAATCTGAATCCAACGATATAGTTTTTGTTGACATACACTAACATTTTGTCGATTAAATCTTGATCAAATTCAATGGGGACTAATAAACCACGACCGATGTAGTACAAGTGTAGAGGCGGCGCTGAGCGGAGTCTCACCTCTCACCCGCTTCGTGGCGCGGCAATAAAGCCGTCATATCACAAAACCCAACCATTCCCGAAGAATAAATGGCCTGGTAAAATAAGCGGACAAGCAACCATCACATCCCTCCGTCTTTTTTGCATTTCATCTCTCTGCATTTACTTTCTCGAGTTCATCTCCCACACTCGATCCCTGGCTACTACTCCTAGGGCCAGTTCTTTCGGCGGCTTCCCCAGCTTTTCCCACAAGACTAGTCACAGTGGAGAGTAACAATAAGGTGCCTCACTCATTTATTTGGGCTTCTAAACTACTACTCCGTCCTGGTTTATTCCTCACCATTGTAATTTGTGCTAAATTTTGACCAAAGATTTAACTAATAAAATGTTACTCAAAACACTTAGGCACGGTGCATCTAGGTGTGTAAGTCATCTTACGAAAACCAAATAATCCCAAAACACTTAGGCGTGGTGCATTAACTTCTACCTCGTTTCTTGTTTCTTGACATATCAACCAATAAGAGATAAAGAGTGTGCATGCTTTTATCAAACATGACATGCAGTGGTTAGTTCATTGCATGCAATACTATTAATTAGCAAATAAACATTAACGTTCCTCGTTTTCTCCTCCTCCTTGGTCACGGTTCGTAGAGAAATAACCACAGAGAAGGAAGCTAAAAGTAAACAATCAAACGAGCATTTTTGCATTTCTTTTGCATTGAATCGTTTCACAAGCTTGACTAGTGTTGTTTTTCTACTTTTACAAAAACCGCATTGTAATGTTAAAACGTGCATTTGCACGTACATAAGTAATATTAGTACTCCCTCCGTCTAGGTGTACAAGTCTTCTCTCCTTCTTGGTCACCGTGCACAACCAAAGATGGCTTATTGACCTGGACGGAGGGAGTAGCACAGTCTGCAAGCATATATCGAGAGAGACATGTAGTCCGATAGTATATAGTAAAGTTTGTGCTATATGCACGTACTTGCAAAATGCGTAATAATACACAACATTTCCAAACTTTCCCTTTTACATACTTAATTAAGGACGCTAAAAATTCCTGAACATTCGGGATTTATCATTTGCGTCCCAAAACTAATGAGATCTCCTTACGAAACAAAAATTATACTCCTCCTAAAAGCCATGATGCTCGCAGGAGCACTTGCGGCGCGCCACGAGTGCCCTGGTGCACGGCCATCTCCCAGCGCGCCGACACAACGCTTCTTCCTCAGCCTCGCAACCCGCGAGGTGCTGATTGGCGGCTTGCCGGCGGGCGAGCGCGATCTCACCGGTGTGGTGATCCGGCGCCAACAGGTACTCCTCCTGGCTGGAAGAGTGCACCCGGTCCAGGTACCGCCAAGTGTAGATGAGGCGCTTGGGCCCGACTGCACTCAGGGCATGGGCACGGGCGTCCTCCGCCACCCTCACGGCCCTCGCACGAGCCTTCTGCCAAAGAACCAATTGCTTGACTCTCTCGGACGCGACATAGATCTCCCAGAAAGCTTGTTGCACGGTGCGCTTCTCTTCCTCGGCCTTCTTCTCCGCCTCTATTTTGGTGCGCTCTGCTGGAGGCAAAGCCTCCCACAAGGCAACATCCATTTCTTTCCAAAGCTCCTCAAGGCTGGGGGGGCTCGGCGGGCGGCGCGGCGTTCTCCTCGTAGCGGGGAGCCGACGCGTCCTCCGACGCGCGTGCTGGCGAGATTGGGAACGCTGACGCGTCGAGGCGGCGAGGAGCAGAACGCCGACGCGTCCTCCTCGACTAGTGGCGGCGAGGAGTGGAACACCAACGTGTCCTCCTCGACTAGTGGCGGCGAGGAACGGAACGGCGACGCATCGCGTAGCGGCGAGGAGCGGAACACCGACGCGTCCTCCTCGACTAGTGGCGGCGAGGAACGGAACGGCAATGCGTGACCGTCCGCGTGGTGCAGCGAGAGGCTCCTAGGGCTTGGGAGGGGAGATGCCATGGTGGTCGACGTGAGAGGGAGGGGGAGGAGATAGCGATGAACGTTAACGTGAGGGGGAGGAGATAGTGATGTCGTGGGAGGCGCAGTATTTATAACGAGCAATGGCACACCTACGTAAGATATGGACTGAGCTGCACTAACTTAACTGTAGGTCCAGTTGCGTCACTGACATGTGGGCCAGTACACTGCTGGGCCCGTATGTTAGTGACCCAATGCACTTGAAGTTAAGTAAAAGCTACGTGGGCATATTTGTTGGAGTAAATTACAGGGGAGCGAAGGGGGGGAAATATTGCTGGTCACACTGGATTGGACGAGCGTGGGGGGAGGAGAGTCATGCATGCAGATTTTTTCACACGGGTGGAGTGGTGGGACTGCCGGAGGGAGAAGGAGAGTTTGGCAGGCATATTGTTTCCACAGATGGAGAGGAAAAGATTTGGAGACGAGCGGGCTTCCTACAGGTATGGGGAACGGTGCATAATAAGTCATCTTGCATGCCGGGCTAGGTATAGTCTAAAGTCATTAAAAACATACACGCCCCACACATGTTCATATTTCAAGGTGCACTAAATTATTGCATGCGATGATTAAGGCTGGACATCATGGTGGTATCTTAGCTGGTATCATGCACACGGGAATAGCAAACATGCTGATGTGGCAAAGAATTAAAGAAGATAGGTGGGTTAGACTAACTAGTGTTCATGCATGCATTGGTAAACACATTTTTTGTGAAGAACGATAGCATTAGTTGAGTACTTTTGCAGACTTCAAAAACTATTCCACCGCCTCAACTATCTTGCTAAGAGTAGGTGAAATTTTTGAGTCAAGCCCTTTAAACTAGAAGGGAGGTAGTGGTACTCTAATAGCTAGGTGTGTAAGTCATCTTACGAAAACCAAATAATCCCAAAACACGTAGGTGCGGTGCATTAACTTCTACCTCGTTTCTTGTTTCTTGACATATCAACCAATAAGAGATGAGGGTGTGCATGCTTTTAATGACATGAGACTATCAAACATGACATGTAGTGGTTAGTTCATTGCATGCAATACTATTTAATTAGCAAATAAACATTAATGTCTCTCGTTTTCCCCTCCTCTTTGGTCACGGTGCACAGCCTAAGATGACTTACTCACCTAGACGGAGGGAGTATCAACATTCACAATGTCAAATCAATATTTTTACACTCATTATAAAACGTGGTTCTTATACTCATTATAATCAGTATTGTGGATATTGGTATTTTGAGTATAAATTTGCTTGTGGGATTTCATTGATGCCTGTCAAAGCGTGGAGGAAGCAGATCTTAGGGCTTGCATTGCCGGTCTCTACATAGGTATTTCTCTTCATAATCCTGTAATTTTAGAGACTGATTGCACTTTTGTGGTAGCGTCTCTTGCATCGGGGGACTATGACAGGTCTGCTATGCGTGGCCTGAAGATGAAAGCGTTGAGCATCTCAAAGTTGATCAACAATCTTCAATTGTCAAAGATTAGCTGTTTGGCCAATAAGGTGGCACACTTAATCGCTAAGTATAGCTTTGACAATAGATTAGATGGTATTCTTGTAAATAACATACCACCCTGTGTGGTGAATATTGTATCGAATGAGTGTACTGGTGTGGCTGGTTAATTAATATAAGGTGGTGTTCAAAAAAAGTATATATTTGGTCAAACACTTTGCAAGCGGTTGTGGGAGTAAAAGGACGGAGGGAGTATCATGCATGCGGAGTAGGCAAAAAAAATGCTCATTTATAGCCGGTCGAAGTCTCGAAGGGCGCGACCGCGCGAGGGAGGCGAAGGTCGTGGGAGGCGCGACGGTTGAAGGAATTAAATGAAGTTACATCCACACGCCGACATGGCGTGTGAACAGGAAGAAGCTATACCGTCAGGCCTATGATATGGGTCTAGTAGACATGACATCTAGTGGGTCCCGCATAGTTCTTGAGAACTCTTTGGGGGCTTGCGGCCGTTTATCCACCAGGCAAGCCATCAACCCCACGCCGTTCGCACGCCCTACTCGTCCCCATCTTCTACCTCACAACAGTTCGCTCGCAGTCGTCCCATCCTTTCACATTAGTTCGCTCCCTGTTTTTGCGGGGTACAACAGTTCAACTTCTCCTAACCCTCCTCCAAAATCCATGGCCTCCCAAATCTCCATGGTCGCCGCTGAGTACCAGGTTAGAGCCATCACCAGTGATCAGTTCATCGTCATCTACACACGTGGATCCGCGACGGTGAAAGCATGGCTTGCTCGCTTCCTATGCATGTTCAACTGTTCAACGGATGAGTGGGTTGCTGGGCTAGATGTTGAGTACACCACAGTCCTGGGACGAGAGAAGGATCTAAAGGACGAAGAGAGGAAGAAGCCCGCCGTGATCGAGGTTTGCATACATAACGTTTGCTTGGTCTACCACATATGCCATGCCGATGTTGAGTGCCAGGATTTTAAGAACTTCCTCAAGGACAAAAGAGTGAAATCCGTTACTGCAGGCTTTAAGAACGACAAAGAAGTCCTACATCGGATAGGTCTCATTGCAGGCCAGCCCTTCGATCTCTAGAAGGCAAGCCTGGTGTCCTCCTCTCAACCTTCAATCCTGACCCTGGCAGTAGTCATGATTGATCCTTCGTACGCTAAACTGAAGAAACCTCATCACGAGTTTGATCATGAATGGGAGTCGAAGACATTAGATGAAGATCACATCCTGTACGCAGCAATGGATGCCTACCTTTGTTTAAATATCTACATGGGTTGGATGAAGAAGCAGAGCCCAGTGTCCGGTTCAAGCAAAGAAGCGTCGGCGAAGAGGAAGAGGAAGAGGGACGAGTATGAAGTCGAGGACGTGGACTTGGACTCCGAGTAGGTGGCAGTGCCGTCGCTCATGCTGGTTCTACTGCAGTGTCAAGCTGACTAGTTGCTTAGTTTATTTTCAAGGGTGTGTTGTGCTGAGGCCCCAGCAGAACTATGTTTATGTTCTTTCTCATTATTTGAACTCTTTAGTACGTAGAGTAGTACTAGTACTATGTCTTACTACTATTCTTCTTGCAGTTGGTACTACTGCTCGTACCTTCATGTTCCTATTGTACTTAATACGTTTGTACTAGTAGTATAATTTGGGTCAGTCGATTTGTGAAAGAAGTTCGACAGATCAAAGGAAGAAGACCCATCCATGTTGCATCAAACGGCTAAGATGAGTCGACTGACCCAAATTGCTCCTTCAGATTGCAGGATCCACGTGGCATTCAAGGTCTCGAAGGAAGATTCCACGTCCGCATCCGGTTTGCGGGCTTGACGCACGCGCGACCAGCTTCCGCCGTGACAGCCACCATGCGCGCCTCCTCCGCGCGGGCGGAGACGACAATGTCACGCTAGTTCCTCCTCGCCAGCGTGCTGGAGCACGCGCTTGTCCTCCTCTTCGTACGCTGCGCGCATAGACGCGGCTCCACCAGCTGCTCGCGTGCTTGGCAGCGCGGCGGCATGGCGAGGAGGGACTGCAGATGATGTGAGCGGGCGAGCCTTCGGCTTCATGGCACAGGGATGGCGGTGACACGGCGGTGATGGGCGAGAAATTGTTGGCCAGAGCAGGCGGGCGCCGGCATGCGCAACGGCGGCGGCGGCATATTGATGAGTGCGCGTATGGGAGCTTACTTTAGTTTTATATGAGGTTAGCCAAACTTAAAAGAAAACCGTACTAGTACACGTAAACATTAGACTTAGGCAGCGCTTTCTTTTTTTTTGAAGTTAGTACCACAGCCACGATACGGAATCTTGTGCAAGCGCGTGAACTGCGGCCGCGCGGTCGATCGAACGCTGCATCACCGTGTCGCGCTCAAAGGACATCCACCAAACCTTTTTGTGTGTGTGAAAACAATCCTCGAATATTACTCAACTTTTTTTCTTGGGAAAGTTCTTGACGCTGCAATATTTCCATATATTTGAATTTAGCTCCAGTTTGTGTTTATTTGGATTTGGACGTTTTAGGTGCGCCCTAGTTTTTTTAATACTTATTTTGTGTGTGTGACTGAGAGAGAACGTGTGTACGTGTCCATGTGTGTGTTGTGGCGGAAGGGCAATGTGGAGACGGTGTGCGTGTGATACAGACATAGAGAGGTGTGAATGTGCAAATGATCATGCATGAGTGAGACATAGACAGATGCCGATATGTTGTGTATACATGAGAGAACGGTCTTCTAGTTTACTTGTGTGTGTGTGTGTGTGTGTGTGTGAGAGAGAGAGAGAGAGAGAGAGGAGCATCCGTAACACAACAACCATCTCTCTCGATTCGTCCGTCCCTCGCACGATCGCATGCAACATATGCATCAACGCGCACATTTTGACACCCTCACTCGGCCCCTGCCCACCTCAAGGCCCGTGCAATCTCTTCGTGGATACCCATTTCTCTCCTTAGGTTTGTTTTCGCTCAATATCTCTCTCTCTCTCTCTCTCTCACACACACACACACACACACACACACACGCAGCACAACACACACACACACTCCCCCGAGCACACAATTCATCCCCATCCAAGGTTATACGGCGACCACTCTCGCTTGTGCTTCTTTGAACCCCAACATGCACAACACCTCAATCTTCAAAGAGGGCATCGAGCAGATCGAAGATGGCGACCACACCGCGCTAGAGAATGCGGGGTCATTTGGAAGCAGGGTGATGTGACGACGGCTGACTGACTCCTCCCCCCACCCTCTCTCTCTCTCTTGCACAAAATTACCAATCCCTCTCTCCCCCGCACAAAATTGTCAATCCCTCAACCCATGAGATCCTTCCCCTCTCGTCCATGTTTTTCCAAATTGTCTCATCAAACATGTTGTCTCTTCTCGTTCCACGTATATAGAATCGCGTATATTACATGTCTCCATCTTTCTCACAGACCTAACTTCTTCCTCTCTCTTTCTCTCTCTCTCTCTCTCTCTCTCTCTCTCTCTCTCTCTCTCTCTCTCTCTCTCTCTGTCTCGTTAGGTTTGTCTCCTACTCTCTCGTCCACATATATACAATCTTTCCCGCCCTATCTGCTCCATCTTCAAAAGCTCTCTCTGCACGTTTCATTCACACAATGGGATATGTCAAAATGTTGCTTCTATAATGGCTAATGTAGAGTTTTTGTTGTTTTTGTTGCATCCTACATATTAATAACTATGAAATGCATTTAGATTCTCATTTGACTGGGATTATGTGAGTTTGAGCATGTTGTGAAGTACTATAGACCTTGTATACATCTTGGGATTCGACAATGATTGTAACTATCGAATTGTATAGACCATTATATTCGAAGTCAATAGCCTAATATATTTATTTCACAATTTCAACAAATGATTAGTTCACTACAAACTAAGAAAACAAATGTGTACTCCCTCTGTTTTAATTTAAGTCCGCGTATTGGCATTGGTCAAAGTCAAGTTTTGTAAACTCTCAGAAAGCTTATAACAAAAAATATTAACATATACAATAACAAATAAATACCATTAGATTCATTATTGAATGTACTTACACATCATACATATTTGTTATGGTAAATATTTATATTTTTATATAAACTTGGTCAAACTTTAGGAAGTTTGACTTCAGTCGAACCTAATATGCAGAGTTTACTACTACTACTCGCTAGTTGCTTAGCCGAATCACTCAACACGCCACACGGGGAGTCCAGTGTCACAAAATTTTGAAGTCGGCGGGGAAATCTCCCGTGACCCTGATTCGAGCAATGGGAAGTTACCATCATAGCCTTCGGAACAAGCCTACGGACGACGCTTGGTAGGGAGCTGTTTTCGTAACTTTAGGTTCACCCTACCCAGCCAGCCCCACCCCGGCATTCAGAGTAGTACACCTGAATACTCCCCATTTTCTATCCCCACCGGAAAATAGACTTCTCCACGGCACCGCAGCCTTCATGCTCCTCCCCTTTACATCAGTGCACTCATCCACCGCAGCGCATCTACCTCATCGACGATGTCGTACGCCGCACTGGAGCCGGTCCATCGTCGTCGTCGTAGACGGAGCCTCTTCCCCGACATCGTCTTCCACGGTCTCGGATCTGCTTCCCGGAAACCGACGCCAAGCGCAGAAGTACCACCGTCGTGGACAATGAATTGACTCTCATTGCCGACCATGACTCACAGCGGCCACCGCGACCATCGTTCTCCTCCTCAATTGGTAATGTGTGATTGAATCACTTAGCAGTACATGTGCAGTTCCAATTTTGTTCATACCTACCCTTCAATTTTCCTGGGTGATATTGTTCCCGTAAAATTAATTGGTTATAGCCTCCATTGTCCAACAGAATATCAGCTTGTAATTGTCTGTCGCTCCTGTATCGCGCTGTGCTTGGGTAGGTTTTTCATCTGCAACCAGCAGTGTGGAAAATGATGGAAAGGTTTTGAGAACTAGCAAGATGCCTGTCGGTGTCAAAACCGGCGGATCTCGGGTAGGGGGTCCCGAACTGTGCGTCTAGGCGGATGGTAACAAGAGACGAGGGACACAATGTTTTTACCCAGGTTCGGGCCCTCTCGATGGAGGTAAAACCCTACGTCCTGCTTGATTAATATTGATGATATGGGTAGTACAAGAGTAGATCTACCACGAGATCAAGGAGGCTAAACCCTAGAAGCTAGCCTATGGTATGATTGTTGAGATGTAATGTTCGTCCTACGGACTAAGGCCCTCCGGTTTATATAGACACCGGAGAGGCTAGGGTTACACAGAGTCGGTCACAATGGTAGGAGATCTACATATCCGTATTGCCAAGCTTGCCTTCCACGCCAAGGAAAGTACCATCCGGACACGAGCCGGAGTCTTCAATCTTCTATCTTTGTAGTATGGGAGTCCGGCGGATATTGATAGTCCGGTAGTCCGGACACCCCCTAGTCCAGGACTCCCTCAGTAGCCCCCGAACCAGGCTTCAATGACGATAAGTCCAGCGTGCTTGTAGTCTTCGGCGTTGCAAGGCGGGTTCTCCTTTCAAATTCCATGTACCAGGCCGAACAAGATACTCGGCTTCATCTTGAATCTTGTGTTCCTTGGCTTCTATGCCAAATTATGGCCCTCTTCCACGCGTCGCACGAATGCGAAAAGCCAGGGTGTCTTTTACATTTCATCCCCTAATTGTGCGGGTCGCTTTGCCTATAAAAGGGCAGGGATCGAGATCCAAACCGCACCGCCTTCCTCCAGCGTATACTCCATCGAGCGCCTCGACCACAAATCCATTCCACCATGGATCGTCAACGCGATCTTCCTCACGCGCTCCTAGCCCATCGCCAGGATTGGGGAGGTGCTCCATTTCGCACAATGAGCTAGTAAAGCTCCAAGCGGAGGGATTTCTTCCTCCGGCCTTCATGGTTCCAAATCCGAGCCGGACTGGTTACTTATCGAGGGGGAGGCAGAGGAGGACACCCTAAGCCCCAACAAGGGGAGCGAGTGTGTTTCGTCCCCTATCTGATAAGGGGGCTCGGATTTCCAATACATCCGTTCCTCCGCGGGCTCCTGAAGTTCTATGGACTCCAGCTCCACCACCTCACGCCCGCCTCTGTGCTCCACATCGCGGGTTACGTAGCTCTTTGCGAGCTATTCCTGGGCATCGAGCCCCATTTCGCATTGTGGAAGAGGCTGTTCTGCCTCGTACCCCGTTCTCACCAGGGGTCCATATATCAAGTGGGTGGCGCCGAAATATGGCGCATCGCCGGGACCGGATACCTATCCGTCACCCCCAAGAGGGCGTCCGAAGACTGGCCCTCGGAGTGGTTTTATATTGTAGACGCTCCATTGCCCGACCCAGTCCGGATTGGCCTCCCGGAGTTCGATGCTGCTCCCTTGAAGAAACGCCTCAGCTGGCGCCCGCGGAGCCCCCGTTTGGAGGAAGACAAGAGCGTCCATTACTTGATGGGCCGGATAAGATTAATGGCTCATTCCGGCTTGACCATGATTGGAGTCATGGCGACGTGCATCAAGCGGGGTGCAGCCGCAATGTCTGAGGCCACCCCATGTGGGATTTCAATGGGGAGGATGATGCCACCCGGCACGGCCGCAAAGGGCCGGGTTCGACCGAGGATCTGGTGAAGGTCCTGTCCGGTCTATACAAGGGGGGAAGGAGGACTTCCTTCGCCCGAACCCTGTGGAGGGGTTTTCCATGATCAACCCCAGAGGATGGGTAAGCGAACACCTCAAAGGGCCTTTTCCCATATCTTCGAAGTTTAAGCTTCTTACATTACGTCTTCGGTGCAGGGTCTGCACCGTACTGTGGAGGACATGGTGAGTCCTGCTCCACAACCCAAGGATCCGGAAGGATCCCTAGGTCCGGCCTCCGAAGAGGATCCGGACATCGAGGTGGAGCTAATCGACGGGGTGTATCACCAGCTTAGCATTGATAATGCTCTGGTCGCCATTACGGCGGACTACCCCGGGCTGAGTTCGACATCCCAGGTGACCACGACCGAAGTCCGGACACCGTTATCTTATCCTTGCCTATTTCTGACCTTCGCGAACGATGGTATCTTGCAGGAAGCGCCATTACGGCAGGGAGTCGAGCCTGCGGCGGCCGACCTACAGAGGTCAGTCCGAACTAGCAGGAGGAAAAGGAGCGCCGTGCGGGCGGAAACGTCGCCGCAGAGGTATAGCTCGTGTCTGATCTTTTTGAGCAACATTCCGAGGAAACTTCTAAGTGCTCATGATCTTTATAGGAGAAAAAGCGCTCGCCGGACTGCGAGCACTGGAATTGCCGACCCAACCAACACCAGCCAGGCTCCAGCGCCCGGACTGGAGGGGGAGGCAAGCGCAAGACGCGAACCGGATCCTACTCCGATGGAGGATACCGACAGACTGTCCGCCACCAAGTCAGAGGTGGAGAGCGCTATGAATCATAGACGCCGCCGGACAGTTTTTCAAGAGGCGTGCTTTTCCCCTGAGTTATTGGATGCCTTTAACGCAGGGGACGCGCATCTTCGGGCTGCTCAAAATGGTTTTACCAGAGCCACGGAGCAGTATGTTAAAGACATACGGGTACGGAAATTTTAATGGTTGTATACACCAGTAGCCCCCGAGACTTAAATTAGTTGTGCGAACTGATTTAACGAGCATTTGGAATTTCAGGCCCTTAACGAGAAGAATGCCCGGCTGTCCCGGGAGTTGCAAGATTGCAAGGCCCAACTTGAGGCCGCACTTGCTGCCGCAGGAGGAGACGGAAAGACCCCTCCTGGTAACACATTTGTATAAATTAATATAAGCGCTGTGCGGAATGCACGCGAGTCTAATAATGACATCAGCAGCGCCACGAACAAGATCCGGACAGGCAAGCGCTCTGCGCCAAACTAAAGGTGGCGAGAATGTGCCAACAGAGTTCAGCGAGAAAGGAACAAGCTCCAAGATGCCAACGCCAAGCTCGGAGAAGAGCTGAAGGGCGACAGCCGAGCTGTCCGCCCCGTCAAGGAGAATCAACGGCTTCACG
Source organism: Aegilops speltoides (assembly GCA_021437245.1). Taxonomy (NCBI): domain Eukaryota; kingdom Viridiplantae; phylum Streptophyta; class Magnoliopsida; order Poales; family Poaceae; genus Aegilops; species Aegilops speltoides. The sequence goes on from CM038147.1 coordinate 160,066,624, forward strand.
GCATCTATAGTAGTGCTTGAGCGAACTCTCTAAGGAAGAAGAGTTCGGCGAGGAAGCAATTTGACATAATATGTCTTGTATGTATACTCACGGGCCGTCCTGCGGAGGAGATGCCCGTATCAATGGGTGATCAACTTCCCGAACTGTTGCAGCTATTCGAACGAGTTCGGCAGGCAATGAGTGGCGCCGTGCAGGCTTTATGGCCATCCCTCGCCCCGCCCGAGGGCCTCGGGGAGCTTGTAGAGAAGCTGCAGGGAGTGCGGCAGCGCTTCCATTTGTGGAAGGTCTCGGCTTGCCGTCAAGGTGCCAGGGAGGCTTGGGCCATGGTGAAGACGCGGTACAAGAAGGCGGATCCCAACCATATGGCCGAAGTTGGACCGGTGGGGCCCGACGGGAAGGAGATCCCTGTGAGTTTAGTGTACAGCCAGTAGAACTGGCTGCTAAATTTTCCCAACGGATCAGAAGCTAGACAGCCTGTTAGACGGGATTGAGGAGGAATACAATCAATAAACTTGACAATGTATGTTATCCTTTAAAAATGACATGTGAAATGCCTTCTAGCCGGATTGTAGATCGTTTGTCTTTGCCAACCTTTTCGCTTCGACCTCGGGACCCTAGAGTTCGGAGTGTGTCCGAATACCTTTTTGGTTAAGAAATAACCGTGGTATGCATGGAGACCAGGCGTAGGGGTCATTAGTGCTTTATCAGACAAGTGCCCAACTAGTTATATTATATTACATGGTTAGTAAGAAACATCTTCCAGGGAGAATAGTTCCGTTAAGGGTTCCTTTCGCTGGGAGGCATGCCCTAAAGTGTATGTCCGGACTGCCAAGAGAGCGATAAAACATCTGGGGCAGATGGGAAAAAGGTAAAAGTCATCTTTTAAATCACCGACCGAATATTCCCTTAAGAACGCTAGCTTTCGGCTTCACCCACCGAGGTACACATCCGGTGACCAGCAAGAATAATCGCAGAGGTGCTCCTTTACCACCTAGCCGAACAATCGGGAACGAGGGGTAAGCACAGAGCCAGCAACCCAGCTTAGCCAAAACTTAAGTCATATCGATGCATATAATGGCGAGTAAAAGGTACATGTGGAAGCGTGACACATGTGTTGGGTATAAAACCAGATAGTTGAGCTTCGTAAAGAAGCCCTCAGAATAACGAAAAGTGCGGATGGCACCTCGTATGTGTGCAAAGAATGCGAAAATAGGCCCGAGGGGCTTGTTGAATTAAAAAGGATAAAAGAGAAATAGAAGACAGCCAAATATAAAAGGTTGGACCGGGAAGGGACGAACTCTTAGTCCGTGCTAGGCGAGAATCGCCGAGTCGGGCTGCGCTCCATGGGTTCGCTCGAGTCGGTTGTCCGACGATTTCAGAGACGGTATGCTCCGCCGGTCAAGACTTGATCAATAATGAAGGGCCTTCCCATCCGGGCTTGAGCTTGTCCTTTTTCTTGTCCGGCAGCGAGAACTAGTTCGCCAACGTTATAAGTCTTGGCCCGCATTTCTTTGCTTTGATATCTTCGGCCTGCTGCCGATAGAATGCGGAACGAGCCTTGGCGACGTCACGGTTCTTCCTCCAATGTGTCCAAGCTGTCCTGCCGATCCAGCTCGGCTTCTCTTTCCTCATACATGCGCACTCGAGGTGAGTAATGAATAATGTCGCAGGGCAAGACTGCCTCTGCGCCGTATACCATAAAAAATGGTGTGAATCCGGTAGTACGGTTAGGCGTTGTCCGCAGCCCCCAGAGCACGGAGTCGAGCTCCTCGACCCATTGGGTATCGGATTTGGTGAGTGACCTCACCAATCTGGGTTTAATGCCGCTCATTATTAGACCGTTTGCTCTTTCCACTTGGCCATTGGTTTGAGGGTGGTAGACTAACGCATAGTCGAGCTTAATGCCCATAACTTTGCACCATAACTTGACCTCATCGGCCGTGAAGTTCGTGCCGTTGTCGGTGATGATGCTGTGGGGGACTCCGACGGTGTACCACCTCGATATAAAGTCTATCACTGGTCCGGACTCTGCCGTTTTGACCGGTTTGGCCTCTATCCATTTGGTGAACTTATCCACCATGACCAATAGGTACTTTTTCTTGTGGGTTCCCCCTTTAAGGGTCCGACCATGTCAAGCCCCTGCACCATGAACGGCGGGTAATGGGTATGGTTTTGAGGGTGGTGGGTGGCATATGGCTCGATTAGCAAAGAGCTGGCAACCAATGCATCGCCGACCAAGTCTGTTCATCCGCCCGAGCCGTCGGCCAAGAAAATCCTGTTGGAATGCCTTTCCTACCAGGGCCCGGCTGCTGCGTGGTGTCCACCTAGTCCGCATGGATTTCAGCCAGAGGTTTCGCCCTTCTTCTTCGGAGATACACCTTTGAAGGACTCGTAGTACTTTTCTTATAAAGTTCTCCTCATGGACCTTGTAGGCCTTCGATCGCGGACTATGCAAATGGGCCTCATTTTGGTCTTGAAGTTCCCGCCTAAGTAAGTAGGCTAGGAAAGGTTCTGCCCACGCGGCGATTCTCGCCATTATATCGTGGGCGGAGGGTGTTATGTCATCTCGCTGAATCACCGTTGGTGCGGTTTTCTTCGGTTTATCGCTACCGACTCCTCTTCCCATAGTACGGATGGCTTGAAGAGCTGTTCCAGAAGATATTTGAGGACAACATCACGTTTACGCACCGATGCGTGCTGTGACGCCGGCCGCTTGGTTATTATCTCGGCTATGTGATGGAATTCGAGTCCTTCAAACCGAAATGACATTTTCGGACAGCATTGCGATATGCTGCCATTTTCGGATCCTTGGTGTCAAAGTCTCCATTTATTTGGGATATTGCAAGGTTTGAATCCCGCACCTCTAGGCGTTGAATGCCCATGGAGACGCCATCCGGAGACCATGTAATAGGGCCTCATATTCGCTGCGTTGTTGGAGTCCGTGTACATTATTTGAAGTACATCTCGATCAGATCTCCGGTGGGGACGCCAAGACGACGCCAGACCCCGATCCGCCAACATTTTGGAACCGTCGAAGTGCATAGTCCATTGAGTGTGCGCCGCATTTTTAGGGAGTTCGCTTTGATCCATTTATGGCGAAGTCAGCCAAAACTTGTGACTTTATGGCTCATCGAGGTCTGTAAGTTATGTCGAATGACAAGAGCTTAATGGCCCATTTTGCAATCCTGCCCGTTGCGTCGCAGTTATTTATAATGTCATTGAGTGGTACTTCAGAGGCCACTGTTATCGAACACTCTTGAAAGTAGTGCCGAAGCTTCCGAGACGCCATGAACACCGCATATGCTATCTTCTGATAGTGCGGGTAGCGGGATTTGCAGGGGGTTAACACAGTGGATACGTAATACACTGGTTTTTGAAGAGGGAATTTATGCCCTTCTGTCGCTCGTTCAACGATGAGGACAGCGCTTACAACTTGATGTGTTGCTGCGATATATAACAACATTGGTTCGCCCAGAGTGGGCGCAGCCAAGACCGGATTTGTTGCCAATATGGCCTTTATTTCTTCGAGTCCGGCAGTGGCGGCATCCGTCCACTCGAAGTGTTCGGTGCACCTTAGGAGGCGATAAAGGGACAACGCCTTCTCTCCTAAACGGGAGATAAAACGGCTTAAAGCTGCCACGCATCCTGTTAATTTTTGTATTTGCTTGAGGTCCTTTGGGATATCCAATTGCGACAGATCCCGGATTTTGGCCGGATTTGCTTCGATTCCTCTGCCGGATACGATGAAGCCCAGCAGCTTTCCGGCTGGTACGCCGAAAACACATTTTTCCGGATTCAGCTTAATGTCATATGCTCTGAGGTTGTCGAATGTGAGCCTCAAATCGTCTACTAAAGTTTCGACGTGTTTTGTTTTGACGACTACGTCGTCTATGTATGCCTCGACTGTTTTGCCGATCTGGGTGGCCAGACATGTTTGAATCATGCGCTAATATGTTGCGCCGGCGTTTTTAAGTCCGAAGGGCATCGTGTTGAAGCAGAATGGTCCGTATGGAGTGATGAATGCCGTTGCGGCTTGATCTGCTTCCGCCATCTTGATTTGATGATAGCCAGAGTATGCATCCAGGAAGCACAACGAATCGTGTCCTGCTGTGACATCGATAATTTGATCGATGTGGGGGAGGGGGAAAGGATCCTTTGGGCAAGCCTTATTGAGGTCTTTGAAGTCGACACAGAGACGCCAGGATTTATCCTTCTTTGGTAACATCACCAAATTTGCTAGCCAGTCCGGATGTTTGATATCTCTAATGAATCCGGCTTCCAATAACTTGGCTAGCTCTTCTCCCATTACCTATCTTTTGGGCTCGGAAAATCGTCGAAGAGCCTGTTTGACTAGCTTAAATCCTTTTAGGATGTTTAGGCTGTGTTCTGCCAACCTGCGAGGGATTCCGGGCATGTCCGAGGGATTACAGGCGAAGATGTCCCAATTTTCCTGAAGGAATTCGCGCGAAGGCGTGTGTCAACTTCGGGTTCAACTGCGCCCGATGGAAGCCGTCTTTGTTGGGTCCGCTGGGTGGACCTGAAATTTTATTATCTCGTCTGCTGGTTTGAAGGAGGTGGACTTGGATCTTTTATCAAGTATCACATCGTCCCTGTTTACCGTAGAGCATAGCGCGGTGAGTTCCTCTGCCGTTAAGGCTTCGGATAGTGCCTCGAGGGCTAGTGCGGCTGTCTTGTTTTCGGCGCAGAGTGCTATATCCGGATCACTAACGAGAGTGATTACTCCGCTGGGCCCAGGCATTTTGAGCTTCATGTACCCGTAATGAGGTATTGCTTGAAAAATTGTGAATGCCTCTCGTCCTGATATGGCGTGATAGCCGCTGCTGAACGGGGCCACCTGGAACGTGATTTCTTCGGATCTGTAATTGTCCGGAGAGCCGAACACCACATCGAGTGTGATTTTTCCGGTGCAGCGCGCTTCCCGGCTAGGGATTATTCCTCTGAAGGTTGTGCTGCTTCGCTCAATACGGCTCCAATCGATTTCCATTTTCTGCAGGGTTTCCTCATAAATGAGGTTTAGTCCGCTGCCACCGGCCATGAGGACTTTTGTCAGTCGAAAGCCGTCCACTATGGGACTAAGTACCAAAGGTCTGGCCGGGCTCGTAGTTCGAGATGTGGGCTCGCCACCGGCGCCAAGGTAATAGCTGTGTCCTCCATGGATTTGCTGTTGCTACTTGGTAGACTTCGGCAAGTTCGCGGATTGTTCGTTTTCGCATATTATTTGATGCGAAAGTCTCGAAGACTGTTGATACCATGCTGGTATTGTTGGAGTGGTTTCCCGGAGCTAGAAGCTCTTCGCCACTTTTGGCCACCTGCCGTAATATCCAACATGATCGAAGGCTATGTGTTGGGACAGCTCCCTCTGCACAATGAAGTTTACAGGGTCCATTGAGCCATCCCTCCAGTACGGTTCCGTTTCCCTTGCTGGGTTTTTGCTTTTTGTTTTTGCATCCGGGGCCTGATTGTGGGCGCCTTTTACCGCTGGATCGGGTTTGGGGCGGATTATCCCAAAATTGATTTTCAGATTTCGAAACTCCCCATTGCGATAGATTTCGCACTATGGACGCCAGATCGGTAAAGCGCGTAATCTTGCGACGATCAATGGCGTTCAAGATTCCTTGTCCGTGCGCTTATTGCAAAAGATCGAATTATGCTTTCCTCTCGGCAGTCCTTTATCCCGTCCATAACCAGGAGGAATCGCCCAAGAATGATGTACTATTTCAAGGCTCTTGCCAATTAGAGATAGGTCGATATGTCTGGGCGGGTGGGTGGAATAAAATCCGGATCCCTGCCCATCTTTGGGCTCAAAGGCCGAGGGGCTTCCGAATTCGGAAGCTTGATTTGCTGGAGACACCCAATGAGTCCGTGCGACGATGATTTTAGGTTCAATGCTCGATCAGAGTCCGCCCCTCCGCTGGAATCCGCATGGAGGGTTCGGGAATCGGACAAGGATTGTTTTCAACACCGCAAAGGATTGCCGAAGTTGTTCCTCTACCACTTCAACGTGGTGGGTAGCCCGGGAGAGTTAATCTCTCTCGATCGGTTTTAAGCCTGATCGATTGTAGTCCGTAGCAACTCCCAGGCGGCGGCGCGATCCAAGAGTTCGCTAATGCACGAGAGCTCAATTGATCTAACTGCTCGGCAGCTTTAGGGCTGACGCGAAGATTGCTTCCGACGACTTGAGAAGTCATTGCGAAGCGGCGGCGGATAGGCGGTCATAAGAAAGCCACCAAGCCGGATTGTTCGCCGGGCGGCCAAGGCCCTCCGTGAAAAAACACCGCCTTTGAAGACGGGTAAAGGCATCCGAGGGAGTCTGGACTAGGGGTGTCCGGATAGCCGACTATCGATATCCGCCGGACTCCTGCACTCACGAAGATAGAAGATTGAAGACTCGGCTCGTGTCCCAAGGTACTTTACTTGGCGTGGAAGGCAAGCTTGGCAATACGGATATGTAGATCTCCTACCATTGTAACCGACTGTAAACCATAGCCTCTCCGGTGTCTATATAAACCGGAGGGTTTTAGTCCGCAGGACACAACATTACATCTCAACAATCATACCATAGGCTAGCTTCTAGGGTTTAGCCTCATTGATCTCGTGGTAGATCTACTCTTGTACTACCCATATCATCAATATTAATCAAGCAGGACGAGGGTATTACCTCCATCGAGAGGGCCCAAACTCAGGTAAAAACATTGTGTCCCTCGCCTCCTGTTACCATCCGCCTAAACGCACAGTTCGGGACCCCTACCCGAGATCCGCCGGTTTTGACACCGACATTGGTGCTTTCATTGAGAGTTCCTCCGTGTCGCCACCGATAGGCTGATGGCATCTTCAAGCTTCAACGCTGTCCGTGGTGAGACTTTTCTCTCGACAGATCTTCAGATTCGGGCGGATTTGCACCGCGGGCCAACTCTCTTGGCCATCCGAGCAGATCGAAGCTACGCCCGCCGTCGTCGATTCGAAGTTTAAACTTCACGGCCGATGACCGCGGAGACTTGATCTTCGACGGACTCGAGCCACAGCCAAGCGCCGCCAAGACCGTGAAGATGGGCATGATCGACTCGCCACGGACAAAGGCTTTGGTGCCGCACTTGAATCCGCCCCGGCTACTTGCCCGGAGCCGATTGCCCATGACGAGGGTCGGTGGATAGACGCCGCCCCGGGGGCTTCAACATCTACGGCGATGGAGCCGAATACCGATTTTGTCCCTTGCGAAACTCGTGATCCCGAGACGCCGGACTCCTCTCCGGACTCCGAGCCTCCCGCGCCCCCGCCAATTAAGCCAGATTGGGCGCCGGTTATGGCTTTCACCGCCGCGGACATCTTTCAACACTCGCCTTTTGGTGATATCCTGAATTCCTCAAGCATCTCTCGCTATCAGAGAATCTGGCCGACTATGGCCAGACGGTTGGAGTACTGGACGATGAAGAAATTCAGAGCCCACCCACCACCCACTTTGTAGCCACTGTCGAGGATCTAACCGACATGCTGGACTACGACTCCGAGGACATCGACGCTATGGACGATGATGCCGGAGACGATCAGGACCCAGCGCCCACGGGACACTGGAAGGCCACCTCGTCGTACGATGTCTACATGGTGGATACCCCAAAAGAAGGGGATGGCGAGAAAGCAGCGGAGGAAGATTCTCTAAAGAAGCAACCCAAACGCCGGCGTGAGCGGCGCCGCTCTCAATCCCGCCACAACAAGAATGAAGAATCCGGCACGGGAGATAATAACACCCCGGAGAGTGCCAAGACAAACCCTTCAAAGAAGACTCAAATAAGGAGGATGTAGAAGCAAGCCCTCACAAAAGGGCGGCAGAAGAAAAGGTTGAGGATCACAACTACGCACCTCCTCCAAGACGAAACAAGTTTCAATGACGCATTTAACTCGAGGAGCCCGTCGAACAAGATCTTTGTAAACGCAGCTCATCGCTATAGCAAGAAGCCTCAAGAAGGAAAACGGAAGCTCAACACAGCGGAAGACGCGCCCGGATAAGATGGAGCAAAGTGCTCAAAACCGAGACAAGCACGGCAACAGCCACCAATCAAGAGCTACCCGGCACAAGTTGCTCCCGAGATTGACGAAGAGGCCATAAAGCCCCCACCACAAATGTCCTAGCCAGTCCATCTACGGACCCAAAAGGAAAGCCCCAATAAGCAAAGGAACACGCCAAGTGTCCGACGATAGCGGCACGCATAACTACAGGGCGCCAAGACACCCACTATGCTTCACAGACGAGGTGCTGGAACATGAATTCCCAGCAGGGTTTAAACCCATCAACATAGAAGCCTACGATGGAACAACAGACCCTGGAGTCTGGATAGAAGACTATATACTGCATATACATATGGCCAGAGGAGACGATCTCCACGCCATAAAATATCTACCCCTCAAGCTCAAAGGGCCAGCCCGTCATTGGCTCAAAAGCCTCCCAGAAAACACTGTTGGAAGTTGGGAAGAGCTCAAGGAAGCATTTAGAGCAAATTTTCAAGGGACTTATGTCCGCTTCGATGCAGATGACCTAAGTCACATAACCCAACAGCCCGGAGAGTCGCCAGCGAAATTCGGAACAGGTTCCTTACCAAGAAGAACCAAATAGTCGATCGTCCGGACGCCAAGCCTTAGCAGCTTTTAAGCACAATGTCCGAGACGAATGGTTCGCCAGACACCTCGGTCAAGAGAAACCGAGGACAATGACCGCATTAAGAAGCCTCATGACCCGCTTTGCGAGAGAGGACAGCTGGTTGGCAAGAAGCAGCACCAGCGACCCAAGTACATCCGAGATAAGAGATGGAACGAAAATCACGGCGCAGAAAAGAACAAATACCAATAAAGAGAAAAGCCCAAAGAGCACGGCAATCAACGCCGGATTCAAAAGCTCACGGCCAATAATAAAGCTCAACCCATCAAGGATGACAGCGATTTAACCGTCTAACCTACACAAAATTTTGGGTCGGATTTGTCAAATCCACAAGACTTCTAAGGCTCGCAAATCACACCCACAGGATTGTTGGGTTTTCAAACAGTCCGCCGACTAAACGCCGAACGCAAGGGGCTCGACGCGTCAGCGAAGAAGATAAACCCCGCCACAGCAGGCACCGAAAACAAAAGACTTTCCCACAAGGGGTCAAAGCAGTAAACTCACTTCATGTGAGGACACGGAAAAATAGTGCGGCACTTTCTACAAAGAGCTTCGCACGGTCCGGCCCCGCAAACCATAGAGATTGGATAATAAAACCAATCACTTTCGACCACCGGGATTATTCCAGAAGTTTTCGAACCGCGGGACGGACCCCCCTGATATTGAATCCGATAATAGACGGACTACAATTCACAAACGTCCTAATGGACGGAGGCAGTGACTTAAACCTGCTATATTCAAACACAATCCGTCGGATGGGGATAGACCCTACCAAAATTCGACACAGCCGCACTTCCTTCAAAGGAGTTATGCTAGGCCCTTACGCCAAGTGCACAGGCTCGATATCACTCGAAGTCGTGTTCGGATCATCGAACAATTTTCGACGAGAAAAGTTAATTTTCCATATCGTCCCATTTAAAAGTGAACATCAAGCACTATTGGGACGAAAGGATTTTGTCCACTTCAACGCCATACCGCATTACGCGTCTCTTACACTTAAGATGCCCGGTCCACATGGCACCATCTCAGTGCGAGGGTCACTTAAAGACCCCGGATTTGGATAGACGAATCCATACTCAGCAGGCTAGGGGCTCCCTAGCCGCATACCCTTTCATAAGGGGCTGCGCGCACAACTAACCACGGTTTCATATAAACCTAGCTTTAATTATTTGCACTTATTATTTTGCATTATTTTCGCACGAACTGTTCCTAAAACTAAAATGTTCCTCTTTTTCTACAGATGAACAAACGTGCGTACCCGTCCAGGATAACGGCACAACGGAGACACAGGCGCAGACGTGTAGTAGGGACCCGTTGCAAGGATTCTTTTCAGATTAAGACCCTACGTAGACCTTTTTATTATCGCTCTCTTGTTGTTAATCTCCTTGGCTTCCTCCTATAGCCAAAGCGGGCCCGACGCTTTGGCATTGGCCGCTCGGAAGACAATGCCCATACCGACACAAGGGGTTTAGGGCATAATTCTGCCCATTATCATAAAGTCCGAACACCTTCGGAGTGTTCGGCGCCTCAAGTTGGGCATTATATGCATCAACTCCAATCATGTCTTTGGTCAAATGTTGGGTTTGCCCGGCCTCGTGTTTTGCTGCCTTACGCTCAGATCACCCGGCTAACGCGCACTAGGAGAACTATCGCGATTGTGCCCCGCTTCGGCTGGGCGAAGCGCCAAGAGAGAAAGCCAAAACCGATCGTCATGATATAGCGAGAGTCCGTCACCACTTGATCGACCACCGAATGTTTAGAATTTCGCTGACGAAGGGCGCTTCGGTCGACACATACGCACTCTTAATCCGGAGATGTGCGGTGTCATTAGGGGCTATATCGTAGCCCCACCTCGAGCTCCATTGGTTAAGTGAAAGAGATAAAGCACTATAGTCCGGATTGCCTCGTTCGCTACGCTACCACCTCCTTGTAACAGACCGAGACGCCGGATTAAAGTGTGAAAAGCGCTATTTTGCGAACACCCCGCACCTTGTGCAAGGGGCTGAAGCCAAGATCGATCTTTCGGGTTATACACAAGTATACGCAAACGATCAAGACAGAGAAGTTTTACTACTTGGAAGCACAAGTATAAAAAGCATTCATACTATAATCATCGATATACAAGTTAATGCGCTCAATTGAACGTTACATTCTTTGAGCACTGCGACTTATTATACGAAGCGCCACAGATAACTTCCCAAATAATGCTCGGTGGAAGCTGGTTCCCATCCGAACCCGGGCAGCAACAGCGGTGGCATCCATCTCCGGACATCGCGCTTTACACGGGCGAGCCATCCGCGCCCTCGATGCAAGCCGACGGCTTCATCTCCTTGATATGCGGCACCGCCCCAAGGAACTGCTGCAGAGGTCGAAATAGCTCGTCGCTTTGGACCTCTCGCCACACATGGGCCACGATGTCAGCCATAGCCAGCCCGGACAGTCTATTCAGTTCGGCCCATTCGGCCAACCTGTCTGACAGAGGAAGAGGGCGATCCGGACTGTGGAATTGAGTCCAATATAACTCTTCCACCTCGTGATCCCCCTGGCTCCGGAAGTGCTTAACGGCGTCAGCCGCACTCGCAGCCAAGTCCATATAAGGATCCTCCGAACTCCACTGCCGCTCAAATTTAGCGTACTTGGCATCCATAAACCGGCGACGCATAAGAAACGGCTTGCCAGCCGTGATTTCTCCGGCTTGGCGCAGCTCCTCCTTCATAGCCCGCATTGCAGAACGGGCATCCTTGGCTTCGGCGGTGGCCTTCTTCAGTCTTCCCGCCCGATAGACGCCTTTTTCAAGAGCCTCGCCACGGTCAAGAGCATCCTTTAAATTATTGGCCAATTCGCCACCTCCGCCCTGCTTAGGTAGTGCGCGCCTTTTGACCTTCAACTCCTCGGCCGCCCTCACGGCAGCCGATCACTCCTTCGGCTTGCTCCTTAGCTTGTGCAAGCTCGCCCAAGTCTCTCCACAAAGCAGCAAAGACTGCTCGCATAAACAGCGATAACTTATCGAGGAGGGCTTTAACCCACTCAATAAAGCGGCTACGGAGAATTTATTTACCTTGCGACTCGTCAAGTCGCTGATTGACAAGTGCGATGTCAAGATTCGCCATGTCCATCGCCGACTCAACCGCAGAATCGATCATCCGCTGGCCCCGGACTATCCGCCACCGTGCTGAACGGCAGATTCATTACCCGAGACATTTAGATTTTCGATCCTCGATGCGCGTCGCCTTCCACAACCTACCGAGTCTCGGGGCTACTATCTATACAGGCGCATTTTTCATATGCACAACTGTTAAAAAACAAAGGTACGCCATTTTCGATACCTCAAATCCCGCCAAAGAAGCTCATGGCGGCCTCACGAATCCGCTTTCGGGCGAATCCTTCCAATCACCATACGCATTAACGCACGGTGATCTTCTCAAATGGACGCCTCTCAAGTAAACTCTTCGCTCGGCCGACTCGTGGGTGTTGAACTCCTTGGCCCTCCGGACTCGGGGACGCCCTCGTGGCGACACTTCGGCTCGCTTTGCCTCATCTGGCGGCGTGGCGGATGGAGGCGACGCTCTCCATCATCAACGGAAGAAGATCCCCGAGGACGAACTCATCTCGAGATGGCTGCAGATCCGAACTGCGATATAAATATTTCGGTTACCTACAGAAGCATGAACGAAGGTACTTCCTTATTAAAACTTTCTTTCATACTCACGGCTCGTTGGAGGGCTGGTCCTTGGCGATGATTGCGCGTCAGATTCTCTCCGGACGCCGGACCCCCGATGGGAATTTCTTCCCACGCTTAGGGCTGGGACCTCCAATCTTCGAGGCGGTCCTCTTCTCCTTCAAGGAGGATCCTTGGTTCCTCCTCTTGATCGCCTTTGGACGAAGTATTAGCTCCTTTATCTCCCCGCCGCCTCTCTGGGGTGCAACCTCAACATTCTCGACAAGACGGGCTCCAAAGTCACGGTCTCGAGGGGGGCCGGACACCTTATCAGCCTTGATCACGCCACCCATTCCTGTAGAGAATAAAAAAAGGGTCAGGAGATGATCTTTTGAAAGGCATACAGATAGAACGTCCGAGCTTTGAGCTACTTACCTGAGTATCCGGGCGATCGCGGCTTAAGCCTGCGTCCTCGGCCGAATCCGGACACGCTACCTGCGGTCCGAAGAACAGCTTGTACATCTCCATGGGTGTCGCGCCCATAAAGTGCTGGAGAATATGAGGTCCCTCTGGATTATACTCCCATAGCCGGAGAGGACGACGTTTGCAGGGTAGGAGGTGTCTGACTAGCATGACTTGCATCACCTTGACCAGGCCGATCTCCCTTGTTTGGAGGTCTCGAATCCGGCCCTGCAGTGCGGGCACGTCCTCGGACGGCCCCCGGTTGAGCCCTTGGTTGACCCACTGTCACACGCTGCATTTTGTAACATTTCATTTTCATTATTAAAGCATGAAAATTTGGACCAACAAAAACTTTTTGCTTTATTTGGCTTTTATTTGGTGTTGGTTTTCCCTATGTGGTTTTCAAGTGCTCTTAATAGTCAACCACTCCACCTTCTATACTTCATATCCTTACCCCAAACCTCTGTCCAATGACCATGCCATGTGTATAGTGCAATATAGAATTTTCTTTCAAAAATAATTTGGCCAGAAAGTATTTTCTAAATTTAGTTTTCCAAAAACCCCTGAATTGAGGTTTGCACTGCAAGCACTTGATTAAGGGCAGTAAAAATCTTTCCAAAAATATATTTGACTCCTATTAGATATAGGATACCTAGAAACCACAAAAATATAATTTTAAAAGTTGTTTTACTATTTTATTTAAAGGCTTTTTCTTAAGGCCAGAAATGGTCTTTAATAGGGAAAAATTATTTTATTGTTTTAAAAATATTTGACAAAATTTAGGGAAACTCATAGGACATATATTGTCCATATATAAGAGTTTCAACACATGGTCATGTTCAAAATATTGGTCAAATCCCTCTAAAACCCTTCCTGGATATTTCAAGCTTTTGAAATATTTACAAAGGAAATATTCTTCAAATATTCCAGGAAAATTGTATCATGTCACATATGACAAATTAGATGATCTTGCCAAGTCTCATGACTTGGAGAACAAGATAACATCATCAAAACCCCTCAAGACCATTTCTGTCCATTCTGAAGTTTGATCAACTTTACATTGCCAAATGTGTCCAAATGTGCTCAAACTTGGTGAACATGCTTCATGGGTCCAATGATGCATCTAGACCAAATGGCACAGGTTGGAGAAGAGGAAATCTTGGTCAAAGTGCCTCAAAACCCTCTCTGACCAGAATCAAATTTGAACAACTTTGTTCTGCCAACTTCTTCTCCAAGACCCCAACTTTGGTGAGCCTGATCATGTGACCAAATAAGGCTACCACACCAAGTGGTACATCAAGGAGAGATGATCTACTCCACTGGATCTACACAAATCCATTTCTGCCCATTTCTAGGGTTCACAAAAGTTGCATTGGCAACTTTGCCCAAATAATCTCCTAATTGGTGGAAGGCTATATTTATATGAGTCATTTCACCTTGTGGAGTATCATGGCAATTGGAGTCCATTTGCTTGCTCAAAACTCTATCAAACACCTTCTCGACATTTTGCAAAACCACTGCTTTTGACCCTTTCACTATTCTTGGAGAGCTCCAATTTTACCACAGCTCTTTCTAGTCCTCTTTCACCTCCAAGAATAATGGCATGTCCCAGCTCAATAATTGAGGGTGAAACCCCTCTTTCTCTCTCTGACAGCCCTTTCTCCCTCTTCCTCACCTCTCTCCTCACCCCAAAGGGCCATCCAGGCATCCAATGCCTCCCCTCCTTCTTTACTACCTCCGCACTATCGACATCAAGGGTCATACCATTGTGGCATATAATATGCCATGGCATGCCATACGCGCTCCAGAGCGCCATCTGATCGGACTAGGCATCAGAGCCGCCCTCCGCCTAACGGCTCCGGCCACCTCGGGCCTTCCTCGCGCCACCGAGGCACCTCGACGTCCACGACACGCCACGACGCTGTCCCTCCTATCTCCTCCTCCCGCGCCTCCGCTGGCTAGCGAACAAGGGCTGCCTGAGCGCACCAAAGTGGCGTGCTCACATGCGCGTGCCTCGCCCCTCGCTCTCTCTCTCTTCTTCCCACAGCGAGTCGACCCCACGAACACCCTGACACAACCTAGCAGGCCCGTGACCCGTGACGACGGCAACAAGCTCGCCGGCGCGCACAGTCCACGGTGGACCATCGTCTTGACTATATAAGCTCGCCCGGGCGCTCCAGGGCATTCGCCTCCTCACGCCCAGAGCACGCCACACCACCCAATCACCCCGAGAGCCTCAGGCTCGATCGACCGAGCTCCGCCACCTGGTCGCCGTCGATCTCGTGGTACGGGCTCCTCCGCCTTCTCTCCGCCGATCCAACTCTCTCACCTCCGATCCTTTCCTCCGCTTCTCTCATTTCCAGCCGGAACGACCGGAGCCGCCGACACCAAGCTCCTCCGCCAGAAACCTCGTCCGCCGGCGAACCTCGTGACTCCGCGACTAACTCCGCACCACCCGAACGGCGACACGACGAGGAGCCCAGCGGTGCATCAGCTCGACCCGCCGTGCCGCAGATCGCCGCCGGTGAGCACGCTGCCCTCCTCGTGGAGAGTCGGAGATGACAGCGGGCCCCGCCTGTCATCCTCACCTCTCTCGCCCCTCTCTCTCCCATCAGCAGCTGGGCCCCACCCGTCAAGTTTAAAACTCTGGCGTCTGCGCTGCTGCTCGGCTGGGCTGGGCTCATTGGCTGGGCCGCTGCCTGCAGGGTGTTTCCGCCCAAAGCAGTACAAAGGCCCTTTTTTCCTTTTTTTTTTCTCTCTTATTCCAAAATTCCACAGACACAATATTTGTCCAAATGGATTAATTCCAATTTCTAAAATCCCCAAATATTGCAACCTATTTAATGGTGCAACTTTCATTCAAATCCAACCAACCTTTCTTCACTGAAAATATTTAAATGTGATTTTTAGCATTTAAATGTGCCTCTGAAAATCCATATCTCCTGTTCCACCACTCCAAATCCAAAACTAGCAAGTTGCCCCATCTTATATTTCCATCTAATATTTTACAAAAAAAGTTGACATTTTTCTGAGCACTTTGATTTTTCTGTTTTATTATTGCCTTATTTTCCCGTTATTATTTTGTGACGATAGATTGCGTTGCTGACGAAGGAGTTGGACCAGAAGACTTTGAAGACCCCGAAGACTTTGTTGAGCCAGGCAAGCAGCCCTTTGACCATGTTTATGAAACCCTTTTTATGCATGTCATATAGCACTTATTATTGTTGCATCGGAAACATGAGGGATGGGTAACCACTTTGGTGGGTTGCCTCCGTTACTTTTCTCGTTGACACTTGCATTGTGCATGACCCTACCTTCTTATGAGGGTTATGACGATGGGAGTAGATAGGATGCTAAGTAGTTTGCTACGCAAAAAGGGACGGGAATATGCATGTGATGGAGACAAAATATTTTCAAATAACTTTCGAAAACCCCATCGGGTGCCATTTATGCCCGAGGGAGATGATGAGAAAGGTAACCACTTGATGACGAAGTGGTGTACCGAGGCAAGTGTGTGTTGTTTTCGAAAACGGATTAGATTTAAGATTTGATGACTGTCCCAACCCTACATGCGCGACCACTCTACCCTTATATGGGAAAGGGCATTGTTGAGTACCTAGACCGATACTAGCTTGGAGCCCATTACATTAGTGACGGGGAGAGTTGGTGCTCTCTCTGGGACGGGTCGTGCTGTAGGGCGGCCATGACTGTTTTCACAGGGCACCGGACACACCGTTGGTACCCCGTGCTTGTGGTATGTGATGAATATGGGAGCGAGGCTCCACAACTTTATTATGTGAAATGTTTGGCACAGGGGTTACTACCAATCGAGTGGACTCCATGTTAGTGTCGTCTAGGAAAAGGCGGTGATCGGGTGCTTACCCCGGGTACTTGAGGTACCGCGGGTCGTGGATGACACGGAAGTTCCCCGGATCTAGTGGGTAAAGTGTGCAACCTCTGCAGAGTGTAAAACTATTCGAATAGCCGTGTCCACTGTCAAGGACGGTTGGGCGGTGCTGCTTAAACTATGTCCAGGGTTTTCAACCGTGTGAGGGAGATGATGGAAATGACTTGGGTCAAGCCAAGGACTTGACACGATGGAGATGGGTTGGTGCCCACTCTGTTTATGATAAATGGGTTGGTGCCCACTCTATTTATGTTGATATCGGTGACCAGATCTCATGGTTACTTAAATTCTTTTGATGCATGCTTTATAGGATGTTGAGCATGTCATTGCACTCAAAACTAGCTTTATGCAAAACTTTACCTATGTCATGCATTACTGTACCTTGAACCAAATCATGGGTTGCTTGCGAGTACATTCAAAGTACTCATTGGCTTGCCACTGGTTATTTAATTGACCGGGCATGGAAGAACCGGAGTTCAAGAAGAGTCCTTTGGAGACGATCATGCTAACTAGGACGCTTCCTAATGTAATGCCCGAGGGTTAAGGCAGATGGCATGGGTTCTACTTATCAACAACGATTTCCGCTGCTTTGTTTCATTTAATGTTCAGCCCTTAAGGCTTTATCAATGTAAGACTCGACCATAATGGTCATAATTTGTGTAAGACGGTATGTATGGATGTAAGACTCTTGTTATTCAGCTTCAGGTGTTCAAGTGAGCATTGATCTCGGGATCATCAGACACGCAGCATTCGGTGATCACGACTTGCGAGTCTGGGTCCCCACAGAGCTGGTATCGAGCCGCCCCGATCAGAGGAAGCCTTAGTTAGCATGGACGTTAGTTAACTTGAGACCATCTAAACCTCTCTTCTTTTCTCAAGCTTACCCCACCCAAGATGCATTTTCCTTATCGACCTCTCCCATTCAACCTTTGTAGATGGCTGCCGCATTCAAGACTTCGACCACCGGATTTCCGTCCTTCTCGAGGATAGCCTCAAGAGGTGCCAGCCCACCGAGCCCCCACTTTCACCTACCATGAGCATTGGATCAATGACGCCGAGACGGAGTATCATGTGGAAGTGATCGTGAAGGCCAATGACTCTCCAACAAGCTGGTTCTTCGAGGGACCCCAGATGGCAACACTAGTTCTTGCCGCCGAGACGGCAACCCTCAAGGCACTCACCGCCTCCGAGACCTTCTTCCAAAGATGGCGCACGAGTTGGCAACCCGCTTTTGCCTTATCGGAAGGAAGGCGAGGATGAGAGCAATGCACCAGCTCCACCATTAGAAGAAGGACTTCCACCCGATTCCAGACCTACTTCAGCCTTTGTGCCGATAGTTTGGCACAACACTTGGCCGTGGAATCAATGGAACTCCGAAAGGAACTTCATGAGACCAAGGCACTTCTTAGCCAAGCACAAGAAAAAATGGATAGGATCAAGAAGGAAGGTGCTCCCCTCGACAGCCCGCAATCGCATACAGAGGCGAAGACCCCCAAAGGATGGAGAACCACCACAAGAACCCCAAGATGAGCGCAAGGGATTACCGCAGCTCTTCACCCCACCAGCAAAGCAACGCCGCATTGAGCTCCTCCACTCCCCACCCCTTCAAGCAATGAAGAAAGCCGCCATCGATGAAGAGGAGGAAGACCAGAGAGCCAGATTACGCGACCGAGCATTCCACCACTTAGGCATCATTCACAACTTGGATATGCCCGTTAGTAACGCTACGGTAGGATAGGTCGTGTACCCCTATGCGAAGTCGAGTCCATGTAATGGTTCTTATGAAACCATGTAGTGTTGTGTTTGCTTTTGTTGTGTTTGATGGATGTCGTGTTTTCCTTCGGGAACTTGTAAACGACTACATCACCCATTTGGACTTTAATGAATGAGTTTGGCCCTTTTTGGCCCTTGCATGAAAACAATTAGTGTCATACCAACCCCCTTACTAGGCATCCCATCTATGTTGCTTTCCCCATCTTTCCCCAATCATGAACCCTGATCACTCCAACAGGATGCCTGTTGTAACACGATCGGTACCTCTACCCAAAGAAGAAGAAGCCGGAGGTTCTGCTGAAGCGGAGTCACCCAGACCAAGCCCAAGGACGACTCCACCCCCACCACCTCCTCCAAGCATGGACATGGCTCAGCTTCTCCAAGCCTTCCGAGAGGAACGCCAAGATAACACCGCGGCCCTCGGATGATTGCTCAAGTTGTCAATCGCCACCCGATGGGCACGGCCATGGACGCTCCACACCGGTGGAGTTCAAGAAGCATGCACCACCCACTTTCATCGAGATTATCGAACCATCGGATGCGCACGATCGGGTCCGCACCATTGAGGATCTGCTGGCACTAGTCGGATGCACCGAGGACCGTGATAAAGTGGCGATGCTTGCCATCGCCTCGGGGACTGCCAGAGCTTGGTGGGATGGATTCAAGGCTATGCATGTTGAGCAAGACATCACTTGGAACACCTTCAAGACAGAATTCCGCAAGGCCCACATTCCTTCCGAATCATGGCCATCAAGAAGCGTGAGTTCCGAGCCTCAAGCAAGGTAGTAGCACTGTCAAGGAGTACATGCAGAAGTTCGTGTTCTCTCAAGGTATGCCCCGAGGATGTCAAGACCGATGCCGCCAAAAGGAGCGCTTCATGGAAGGCCTTAACCAGACTCTGCAGAGACTCGCTTGTTGTGTGTGACTGCCCAACCTTTCTCGATCGGTGAACAAGGCACTCATGCTTGAGGACAAGCGACGTGCCTTGGGCGACACTCGAAGCGCAAGATGATCGGCAAGGGTAGCTCCAAAGAACTGAAGCCTCGCCTGTGGCAGCCAGCCCGGTCAAGCCAACCTATCGCCAGCCAAGAGCTCTCGCACCTCGCACCAACTATCCACCTCAGTAAGATGCCAACCCCTGTGCCAGCTTACAACAACCCCAATAACAATGCCGGCAAGGGCGCCATCCCCAATCAAGTCACTTGCTTTTGATGTGGACAACCAGGACACTACTCCAAGAATTGCCCCAACAAGAAGCCCGACGCCCCTCGCCCCAATGCGCAGAACCCAGGCCAAGGCCGTGGAATGCCACAAAGGAACCAAGCTCCCGCAACCTGCCCAACAATGGCGGGGTCGCGAATCATGTCACCATGAAGAAGCCCAGAAGACCGGACGTTGTCCGGGTAATGCCTTGTCAATTCAGCACCAAGAATCGCTTTTGTTTGATTCTCGAGCCACGATTCTTTTGTCACCCAAAGTTTTGCATTAAAAGTGGCATGACCCCTACACCTGAATAACCCCATGGTGGTATAACCCCGAGCAGAGATGAGAGCCAAGATAGGATGTAAGGGAGTCGGGATTACCATTAACGGGTAGACTTCCTAGCGATCTTATCATCCTAAAATCACAGGCTTGATGTGATCTTGGGAATGGATTGGCTCAGCAAGCACCAAGGCTTGATTGATTGCGCCAACCGGACGGTCACTATGACCAATGACCAAGGAGTCGGTTAAGTTTGCCTCCAACCCTCCTCTGCTCAAACCAACCAAGTCAACTGTCTGAAGTTGGGATGGAACAAGTGCCGTAGTCTGCGAATATCCCGATGTTTTTCCCGATGAATTACCAGAATGCCTCCCGACCGAGACATTGAGTTCATCATCGAGCTCATACTCGAGCAGGACCCATCTATAAGAAGCCTTATAGGATGGGATCGGAGGAGTTAGCGAAATTGAAGAAGCAGCTGAAGAGCAGTTGAGGAAGGATTTATCCGCCTAGTGCCTCCCCTTGGGGATCGCCTGCTCGCTTTGTGGCAAAGAAGGACAAGACCATCCGCCTATGCATTGACTACCGCTCCCTCAATGAAGTTACAATCAAGAACAAGTACCCACTTCCCAAGATTGAAGATCTGCTTTGATCAACTCAATGGGGCCAAGGTGTTCTCCAAGATCGACCTCAGATCTGGGTACTACCAACTCAAGATCGACCCCAAGATATTCAAGACGGCATTCAGAATCAGATATGGCTCAGATGAGTGCACGGTCATGTCCTTTGGGTCGACCAATGCCCCACTTACTTCATGTATCTCATGAATAAGGTCTTCATGGAATATTTGGACAAGTTTGTCGTTGTCTTCATTGATGACATTCTTGCCTTCTCGAAGTCGGAAGAAGAGCACGGCAACACTTGAGGATGGTCCTAGACAAGCTTCGAGAGCACCAACTGATGCCAAGTTCAGCAAGTGTGAATTCGTCGGCTGCGTGAAGTTGGATTCTGGGTCATGTTCTAATCAAGAGGGATTGTCACCAACCTGCTAAGATTGAAGCCGTGATGAATGGCAATCCCGAGCAATGTGAAGGAAGTCGAAGCTTCCTCGACTCGCAGGATATTACCGCAAGTTCGTTGAAGGATTCTCGAGCATTGCCCACCCATGACTTAGCTCTTGAAGAAGGACAAGAAGTTCAATGGACACCGGCGCGAAGAGAGCTTCCAGAGTCAAGAAGAGGCTAACCATCGCCCAGCTTCGCCACACCAGATATACACAAGGAGTTTGTGATATATTGTGATGCGCCAAGAATCGGATCTGGAGGTGTTCGATGCAAGAAGGCGAGTCGAGCCTACCTTTCAAGGCAACTACGACCTCACGAAGAGAACTATGCTACTCACGACCTCGAGCTAGCAGCGAGGGTTCATGCTCAAAACTTGGCGACATTACCTCTTGGGTAGCGATGTGAAATATACACGACCACAAAAGTCTCAAGTATATTTTCACCAAAGGGAATTGAACATGAGGCAGAGAAGATGGCTGGAGTTGATAAAGGATTACGACCTCAGTGTTCAGTACCACCCTGGAAAGGCTAATGTGGTAGCAGATGTGTTGAGCAGGAAGGCTTGCTCCTTGAATACTATGCTAAAGCACAAGCTACCCGCCTTGTATGAAGAACTTGAAAGCTTCGGGTTGGAACTGGTTGCACCAGGATTCTTGGCCAACCTCGAAGTTAAGCCTACCTTGATGAATGATATCAAGAAAGCTCAAAAGGGGCATGAGAGTATTGAAGGCATCAAGAGGAAGATCAAGGCAGGCAAGGCCTCAGGATTCTCAGAGGATGGGGAAGGAATTGTGTGGTTTGGGAATCGCATCTGCGTGCCCAACAAGGTTGAGCTCAAGAACCTGATCTTGCAAGAAGCTCATGACAGCCCATATTCCATCCACCCTGGAGGCACCAAGATGTATCAAGACCTGAAGGAAAGATTTTGGTGACACGGGATGAAAAGGGAGATTGCCACCTATGTTGCAAGGTGTGACGTATGCCAGAGAGTCAAAGCTGAACATCAGCGACCTGCTGGATTACTCCAACCACTCAAGGTTCCCGAGTGGAAATGGGATAAAGTCGGGATGGATTTCATCATCGGACTACCTAGGTCAAACAAGGGACATGACTCCATCCGGTCATAGTCGATCATTTGACCAAAGTGGCCCATTTCATTCTGTTAAGACTACCCATGACGGCAACCAGTGGCAACTCTCTACATCAACCGAATCGTGAGCCTTCATGGTGTTCCCAAGGAGATTGTGTCGATCGGGAACCCAGTTCACCTCAAGGTTTTGGAAGAAATTCCAGGAGGCCATGGGGACCAAGCTGTCCTTCAAGATCGCTTCCACCCACGCACCGGAGGTCGACAGAGCGAGTGAATCAAATACTCAAGACATGCTCCGAGCCTGTGTCTTAGCTTATGGAGCTAAGTGGGAAGATTGCCTCCCTTTCGCCGAAGTTCTCTTACAACAACAGCTACTGTGCAAGCCTTCGATGGCACCATTTGAAGTGTTATACTGGCGGAAGTGCCGACACCTCTCAATTGGTCGAGACCGTGAAGGACTTGTCTTTGGGCCGGATATCCTCCGTGAAGTCAAGAGCAAGTCCAGCTTGTCGAGAGCGTCTCAAGTCCGCCAAGTCAAGGCGTAAGAGCTACGCCGACTCACGTCGAGAGACATAAACTTCCGAATTGGAGACCATGTCTATCTCCGGTCACCCCTCTCAAAGGAGCCCAACGCTTCCATGTCAAAGGAAAGCTCGCCCGAGATACATTGCCCCTTCAAGATCGTGGAGCGACGAGGAGAAGTGGCTTACCAGTTGGAACTTCCACCGAACTTTCTCGATGTGCACGACGTGTTCCACGTGTCACAACTCCGAAGTGTCTCAAGTTCCGACAAGCCCGATCTCTACAAGGACGCCAATCACCAAGCCATTGACCTTCACTGATTTGACTTATCGTGAGAGGCCCATCTGCATTCTCGATGAGGCCGAGCGACGACTCGGCCAAACCATCAAGTACTTCAAGGTCCAATGGAGCAACCACATCAAGGTATAACTTGGGAGCGTGAAGACTACCTTAGGTCCGAATTCCGTATCTCTTTAAAGCCTAGTTTAGGAATCTCGGGGACGAGATTCTTGTAAGGGGGGTAGGTCTGTCACACCCTGCATTTTGTAACATTTCATTTTCATTATTAAAGCATGAAAATTTGGACCAACAAAAACATTTTGCTTTATTTGGCTTTTATTTGGTGTTGGTTTTCCCTATGTGGTTTTCAAGTGCTCTTAATAGTCAACCACTCCACCTTCTATACTTCATCTCCTTACCCCAAACCTCTGTCCAATGACCATGCCATGTGTATAGTGCAATATAGAATTTTCTTTCAAAAATAATTTGGCCAGAAAGTATTTTCTAAATTTAGTTTCCAAAAACCCCTGAATTGAGGTTTGCACTGCAAGCACTTGATTAAGGGCAGTAAAAATCTTTCCAAAAATATATTTGACTCCTATTAGATATAGGATACCTAGAAACCACAAAAATATAATTTTAAAAGTTGTTTTACTATTTTATTTAAAGGCTTTTTCTTAAGGCCAGAAATGGTCTTTAATAGGGAAAAATTATTTTATTGTTTTAAAAATATTTGACAAAATTTAGGGAAACTCATAGGACATATATTGTCCATATATAAGAGTTTCAACACATGGTCATGTTCAAAATATTGGTCAAATCCCTCTAAAACCCTTCCTGGATATTTCAAGCTTTTGAAATATTTACAAAGGAAATATTCTTCAAATATTCCAGGAAAATTGTATCATGTCACATATGACAAATTAGATGATCTTGCCAAGTCTCATGACTTGGAGAACAAGATAACATCATCAAAACCCCTCAAGACCATTTCTGTTCATTCTGAAGTTTGATCAACTTTACATTGCCAAATGTGTCCAAATGTGCTCAAACTTGGTGAACATGCTTCATGGGTCCAATGATGCATCTAGACCAAATGGCACAGGTTGTAGAAGAGGAAATCTTGGTCAAAGTGCCTCAAAACCCTCTCTGACCAGAATCAAATTTGAACAACTTTGTTCTGCCAACTTCTTCTCCAAGACCCCAACTTTGGTGAGCCTGATCATGTGACCAAATAAGGCTACCACACCAAGTGGTACATCAAGGAGAGATGATCTACTCCACTGGATCTACACAAATCCATTTCTGCCCATTTCTAGGGTTCACAAAAGTTGCATTGGCAACTTTGCCCAAATAATCTCCTAATTGGTGGAAGGCTATATTTATATGAGTCATTTCACCTTGTGGAGTATCATGGCAATTGGAGTCCATTTGCTTGCTCAAAACTCTATCAAACACCTTCTGACATTTTGCAAAAACCACTGTTTTGACCCCTTTCACTATTCTTGGAGAGCTCCAATTTTTACCACAGCTCTTTCTAGTCCTCTTTCACCTCCAAGAATAATGGCATGTCCCCAGCTCAATAATTGAGGGTGAAACCCCCTCTTTCTCTCTCTGGACAGCCCTTTCTCCCTCTTCCTCACCTCTCTCCTCACCCCAAGGGCCATCCAGGCATCCAATGCCTCCCTCCTTCTTTACTACCTCCCGCACTCATCGACATCAGTGGCATACCATTGTGGCATATAATATGCCATGGCATGCCATACGCGCTTCCAGAAGGCTTCAAGGCGGCTAGGCATCAGCCGCCCTCCGCCTAACGGCTCCGCCACCTTGGGCCTTCCCTCGCGCCACCGAGGCACCTCGACGCCCACGACACGCCACGACGCTGTCCCTCCTATCTCCTCCTCCCCGCGCCTCCGCGCTAGCGAACAAGGGCCGCCCGAGCGAACCAGTGAGCGTGCTCACACGCGCGGTGCCTGTGGCCCCCTGCTCTCTCTCTCTCTTCTTCCCTCGGGCGAGTCGACCCCACGAACACCCCTGACACAACCTAGCAGGCCCGTGACCCGTGGCACGGCAACAAGCTCGCCAAGGCGCGACAGTCCACGGTGGACCACCGCGGCGCTATATAAGCTCGCCTGGCCGCTCCCAAGGCATTCGCCTCCTCCTCACGCCCAGAGCACGCCCAGCACCACCCAATCACCCCGGAGAGCCTCAGGCTCGGGATCGACCGAGCTCCGCCGCCTCGGGTCGCCGTCGATCTCGTGGTACGGGCTCCCTCCGCCCCTTCTCTCCGCCGATCCAACTCTCCTCACCTCCTGATCCTTTCCTCCGCTTCCCTCTCATTTGCAGCCGAAACGACCAGAGCCGCCGACACCAAACTCCTCCGCCAAAACCTCATCGCCGGCGAACCTCAGACTCCGGCGACTAACTCCGGCACCACCCGAACGGCGACACGACGAGGAGCCCAGCGGTGCTCATCGACTCGACCAGCCGTCCAGATCGCCGCCGGTGAGCACGCCCGCCCTCGTCGAGAGTCGGAGATGACAGCGGGCCCGCCTGTCATCCTCACCTCTCTCGCCCTCTCTCTCCATCAGCAGCTGGGCCCCGCCCGTCGGGTTTAAAACTGATACGTCTTGCGCTTAGCTCGGCTGGCTGGCTCGGCTGGCTGGGCCACTCATGTCTTTCTGCCCAGCCCAGCACAAAGCATTTTTTTTCCTTTTTTCTTCTCGTCTCTTATTCCAAAATTCCACAGACACAATATTTGTCCAAATGGATTAATTCCAATTTCTAAAATCCCCAAATATTGCAACCTATTTAATGGTGCAACTTTCATTCAAATCCAGCCAACCTTTCTTCATCGAAAATATTTAAATGTGATTTTAGCATTTAAATGTGCCTCTGAAAATCCATATCTCCTGCTCCACCACTCCAAATCCAAAACTAGCAAGTTTCCCATCTTATATTTCCATCTAATATTTTACAAAAAGAGTTGACATTTTTCTCGAGCACTTTGATTTTTCTGTTTTATTATTGCCTTATTTTCCCGCTATTATTTTGTGACGATAGATTGCGCTTGTGAAGGAGTTGGACCAGAAGACTTTGAAGACCCCGAAGACTTTGTTGAGCCAGGCAAGCAGCCCTTTGACCATGTTTATGAAACCCTTTTTATGCATGTCATATAGCACTTATTATTGTTGCATCGGAAACATGAGGGATGGGTAACCACTTTGGTGGGTTGCCTCACATTTTTCTCGCTGACACTTGCATTGTGCATGACCCTACCTTCTTATGAGGGTTATGACGATGGGAGTAGATAGGATGCTAAGTAGTTTGCTATGCAAAAAGGGACGGGAATATGCATGTGATGGAGACAAAAAATTTCAAATAACTTTCGAAAACCCCATCGGTTGCCATTTATGCCCGAGGGAGATGATGAGAAAGGTAACCACTTGATGACGAAGTGGTGTACCGAGGCAAGTGTGTGTTGTTTTCGAAAACGGATTAGATTTAAGATTTGATGACTGTCCCAACCCTACATGCGCGACCACTCTACCCTTATATGGGAAAGGGCATTGTTGAGTACCTAGACCGATACTAGCTTGGAGCCCGCATTACATTAGTGACGGGGAGAGTTGGTGCTCTCTCTTGGGACGGGTCGTGCTGTAGGGCGGCCATGACTGTTTTCACGTGGCACCGACACACCGCTGGTACCCGTGCTTATGGTATGTGATGAATATGGGAGCGAGGCTCCACAACTTTATTATGTGAAATGTTTGGCACGGGGTTACTACTAATCGAGTGGACTCCATGTTAGTGTCGTCTAGGAAAAGGCGGTGATCGGTGCTTACCCCGGTACTTGAGGTACCGCTGGTCGTGGATGACACGGAAGTTCCCGGATCTAGTGGGTAAAGTGTGCAACCTCTGCAGAGTGTAAAACTATTCAATAGCCGTGTCCACGGTCAAGGACGGTTACGGTGCTGCTTAAACTATGTCCGTGGTTTTCAACCGTGTGAGGGAGATGATGGAATGACTTGGGTCAAGCCAAGGACTTGACACGATGGAGATGGGTTGGTGCCCACTCTGTTTATGATAAATGGGTTGGTGCCCACTCTATTTATGTTGATATCGGTGACCAGATCTCATGGTTACTTAAATTCTTTTGATGCATGCTTTATAGGATGTTGAGCATGTCATTGCACTCAAAACTAGCTTTATGCAAAACTTTACCTATGTCATGCATTACTGTACCTTGAACCAAATCATGGGTTGCTTGCGAGTTACATTCAAAGTACTCATTGGCTTGCCACTGGTTTTTAATTGACTAGGCATGGAAGAACCGGAGTTCGAAGAAGAGTCCTTTGGAGACGATCATGCGAACTAGGACGCTTCCTAATGTAATGCCCGAGGGTTAAGGCAGATGGCATGGGTTCTACTTATCAACAACGATTTCCGCTGCTTTGTTTCATTTAATGTTCAGCCCTTAAGGCTTTATCAATGTAAGACTCGACCATAATGGTCATAATTTGTGTAAGACGGTATGTATGGATGTAAGACTCTTGTTATTCAGCTTCTGTGTGTTCAGTGAGCATTGATCTCTGGGATCATTGTACACGTGCATTTGGTGATCACGACTTGCGAGTTTGGGTCCCCACACCCACGACATCAGTTGCGGTGGAGGTCCCGGGCGGAAGGAGGGCGGCGGCTTCTGCTTGCTGCCCCTTGCAGCGGTGATGTAGAACCACTCCTGCTGCCACAATCCCTGTATCTCTTGGAAGGAACCTTCGAGCGACGGGGCATCGACCTTCTTGCTTATGGTCGCCCCGCCACACTCCGCTTGATGCCCCCCGATCATCTTCGGCTCCACCTTGAATGTTTTCAGCCACAGGCCAAAGTGGGGGATGACGCGGAGGAAGGCTTCGCAGACGATGATAAATGCGAAGATATGGAGGATGGACTCCGGAGCCAAGTCGTGGAAGTCTAGCCCGTAGAAGAATAGGAGCCCCCTCACAAAAGGATCCGTCGGGAAGCCCAATCCCCGACGGAGGTGAGATGTGAAAACGACGTATTCGCCGGGCTCGAGGGCTAGCACGGCCTGCCCAGGGGCAGGCAACCTGTGCGAAACTTCATAGGCCAGGTACTTGGCCTCACGCAACTTCAATATGTCTACCTCCGTGACGGAGGAGGACACCCACCGGCCCTGGAGGTCGGAGCCGGACATTGCTGTAGATCCGGCGCCGAGTCCAAGCTCTTGGTGTTGGAACCGGAGCAGAGGAAAGATTCGATGCGAGGTTGAAAGACAAGGACAGGCCTTGGTCCTCTTATAAAGGGAAATAATACCAAGGGTTGTCTCCGTGACTGCTTGAGATTCCCTTCGATAGAGGAGGCGCGGCGACGGAACGGTTGGGTTACCCACGCACGTATTGATGAGGATCCCGAATAAAAGGGAAAACGATCTACGCTCGACAGACGTGCCAAGGAAGCCGCCGCTAAACGTCTTGGCGGAATAATAAAATGATTCAAACGAGGGCTTGGCTGCGGTGTGATGTCATGCTTTGCGAATACGCCGCCAGATTGAACTAAGTGTGTATTTTATTCTCTCCACGTTGGAATGTGGAAATTATTTTGCAGAGCCGGACATTATCCTGGTGTTCATTATCTTCTCCGGATTATTCAAGGGAGGAACCCACCTTGCAATGCCGAATATTATGCACGCCGGACTTATCGCCATTGAAGATCTGGTTCGAGACTCTTGAGGAGTCTGGACTAGGGGTGTCGGATAGCGGACTATCGATATCCGCGGACTCCCACACTACGAAGATAGAAAATTGAAGACTCGGCTCGTGTCCAGGAAGGTACTTTACTTGGCGTGGAAGGCAAGCTTGCAATCTGGATATGTAGATCTCCTACCATTGTAACCGACTCTGTGTAACCCTAGCCTCTCCGGTGTCTATATAAGCCGGAGGGCTTTAGTCCATGAGGACACAACATTACATCTCAACAATCATACCATAGGCTAGCTTCTAGGGTTTAGCCTCATTGATCTCGTGGTAGATCTACTCTTGTACTGCCCATATCATCAATATTAATCAACCAGGGCGTAGGGTATTACCTCCATCGAGAGGGCCGAACACAGGTAAAAACATTGTGTCCTCGTCTCTGTTACCATCCGCCTAGACGCACAGTTCGGGACCCCCTACCGAGATCCGCCGGTTTGACACCGACAAAGATCCGCTCTATCGGCGACGACACGAGGAACTCTCAATGAAAGCACCAATGTCGGTGTCAAACCGCGGATCTCGGTAGGGGTCCCGAACTGTGCGTCTAGGCGGATGGTAACAAGAGACGAGGGACACAATGTTTTTACCTGTGTTCGGCCCTCTCGATGGAGGTAAAACCCACG
Organism: Aegilops speltoides; assembly: GCA_021437245.1. NCBI lineage: Eukaryota > Viridiplantae > Streptophyta > Magnoliopsida > Poales > Poaceae > Aegilops > Aegilops speltoides. Next base: position 160,095,929 of record CM038147.1, read on the forward strand.
CCTTGCTTGATTAATATTGATGATATGGGTAGTACAAGAGTAGATCTACCACGAGATCAAGGAGGCTAAACCCTAGAAGCTAGCCTATGGTATGATTGTTGAGATGTAATGTTCGCCCCACGGACTAAGGCCCTCCGGTTTATATAGACACCGGAGAGGCTAGGGTTACACAGAGTCGGTTACAATGGTAGGAGATCTACATATCCGTATTGCCAAGCGTGCCCTCCACGCCAAGGAAAGTACCTTCCGGACACGAGCCGGAGTCTTCAATCTTCTATCTTCGTAGTATGGGAGTCCGGCGGATATTGATAGTCCGGCAGTCCAGACACCCCCAAGTCAAGGACTCCCTCAATGCCCATGCGTTGCACGCATCAAGATGCATTTGTATGAGTAGTTTATCTTGTGGGAGAAAAGGAGGAACGAGGGAAGGCCTTATTTGCAAATCTAGGGAGGGGTATGGGTATCTTTTTGCAAAATTCCCATTTGTTTCCTTCCTATCTGTCAGATATAAATCGGACGGCCTATATTGCAAGAAAAAAAAGTATAGAGAAAAAAAAGTAGACAGTAAAGGAATTAGAGATAAATAGTAAATATTAAATATAAAATAAATATAACCGTAGAGAAGAGAGTAGAGATAGCAGAGACGTCGAGAAAGGATCGCGCGCGCGGGAAAAAGCGGCCGGGCGTGCGCTAGTTTTGGCGCGCGGCGTCCGGCGCGCTTTATAAAATCCAATGCTCTCCCACCGCTCTGTTCCTTGCCACTGCTCTGTGCCTCGCCACCGCTCTCTCCCCGCTCTTTTTCGCCTCGCCGCCGCTGCGCCACCATGCCGCCGCGTCGCCGAGAAACTTGGGGATACCGCGGCGTCCGCGCGCGCCCCTCCGGCGGCTTCTCCGCCGAGATTCGGTTCCGCGGGATGCGCCTCGGCCTTGGCAATTTCAACACCGCCACCGATGCCGCCCACGCGTACGACGCCGCGGCGTGGAACCTCCAGTGGCCTCATAGAACATTGAACTTCCCCAACATGCTGACGCGGGAGCGGGCGAAGGAGCTCGCGCCTCTGCCGCGGCTTAGCACCGATGAGGATCGTCGCGAAAACCGGAGGCGGGAGCACCGTCTCGGCATCGCCGAGATGGACGAGGAAGCCATTGCGCTATGGTGCCAACACTTCCCGCAGGACATCATCAACGAGCGTGAGTTCTATGCGCAAAGGAGGGCGGAGAGGGATAAGAGGAGGGCGGAGCGAGCCGCCTATCACGAGGACAAGCGTAGGCGGAAAGTGGACGCTCAATTCAACATGAGGCTAGGAGCAGCGTCGCCCTGGGAATCCGACGACAATCGGTATCTTCACGCCTACAGTCAGACGTCGGAGGAGGACATCACCGAGGAGTAGTCGGACAACGAGGAGTAGTTGAATTATCTTTTTTTATCTATCTATGCTGAGAACTATCCTCTACTCTCTAGTATCTACTTCTTGATCTAGCACTATAAATGCTTTTTTAAAGCGCCGCGCGTTGCGATTCTGTTGGAGATTCTCTAACATGGCAGACCAGTGCTTTAATGTTGCCCACAAGATGCGCGAGTATTACTAGTAGTATTTTTCTTGCCATGTTGAGATTTTGAAACCACGAGTGTGAACATGCAGAGGAGCAATGAAGACCAAACACGGGATATTCAGAACATCTTCAAGGAGTGTGGCAAGTTAAAGAGGAGCCGCACCGAACCTATAAAACGAGCTTTGGTAAGTAACACCCTTTCTATTACTTTCGTTTAGCCTCGTGTTCTTCGATGTGTATACGTTGTAGTTTCTGTTTCTCTTAAGCATGGTGTTCTTCGATGTGTAATAAGAAGAGTCTTAATCGTCCTAATGCTTTCATTTTTAACTTGATGTAGGAAGTAAATGTTCTCACCATGTAGTCTGTTTTTATATTTCTTTTCCTTTTGAATTCACTTCTCTGAGTTCTGTTTATCTGGCTTCTACTATGATCTAGGTTTCTCTGAGTATTGATCTAAAAAAGAAGTAACTTCATGTTAGGATGCAGTTCCTGCGAGGAGGGAAGTATGGTCAACCTCGAGATCATGTTTCCAAAATGAGGTTGGATTACACACAAGGTGCCAGTTCCCTAATGATGTTGGATTAGACACAAGGTGCAAATTCCCAGATGATGTTGGATTACACACAAGACAGGTGGAGTCATCAGTTGTTCGTGTCCTCATGGCATTAGAAAAGGCTGAAAGAAAGCATGCAGCAGCCCTTGAGAATGTAGCTGAGTTCCTGAAGAAGCGAAAAGAGCAATCAGATGCTCTCTTCACCCAAGCCAAAGAAGAGATGGAAGAATCCATAAATAAGCTAGCAGAGGCAGAGCAGGCTAAGCGTCTCCTGCTATCTAAAACTGTTGTCAATACAAAATTTCCTTCATAATAGCTAGGTTCAAATGTTTATCCAGTCAGCATACCTATTGTGATGTCTATGCATCTACTGATGTGGCACAAAAATTTTTTTCGGGTCATGTAATAACAGCAATTACTTTCCAAACAATAACAGACGAAGCATTGGACATGGTATAGTTCACGCGCAAGCCCGACATTCCAAGTCCAACTTCCACATCAAACTCGTGTTCACAGATATTTGCACATTCATACATAATGTCCACAACCATGATTCACTTCAAAGCCAAAAAATGTGAGGAGAGTTATAAATAAAGAAAAACTCTACTAGTTCCTCGCTACTACGGTCGAGCACAACAAGTCAAGACCATGCGTAAATTATTTATATTTTAGTCATTTTTGTGTTCTAAAATGCCTTCCGCTCATGGAAGGACGTGTTGCCGCACACACGCGGATTCAATGAAGGCAGACGGGGCAGTCTTAAGCTGGTTGCACGCGGCGAGGCGTGCTCACCCGAACTGCAGCCGAAAAGTGCCTCTTGGCGGGCGCTACGGTTTAGTGCTCAAGGCTATGAGAGGTCGCGTCTGTGTCGAGCAATCACTCCCTCCAAATTTTTTTTGTTTGGGTATAACAAAATCTCGTTTTCCATTCACATTTTACAAGTAAAATTCGTGGACAAACTTTGACCCAAAGTACGATGGGGACTAGTAAATCAAAATGGAGGTAGTAGTTTTTTTAATCAAAGAAGGGTTTCCCCTTCCGATTACTGAAAACTAGCATCTAAATCTAAACCATAGTATTTGCCCTAGAACTACCAGGTTCAACATCTCGTAACATAAACCCATACAACCATATGCCAAGGAGGTACATAGTACTATGAACTCCATTTTCGCTCCATACCAATCGTTCTAAAATCTACTTACTAATTATAACGTGCCATTTAAAATCGGAACTCTCAACCCCGCTAAAAACGATATTTTAAACGTGGCTACCTGATCTGTGGCAACTGGCGAGCCACCGCGCTCCAAGTCGTTCACCTGTGGTCCCGACCATCAACTCCTACAAAGGTGCTCCACCACGTACTCGGTACCCGCGAATGCAGCAATCGTGCACCTAGGGTTTAAGGGTTTATTTTTTAACATCGCCTTTACGTAACACTCATGTGTGCGAGACAATGAGAGGTCGATCGTCGCCTCTTCTCTTCGTATATGTACTCCACCGTTTGTCTGGTGTCCAAATAATTATAATAACTACTAGCAATGTGCCAATGCGTTGCCACACGATCAAAGTAGATTAATACATATTCACCGATTTGATAGAAAAAAAAGTCTAGTTTTGAAATACGTATATCACTAAAAATATGTTATGTTTCACTCAAAATATATTCCTTTGGCGGTTTTGATTATATAAGGGAGGCATGTTGTTGGTTTCAAGATTCGAGAAGTGGTATATGTCTAATTTCTACTCTTAATAGCAAGATTCCCGTGCGTTGCACGGAAAATCAAAATCTTGTGGGAGAAAAGGATGAACGACGGAAGGCCTTATCTGCAAATGTGGTGAAGAGTGTGGGTAAATTGCCATATTTTCCTTCCTATCCGTCAGATATAAATCGGACGACCTACATTGCAGGATGGTAGGCCCACCATCATCACCAACTCTATTTTTTATCCCTACTCTTATAAAAAGCATTATCGGTGATGATTGTGTGCCTGCAATCCTGCAATATAGGCCATCCGATCTATATCTGGCGGATAGGAAGGAAACTATGGCAATTTTGCAAAAAGATACCCACACCCCTCTCCACATTTGCAAATAAGGTCTTCCCTCGTTCATCCTTTTCCCCCACAAGATAAACTACTCATACAAATGCATCTTGATGTTCCGTGCAACGCATGGGCATCTTGCTAGTTGTTGCAAAAAGCCCATGTGTGTGTGAGAGAGAGAGGGAGAGTGGAGGAGGATGGAGTGCATGTGTTACAAAGACACAAGTAGTGTGTGTGCGATAGGTATCAGCTTAAAATGAGGCGATAGTGTGTGTGTGCATGATCGAGAGGGCATGTCTCAAGAAGGGAAGAAAAAGCTACATAGATACAAGGAGCAGGAGAGAGACATGTATGCGATGGTGGAAGCATGAGTGTGCGGGTGTATAAACCTATCTAGAGGCTAGCTAGTCGATAAATGTTTGTGAGAGAAATACGAGTCGGGGTGAGAAAGCGAGAGTTTTTTGTGAGAGAGAGAGAGACGGTAGTCGGGAAGGGGAGTGGAAGAAGGAGTTGTGTGTGTGTCTGTGTGTGAGAGAGAGAGAGGAGACGGTAGTCGGGAAGGGGAGTGGAAGTAGGAGTTGTGTGTGTGTGTGTGTCTATGAGAGAGAGAGAGAGGAGACGGTACTCGAAGTAATTTTAGTGGTATGAGTCATATGTAGATACATATAGGGTGTGTGAGAGAATCCCATAAAGAGAAAGACAAAGTGAAATACGAGTGGAGACTGTTTGTGTGGCCGTGAAAAAGAAAGCTTAGGTACCGAGTGATACCAGAGAACAGTAGAGACGTGAGAGATAATGAAAACCGTGTAATGTATAATGATAGGGAGAGTGTGACACTTCTCAAGGGAGACGTCGAGAGACCATGTTTGCGAGGATAGGAGAAACATGAAGTGAGCATGCGGGTGAGCTGGAGAAAAGAAAGTGATGGCTACCTAAAGGAGCATGCATGCGAGAGAGATGGGCGTGAAAGGAGTGAAAAAAAAGGGATTCAAATATTTGAATTCGTGATGATGATACATGTAATCCATACTTGGACCAAAATCGATCTATCAAACATGCATACTCATATGAATTCACGCACATCTATGTTATTTAATATGTAGATATTACTGATCCATACATTTTAGTAGAACATAATTTGGTTAAAAAAATCGAATTCAGCCTTAAGATTTCGAGATCGTTGTATTTGTAAATCAAATTGTACATATAAAGGAGCAGAATTCTTTGTTGTGCTTTTGAAAGTATATATGTAAAAAAATGATGTATATAGAATGTAATTCCAATTGAAAATGGATCCCGCCCGGAAAAAAATAGTAGAAAACAAATGGGATTCGAATTGAGTTGGCACAGTAAACGTGCACTGTGCAAAATTTGAACGAAGCGGGGAAAGTCGCAGTAACCGCCCGAAACCAAAATCTGCAAGATGGAAATCACTACTGCCTATCCCTGCCGTGCAAAGCCTATCTGCTGGATTTCTATAGGTTTCAATAGGGGTAGGTTTGTAATTTCACCCAAACATGACGTAACCGCCTCTCACCCGGATTCATACACGGTGGGCGCCAAAACACAGTGTGCCCTCGGCCGAAATCGACTCCCTCCCTGATTCATATTCATAAACGGTGGGTGCCAAAAACAAACTCTCGTCGGCAAATATTCGGTGTATGCGAGATTACCATCCTATCCCCAACCGACTAATGTTGCTATGATGTAGTAGAAATTTGAAATGGGGGCTAAGTTTGTAAATTTCCTCGCATTTGAGACAAGCGCGCCCTGAATACATGGTTTCCCCCCTTCCTCTCTACCTCCCTTTTCCCCATTCGTACTCCGTGGGCGCCAAAACACCCTCTCCACCCCACCCTCCTCCATCCGCCGCCGTCCACCACCCCATCCACCGCCGTCCTCCTCCACCATGACGGAACTGATACCTCGACGCTGCCGTCCATTACAAGAGATCGACCTCTCTCATCCACGCCTTCGGACCGGGATCCTTGCATCCCGTCCTCTCGCTTCATCCCCGCTGTCGTCCACCTTGTCGGTGCTGCTCCTACGACCATCTCGTCCACCGCGCCCCGCCGCCACCGTCTACCCTCCTAGATCTGCTTCCACGCTGCTGACAGCCATTGCTACCACAAAGATCAAATTCTCACCAGATCGACATCAGCGCCGCACTGAGGTGGTACTCTTTCAGATCTGCTCAACTTATTTATCGCAACAAGAAAATAGATCGCCACCGCTTTACTCGATTTCTTGTCTTGGTTCTGGTTGCCTTTGTCCGGTTTGCACCTTCAGATCCGCCATGGCACGCTCAACACTATACTACCAATGCTGATGGTTTTCCCCTTTTATATTCCACACTAGTTAAATCACAGTAGACTAAATTTCAAAATTGGGTCAGTCGATTTTTCAGAGCTCGCCGGAGTTCGTCGGTGCGATCCAAGGGGCTCGGGTGGTTGTCGGGCCTCGCTGAACGAAGAAAACTCGACGCGGGTGGGGGTGGGGGTGGCGGAGGAACACAGGCGGTGGGGGCCGGTGGTCCGGCCGGCGTCTCGTGCGGTGTTCTATATGGGAAGAATCAGAGACGAGGAAGAAGAAGGGTTAGGAGACGTAGGATCTTCATCCAACCGCCTGAAATGGTCGAGAGACAGCTGGGAGTTGCATTCTTAATGTGCTCCGGTTCATCATGTGTGGGCACTGCGCAACCAACATTTTATTATCCAAAATCTGCTTGCTCTTCTTTACCATGTTCGATAGTGCTGTGACACAAAACGTTGGACCGACTCCAGCAGACTGTACCCATACTTCACTGGCCACACCACTAGCCCCACCACACAGGACCTGCACTCCAGCAAAAGGTATACTGATTTCATTTGCCATAGCACTAGCTGTACCACAGAAAAATCCCACTCCAGTAAAAAGTATAGCAAGTGCACCGGCCGAAGACCTATCCCAACTGCAGAGACGGCCAATTCCTGTAGATTGGAACCCCATTCCATTTATTCCCAGTTTAAAAGACAATGCTTTCAGTGTTGTTAGGGACTACGTTCATATATTCCCATCATGGGAAGATTGTTGTGAAGACAAACACCATTTTCACATCTTCCTGTCCAACTTACGTGTAAGTGCTATTATTCATGGTTATTATGTTCCTGTTTTCTGCTGATTGAAGACATCAATGATTTACATTACATTGTTGTAACTAGGCGAGGGTCAACCTGGATAGTCATGATGAGCAAAGCTTGCTAGTGCTTTTCAAAGAAGCATTGCAGCAGTATCGGTGTTACCTGAGGAAATCACACATTGGTGGCAAATCTATAAGCGAATTTCCGGTGAAGTCTCCTGTGCTAATTTAGAAGACATTGAATGGAAAAACATTGTTATGCACTGGTCTCGTTCCCAGGATGAGGTACTGTCTGTGAAATCACATGACAATTTGAACTTCTACTTTTCCGCATGTGCCTTATGGATCTTGTTTGCAGGAAATCAGCTCAAAGAAGAATTCCGGTTTGAAAAGAGCGACAGGATATCGCAAATATGACGCCCGCTGCTTTGCTCTTGTTAGTACCTGTTGTCCTGTATCACTGTACTAGCATACATACCTGGTTCATTATGTGACAGCAGTATGCATGATAGCTTGCTTATCAATTTTTCGCTCCAAATTATCTGATTTGTATGAATGGTTACATTAGTGTAGAATATCTGATCTGTACGAGGGGGCAGAAGCCGACGACAGGCCAACTCTCAGGATTTGCTTACAATAAACAGCCGCAAAGGAAGAACATATGTTCAAACAAAACAGGCAATATATACATGCCATTATCCCATATTACAAAAAGCGGCACAAATGCCCTCAGGGAAATATAATGTCTTTAGCACACTTGTCCGCCGCAAGGCAGGCCCCTTTCAGTACACCTTCATAGTAAAACTCGGGCCTGCGGTGCTCCTTACCCTCTGGCGGCCCCTCAGTCATCAGCTTCTCCGCGTCAAGCCTCCCCCAATGCACTTTTGCACGGGCAAACGTCATGCGTGCGCCTTCTATACAGACTGATCGCTTGATAACATCAAGCCGAGGACAGGCGCCCACAATCCGCTTGACGAGTCCGAAGTAACTGTTTGGAATCGGCTCCGCAGGCCACAGCCGGACAACTAAGTCCTTCATGGCTAGTTCGGCCGCCTGGTGCAGTTCGACCAGTTGTTTCAGCTGATCGAAAAATGGCACCGGATAGTTCGGCGCCAGATACTATGAACAGAAATCCCTCTCCGCAGTCTTCTTTTCCTCGGTGCGGTAGAATTGGGCGGCATCTGATATGCTGCGAGGAAGATCCGCAAAAGCCCCTGGAAAAATAAGAATTCAGCTTGCCGTTTAGGATTCTTCCCATTATCCCATATAAATAGCTAAGAATACAGAAGGCCTTACCAGCCGCAACTTTCCGAGCCTCCTGAATGTCCAGCGCAGCACCTCGGGCTTCTTCCCGAGCACCTTTCGCAGCCTCGAGAGCTTGGGCGAGGTCGGATTCTTTCCCTTTTAGACTCTACCCCAAGCCCTCGCTTTTCTTCACAGCTTCCTGGAGCTTTCGCTCAGCTGCGATAACCCTGGCCTCATGTTTTTCACGAAGCGCCTGCTCGGCCTCAGCCTTCTTGTTGGCATCATCCAAAGCTTTCTTTAGTGCCTCGTATTCGGCACCCGCTTCTAGAGCACACAATAAAAATATTTTCATTACGCACAACTATTCGTTCGTGCCAACTTGAAGACAAATTTTTTCAACATACCTTGCTTTCCTTCCAGTTGCTTCTTTACAAGGCCGAGTTCTTCCTCGGCCCGCGCAAGGCTCTGCTTCAGTTCGGACACTTCCGCACTATAAGAGGTTGTCCTCTCCGCGGACGCCTGTTTTCACATAAAGGGTATACATCATTCACATAGGGTCCTGCTAATGTAGAGGATTTGATCCCCTGTCCGGCTTTGTCTCCTCCGCCAGACAGTGCATCAGGGGCTACTACTCATACTATGACAAACCCTCAAAGGTTTCCTAGGAAACATACCTCAAAAGCCTTTATAAGGCTAAGACAGGACTTGTTCAGCCCACTCTCGGTGGACTGAATCTTCTCGACCACCGCGCCCATGAGGGCCCGATGCTCATCGACAATAGATGTGTTCTTCAACATTGTTGACAGACCACCAGGCAGCTCTGTTCGAACAGAGGACACCGGCGGGGTAGGCAGACCATCCACCATCGAGGGTGGCCGCTCAATCGATCCCGGAACCCTAGAGGTCCCGGGGGCCGTATCCATCCCCGCATGTCCGGCTCGAGGGATATGTCCTCCCCTATCCGGGTCTTGTCGAGATGACACCTCGGTGTCACGCCCGGACTTTGGGGAAGGGGCCCGCGGAGGCGTCTCGCTCGCCAAGGCGTCCGAGCCCAACGAATCCTCCGACAAGGACCGGTCGGCGCAAGACCTTGCCGGACTGTGCAAAATATGGTACAGTTAAAACCACTATACCCAAAAAAATCCCGAACATATATGCGTGTTCGGATACTTACGACTTCCCTAGGGGCTGGGCCCTAGGATCCCACTCGGGGCTGCTATCGGCAACCGTGGTGGATGCCTCTGGGAGGTGACCTTTCCCCCTCTTGGGCGATCCAGCCTCCAGAGATGTGGAGGCTGCCCTTTTCCTCCCACCATCAGAGTGAGGCTCATCCTCCTCTGCCTCCTCCTCTTCGTCCTCAGACGAAGGATCATCGCTGGAATCTTCGGATTTGGCGTCCGAAGCCTCGTGACGATGAAGGCGACTCCGGGTCTTCTTGGCCTTCTTGGAGGCCTCTTTCTTTGGCGCCTTGTAAGGCGTGAGGACCAGCATCTTCGTCAGAAGAGGTCCGGCCGGTTCCTCCGGCAGAGGGGCTGGACAATGTATCCGCTCCACCTTATGTATCCATCCCTAAGGTCACAATGAAACATGATTAAGGTGTCTCCCTCATAACATGCCAGCTAAAGCATGAATAGGCAGAGTGTGGCTGTGACTTACCGAGCTTGGAGAATGGGATGATTGATACCCAAGGTCCTCGGCGGGGCCCGGCCACGATTTGCCGGACTTAAAGAGCACTTTCCAGATATCCTTGTGGGAGGAATCATAAAGCCCTCGAAGGGTTTGGTGCTCGGTTGGATCGAACTCCCGTAGAGTACAAACCCGGCGCTGACAGGGGAGGACAGGTGAACTAGCATCACCTGGACTACGTCGACGAGTTTGACGTCCCTATCAACCACACCCTGAAGGCGCGTCTGGAGCAGTAACAGCTCATCGGACGAGCACCAGTTCGGGCCCTTCTCAGGCCAGGACGTGAGCCGCAGTGGAGCTCCAGATCTGAATTCTGGAGCTGCCGCCCACTTTTTGCCGCGTGGTTCGGTGATATAGAACTACTACTACTGCCACTCCTTGACGGAGTCGTTGAAAGCGCCTTTCGGCCAAACAGCCTCGGGCATATTGCTTACAATGGCTCCGCCGCACTCGGCGTGTTCTCCACTCACCACCTTAGGCTTCACATTGAAGATCTTCAGCCATAGGCCGAAGTGAGGTGAGACCTGGAGAAAAGCCTCGCACACGACGATGAACGTCGAGATATTGAGGAAGGAGTTAGGGGAAAGATTGTGGAAATCGATCCCGTAGTAATACATGACTCTCCGAACGTACCGGTGAAGGGGAAACCCTAGCCCACAGACGAAATGGGGAAGGAACACGACTCTCTCATGAGATTCCGGAGTAGGGACGACCTGTCCCGCCAAGATGGAAGACGGTGGCGATCTTCGGGCGGATACCGGCTCCCGGAGCTTCTTGATGTCCTTCTCCTGGACAGTTGAGGCCATCCATCTTCCTCCTGCTTCGGATCCGGACATCTTTGGAAAACCTCTCTTCAATGGAGAAGAAGAGTGCTTGGGCGTTAGGGCTCGAACAGAGGGGAATGAGCTAGCGGGAGGAGAAGGCGTGGGTAAAAGAGAAAGAAACCTTACCTCTTTATAGAGGTGGTGAATGCTTTTTGTGCTTCCCCACTTGCCTGGTGGAACCCGTCTGCCTCCCACTCGCCACGATTAGTGGCACGGTTAGAATACCCATACCCGTATTGATGAGAATCCCGTGATAAGGGGACACGATCTCTACTTTGACAAGACGTGTCAAAGAAGCCGCCTCGTGGTATGCGTCGTAGCTGGTTGTGGGAAAACGGTTCGAATAATGATCCGACAGTAATAACATGTCACGACATCAAAAAAGGTTGTCAGCAGATTGCGTTTGTGAAATATCATTCTCTCTACAGCGGTGTGTAAAGATCATTTTGTGGATCCGGACACGATTTGAGTGTTCGATGACTACTTTGGAGTATTCGGAGAAGGAACCCGCCTTGCAATGCCGAAGACAATACTACGCACCGGACTCATCATCATTGAAGCCTGGTTCAGGGGCTACTGAGGGAGTCCTAGATAAGGGGGTATCCGGACAGCCGGACTGTGTGCAACGTCCGGACTATTGAAGCGTGAAGATACAAGATTCAAGACTTCATCCCATGTCCGGATGGGACTCTCGGCATGGAAGGCAAGCTTGGCGATCCGGATATTGTGTTTCCTTTCTTGTAACCGACTCCATGTAAAACCTAGCCCTCTCCGGTGTCTATATAAACCGGAGAGGTTGGTCCTTAGAAGGCCGATCACAATTACAATCATACCATCATAGGCTAGCTCTTAGGGTTTAGCCTCTACGATCTCGTGGTAGATCTACTCTTGTACTACCCATATCATCAATATTAATCAAGCAGGAAGTAGGGCTTTACCTCCATCGAGAGGGACCGAACCTGGGTAAACATCTGTGTCCCTTGCTGCTTGTTACCATCAGCCTTGATGCACAGATCGGGACTCCCTACCCAAGATCCGCCGGTTTTTACACCGACACCGGTATCCTCTGAGACAACACCTCGGTGTCGTCCGTGGGCCGGGGAGTGGAGGCCGTCGAGAGCGAATAGGTGTTCATCTCCGATGAGCTCAAGGACCCATCCGAGGAGGATAAGTCGATGCGGGCTTTGGACGGACTGCACAAACATATTTTGACATGACAAGAAGCCATGAAACTAAACATGTAAGAAGTATTATGGTATCCAAATACTTACGACTTCGCCAGGGGCTTGGCCCTGTGTAGCCACTCCTCGTCGCTGTAGGCGGCCGTGGTGGAGTGGTCCAGAGGGAGGTTCCTTCCCTTCTTGCACCCTTCGGCCTCCCCGGATGGGGCGGCCTTCCTTTTCTTCTCCCTCTCGGTTTGGGGGAGGGGGTTTTCCTCTTCCTCCTCCTCATTATCGTTGGAGGAGTGCGCCTCGGTGTCTTCGGATGATGAGTCTGACACAACCTTGCGCCGGATACCTTTGCTAGTCCCCATGGCCTTCTTCTTGGCCTTCTTCTCCGGCACCTCATAGGGCACCGGAAACAGCATCTCCGTCAGGAGAGCGGTTGCTGGATCTTCAGGCAACGGAGCTGGACACTCAATCCGCTCCGCTATCACCACATAGTCCTGTTAAATCAGTATGATGGCTTAGATCCTCCCACGAACATACTAAGGAAAGGCACATCTTGTGAAATATAGAAAGCTTACCGGATTGGCGGGGCGCTTTGCGCTGAGTCCGCAGTCCTCGGTGGTGGGAGGAGGTACTTCGGCGGCCTTGAACAACACCTTCCAGATGTCTTTGTGCGTCGTGTCGAAGAGCTCTCGCAGCATCTGGTGTTTGGCCGAATCAAACTCCCACAGGTTGAATGCCCATCTTTGACACGGGAGGATCCAGTGGAAGAGCATGACCCGGACCACATTGACAAGCTTGATCTTCTTGCCTATCATATTTTTGATGCAGTTCTGGAGTCCGGTCAGCTCCACAGGTGCACCCCAGGCTAAGCCCTTCCTTTTCCAAGAGGTAAGCCACATGGGGATGCCGGATCTAAATTCGGGGGCCGCTGCCCAGTCGGAGTCGCGCGGCTCAGTGATGTAGAACCACCCTAATTGTCACCCCTTCACGATCTCCACATAGGAGCCTTCAAGCCAGGTGACGTTGGGCGTCTTGCCCGCCATGGCGCCTCCGCACTCCGCTTGCTGGCCGACCACTATCTTCGGCTTCACATTGAAGATCTTCAACCACAGGCCGAAGTGGGGCTTGATGCGGAGGAAAGCCTCGCACACGACGACAAAACGCCAAGATGTTGAGGATGAAATTAGGGGCCAGATCATGAAAATCTAGCCCATAGTAAAACATGAGCCCACGGACAAATGGGTGGAGGGGGAATCCCAGTCCACGGACGAAGTAGGCGAGGAACACGACCCTCTCGTGGGGTTCCAGAGTCGAAACAATCTGCCCTGCGTCCGGGAGCTGGTGCGCGATGTCTGCGACCAAGTATCTGGCCTCCCGGAGCTTCGTAATGTCCTCCTCCGTAACGGAGGAGGCCATCCACTTGCCTCCCGCTCCGGACATGTTTAGAATGGTTGTACGGAGAAGTGAGAACTGGGGCGCTGGAGCTCGAGCGTGCGAGAATGGATAAGCGAAGGAAGAAGAAGGTGTGGGTGAAAAAGGGGAATCCCTATCTCTTTATAAAGGAGGTAGAAACTGTGCGCCTCCCCACTTGCCCATTAAAATCGCTTATTCCCCAAGCACCACGATTGATAGCATGGTTGGGTTACCCATGCTCGTATTGATGAGTATCCCACTATAAGGGGACATGATCTCTGCTTCGACAAGACGTGTCAAGGAAACCGCCTCGCATTATGTGCAGTAGCTGGTTGTGAAAACGGTTCGAATAAACAACGGGTCGTGGCGTGACATCACGCTATGAGAAGTTGCCAGCAGATTAGATTTGTGCAATATTGTGCTCTCTACGGTGGGATGTGGAATTTGTTTTGCAGAGCCAGACACGATTCTTGTGTTCAAAATCTTCTATGGAGTATTCGGAGAAGTAACCCGCATTGTAATGCCGAAGAAATCTGCGCGCCAGACTCATCGTCATTGAAGCCTGGTTCAGGGGCTACTGAGGGAGTCCTGGATTAAGGGGTCCTCGGACAGCTGGACTATATACTTTGGCCGGACTGTTGGACTATGAAGATACAAGATTGAAGACTTCGTCCCGTGTCCGGATGGGACTCTCTTTTGCGTGGAAGGCAAGCTTGGCAATTCGGATATGTAGATCTCCTTCTCTGTAACCGACTCTGTGTAACCCTATCCCCCTCTGGTGTCTATATAAACCGGAGGGTTTAGTCCGTAGGGCAACAACAATCATAATCATAGGCTAGCTTCTAGGGTTTAGCCTCTACGATCTCGTGGTAGATCAACTCTTGTAATACTCATATCATCAAGATCAATCAAGCAGGAAGTAGGGTATTACCTCCATCGAGAGGGCCCGAACCTGGGTAAACATCGTGTCCCCTGCCTCCTGTTACCATTAGTCTTAGACACACAATTCGGGACCCCCTACCCGAGATCCGCCGGTTTTGACACCGACAGTGGCCTCAACAGCGTTAGCAACAGAATCTTCGTTGAATTTCTTCACTGGTTCTTTGGCCTGCTTGGCCAACTTAGCTTGCCGCATGGCCCATTCATCAGCATAATCCTCACCACGTTTAAGGCTTGTTGGATCAGCTCTTTGGCCAGGTGCCAATGGAGGTCTTGAGCATGGAGGGTGAAGAGCGAATTTCTTCATATATTTAGGAGTAACATATCTGTACTCCCGCCATTCTCGTGCCCATCTTCGTTCAATTCTCTGTATGCGCACTTTGCGCTCATTCTTGGTTTCTTTCATGTGAGTTGCCTCATCAGGCGTGCAGTACCCTGCGTAAATGTCATCAAGGATCTCAAACGCTGTGTTGACTTCCAGTTTTTTTCCTCCTTTCTGAGGTCTTTTACCATCTGCCATTTTCTTCAGCTGAGGAATTTGAAAAATAGAGTTCTCTGAGGAAGTGTGAAGCTTTTCTTCGAGGAACGCTACAAATAAGTTAAGTTGATGAGAACCCAGTGATTCAGCAGCAGACATGTGTACCTATGAACAAAGTATAGGTGCAGAGAATTTGGAGAGGTCATATGCGTTCTCAGAAGTTTTTGCAAAAACTGAACAAGTTTGAGGAAATTGACCAGTTGTGTCTTGAAGAATTTCACTAAGCGTTCTTTGACTCAGGTTCTAGAGTTGTGCGGATTGTGAGATTCACACACTTGAGGAATCATGAAGAAAAGCGTCACTTAGAGAAACAGATCAAGAGCAGAAGATTGTGCTAGGTGTTTAGAGTGTGGAAGTTGAAAAATAAACACCTTTTGAAGATTTGATGAAAATCATCAGTAGTAACAAAGGCAGTAAAAGTAACTTTTAATTACCCTTGACGAAGAACATGATGAACTGGAGGTGTAGATTGAGAAGTTCATCAGTTCAGATCTTCCACGCCCTAACTTGGCGGCGTAAGATGGTGACGGCGGCGGCAGAGGGAAGATGTCTGCGGCCGGCGCGAGTACGACGGTGATGAGGTCGAGGCAGTGAATCTCTTCCTCACCAGCGATGGTGAAGGTAGCGGCGGCGCTAGGGCTTGAGATCTCGAGCGAGGGAAGTGAGGTCGAGCAGGGTAAATGTAGTCTGAGGAGGGTGAGGGGTATTTATAGCCGCAGTGAAAAACCATTCGCCCGAAGAAAATGGATGAACGTGCCCCTGACCCTTCTCATCCTAGCGACATGTGTCACCCATGTACAGTGTGGTGGAGATCATGTAAGATCGTGGGTGAATAGATAAGCTTTATCATGGGATGTGTAATGGTTTGAGCGGCAAAAGCCGAAATTTTAGATAAGAATTTTTGAAGTTTCGTTCGCAATTTCTTCAGCTGACAAGGACACAGTGAAGATTTTGAACGAGTTTCAAAATAGAACGCACATGAATAATTGTGAATAGACTGGGTTGAGTTTAGCATAGAGGGGGAAGGGTCCGATCACATTCACTTAGCAGAAAAGTCAACTTGAAGAATTAGCAATAAGTGAATGCTATAGAGGACATAAAAACTCAAGTATATATATATAGTCAATGAAGAATAACGTCGGAAAGAGTGAAGACAATGCAAAGTTGAAGAATTTGAAAAACTGAGGAATTTCAAAAATGAAGAAAAACTCAAATTGAAGATTTTCAACTTTGGTTGGTGGCGTAACCCACCGTATAAGAATGATGATTTCAGACACCGCGTACAGTTGTCGTAGGGTTCTGAGAATCAATTTCTTCATTAATTTCTTCACATCTAGAGGGTTAGTCTTCATTGATTGAAGAAAAACGTTACTTCATGTGTTGCACATCTAAGTCATCAAGTCAGCATAAGTGTTAGGATGTGTGTGCTTTTCAAAGAACATTCGAAGATTCTAGGATATTTAGCTCACACCGCAACTTGCTAAATCTCTTCTCATCCAAGGACTTTGTGAAGATATCGGCTAGCTGGTCTTCAGTATTTTCATAATCGATGGAGATGTCACCCTTCAACACATTGTCACAAAGAAAATGATGACGAATCTAGATGTGCTTTGTCTTCGAGTGCTGAACTGGGTTGGGAGCAATCCTGATAGCACTCTCATTGTTGCAGTAGAGTGGCACATTCTTCACATTGATGCCATAGTCCTTGAGGGTTTGCTTCATCCATAGCAATTGAGCAAGCAAGATCCAGCAGCAATGTACTCAGCTTCTACAGTGGAGAGTGATACACAGTTCTGCTTCTTCGAGGACCAACATATCAAGGATCGTCCGAGGAAATGACATGTGCCTGACGTTGACTTGTGGTCTACCCGATCACCAGCATAGTCAGAGTCTGAATATCCAATGAGATCAAAGGAAGAGTCCTTGGGATACCATAATCCAAGTGTTGGTGTGTGAGCTAGATGTCGAAGAACATGCTCCACAGCCTTATGGTGTGATTCCTTCGGTCTAGCTTGAAATCGGGAACACATGCAAACACTAAGCATAATATCCAGCCTAGATGCACATAGGTACAATAAAGAGCCAATCATGGAGCGGTATACCTTTTCATCGAAGTCTTTACCATTTTCATCAGTGCATAGATGGCCATTAGTTGGCATAGGGATTTTGACGCCTTTGCAATCTTGCATGCCGAATTTCCTCAACACATCCTTTAGGTATTTCTTCTGAGATATGAATATGACATTGTATTGTTGACAAATTTGAAGACCTAAGAAGAATTTCAATTCTCCCATCATAGACATTTGATATTCTTCACTCATTATATAGGCAAATTCATCACTGTAACGTTGGTTAGTACAGCCAAAGATAATATCATCAACATATATTTGGCACACGAATAATTCATCATCATATGCTTTGGTGAAAAGAGTTGGGTCAAGTGAACCGGGTTTGAAGCCTTTCTTCATGAGGAATTCCTTCAGTGTGTCATACCACGCCCGAGGTGCTTGCTTGAGGCCATAGAGGGCCTTGTTGAGTCTGTAGACGTGATCTGGAAATTTTGGATCCTCAAAACCTGGTGGTTGAGCAACATATACTTCTTCCTCAAGCTTACCATTGAGGAATGCACTTTTCACATCCATTTGATGTAAGGTGATATTATGATGGTTAGCATAAGCAAGCAATATGTGAATAGCCTCAACTCTAGCAAACGGTGCAAAAGTTTCATCAAAATCAATTCCTTCAACCTGTGTGTAGCCTTGAGCTACAAGACGAGCCTTATTCCTCACAACAAGGCCATTTTCATCTTGTTTGTTGCGGTAGATCCATTTGGTAGCAATGATGTTGTGTTTGCGTGGGTCTGGTCGCTTGACAAGCTCCCACACATTGTTGAGCTCGAATTGATGCAATTCATCTTGCATGGCTTGAATCCACTCAGATTCCATGAATGCTTCATCAACTTTAGTGGGATCTGTGATAGAGACAAAAGAAAAATGCCCACAAAAGTTAGATAAATGTGAAGCTTTTGAGCGCGTGAGAGGACCTGGTGCTCGGATGTCACCGATGATCTTTTCTACCTGCACTTTGTTCGCTGTGCGAGGATGTGCGGGTTGACGACTTTTCTTAGGGCCGGCAATTTCTTCAGGACCAGTTTCTTCAGCAGCACCAGTGTGATTTTCTTCACGGTCCGGAATGACTTCTTCAGCAGATTCTTCGGTAGGGATGATATCCTCAGTAGCTTTGAACTTGATGGATTCCTCAGGTGACATTTCATCTAGCACAGGAGGTAGGTGCTCTCTTTGCGAGCCATTAGTTTCATCGAACCGCACATCTACAGTTTCAACAATCTTGTGATGATTCATGTTGAAGACCCCTGTAGGTGTGCGAGTCCTTTCCGTAACCAAGCATAAAACCCTCATGTGTTTTCGGTGCAAATTTAGAGTGATGGTGAGGATCTCTATTCCAGCATTAGCACCGAAGACTTTGAAATAACTTACATTGGGTTTCTTGTCTATGAGGAGTTCATATGAGGTCTTTTTGAAGAATTTGTGAAGATATACCCTGTTGATGATGTGGCATGCAGTATCAATTGCTTCAGGCCAAAAGCGTTGAGGTGTCTTGTATTCATCAAGCATAGTGCGAGCCATCTCAACAAGAGTTCTGTTCTTGCGCTCCACGAAGCCATTCTGCTGAGGAGTATAAGGAGCAAATAACTCGTGACTAATACCAAGTATATCAAGATATTCATCGAGGCCAATGTTCTTGAACTCAGTTCCATTATCACTCCTGATATGCTTGATCTTCACACCAAAGTTAGTAGAAGCCCTTAAGGAAAATCGTGTGAAGACTTCCTGCACTTCATTTTTGTAAGTGATGATATGTACCCATGTGTAACGAGAATAGTCATCAACTATGACAAAGCCATATAATGATGCAGAACTAGAGAACATGGCATAATGAGTAGGGCCAAAGAGATCCATATGAAGTAATTCAAAGGGACGAGAAGTGGTCATGATAGTTGTCGGTGTCAAAACCGGCGGATCTCAGGTAGGGGGTCCCGAACTGTGCGTCTAGGCGGATGGTAACATGAGACAAGGGACACGATGTTTTTACCCAGGTTCGGGCCCTCTCGATGGAGGTAAAACCCTACTCCTGCTTGATTGATATTGATGATATCGGTAGTACAAGAGTGGATCTACCACGAGATCAAGGAGGCTAAACCCTAGAAGCTAGCCTATGGTATGATTGTTGTAATGGTTGTTCGTCCTACGGACTAAAACCCTCCGGTTTATATAGACATCGGGGAGGGCTAGGGTTACACAGAGTCGGTTACAATGGTAGGAGATCTACATATCCGTATTGCCAAGCTTGCCTTCCACGCCAAGGAAAGTCCCATCCGGACACGGGACGGAGTCTTCAATCTTGTATCTTCATAGTCTTGGAGTCCGGTGACGATGATAGTCCGCTGTCCGGACACCCCTAGTCGAGACTCCTCGGTAGCCTGAACCAGGCTTCAATGACGATGAGTCCGGCGCGCATATTGTTCGGCATTGCAAGGCGGGTTCCTCCTCCGAATAATTCATAGAAGATTGCGAACACCAGGATAGTGTCCGGCTTTCAAAATAATTTCCACATTCCACCGTAGAGAGAATAATATGTACACAAGTTCAATCTGCTGATGTATCTCGTAGCATGACGTCACGCCACTACCAAGCCTTTACTTGAATCATTTTTTATTATACCACCTCGGTAGCGTTTAGCGGCGGTTTCTTGGCACGTCTTGTCGAAGCAGAGATCGTGTTCCCCTTATCCCGGGATTCTCATCAATACGGACGTGGGTAACCCAACCGCGCCATTGATGGTGGCGCTTGAGAGATAAGCGAGTTTTACTAGGCTGGTGGGGACGTATAGTCTTCGTCCGCCCATATATAAGGGGATAAGGATCCACCCTTTTTACTTACGCCTTCTTCCTCCTTTGCTTATCCATCTCTGTGCACTCTCGAGCTCCAGCGCCCAAGTCCGCGCATCTCGTCTCGACCTTCTCCGACCATGTCCGGAGCGGGAGGCAAATGGCTGGCCTCCTCCGTGACGGAGGAGCACATCGCAAAACTGCGCAGCGTCGGATACCTTTCCGGCGACATCGTGCACCGGCTGCCCGACAAGGGGCAGCTCATCCCCACCCCCAGGCCTCATGAGAGGGTCGTATTCCTTCCCCACTTCCTCCGCGGACTGGGCTTCCCATTGCATCCCTTTGTCCGCGGGCTCATGTACTATTACGGCCTGGATTTCCACGATCTGGCGCCAAACTTCATCCTCAACATCTCAGCATTTATCGTCGTGTGCGAGGCCTTCCTCTGCATCCAGCCCCACTTTGGCTTGTGGCTCAAGACCTTCAATGTCAAGCCGAAGGTAGTGAAGGGCACTCAAGCGGAGTGCGGAGGTGCCATGTTGGGCAAGATGCCCAACGTCATCTGGTTCGAAGGGGCCTTTGTGGAGTCCATCAAGGGGTGACAATCGGGGTGGTTCTACATCACCGAGCCGCGCGACCCTAAGTGGGCGGCGGCCCCCGAGTTTAGATCTGGTATCCCTATGCAGCTCACCTCCTGGAAAGAGAAGGGCTTGCTATGGGGTAGTTCAGAGGAGCTGACAGGACTCCAGTCCTGTCTTCAGACCCTGGTGAACAAGAAGCTTAGGCTTGTCAATGTGATCTAGGTCATGCTCATCCACCGGATCCTCCCCTGCCAACAACGGGCCTTCAATCTGTGGGAGTTTGATCCGGCACAGCACCGGATTCTGAGCGGGCTCTTTGACACGGCGTATGAAGCCGTCTGGAGGTGTTGTTCAAGGGTGCGAAGCCCCGCGTCGCGGCGAGGATCGCGATTCAGCACCAGCGCCCGGCCGGTGAGGTAAGCTTCGTTATCCTCTATGGGACAGTTGTTTTCTTTCATAGTTTGACTCCATATGGGATCTAAAACTCCCAATGCCTTTGACAGGACTGGCAGAGGACGTCCGGACAGGTAGACTGTCCGGCTCCCCTTCCCGAAGACCCAGCGGATGCCCGCTTAACGGGGCTGCTGGTCCCGGCACTCTATGTGGTGCCGGAGAAGAAGGCCAAGAAGAAGGCCACGGGAACTCGAAGAAGTTCCTGGCGCCAGGTGATATCGGACTCATCGTCCGATGGCTCCGAGGCGGACTCCTCCCCCGAAGACAAGGAGGAGAAAGAGGACTCTCTCCCAGAGGAGGGAGAGAGGAAGAGGAAGGCCTCCCCAACAGGGGAGGCCGAAGGGTCCAAGAGGGGAAGAACTATTCCCCCGGACAGCTCCGCCAATGCCAACGTTGGCGATGAAGAGTGGCCCTCAAGGGCCAGGCCTCCGGCAAGATCGTAAGTATCCGGATTCCTGAATGATTTGTAATTTCTCTTTTGTGTCACATAGTGTCCTTCTAATGCTGCACTTTGCCTGCAGTCCGGCCGATGACGGTCTCCCCGCTTCGTCGAGCGGGTCGTTGGCTCCGTCGGATGTAGATTCCATCCCGACTGCCTCCACCCCTCGCCGAGGGGCCGAGGTGGGATCCCGAAGGACCCATCGGGAGGAGGCTCGGGCGCCACAAGGCAGCCTCCGGACTTTGCGCCGACTCCACGCCGGAACCCGCAGTGGTTCCGGAGTCCGGCAAGCGGCCCCTTCGCAAGAAGGGCAAGACCGTGACGCCGGCGGCCCCCGTCCAACCGGAGGCACCGGACAACTTGTTGCACGCGCTCAAAGGCGCTTCCATCGAGGAAGAACACCGCACTATTATGAGTGCGGTGATTGAAATGTTCACTCGCCAAGAGCGGGCTGACCGACGCCTGCGCAGAGCCTTCTAACGAGCTTTGAGGTAAGAAGTTAAAATTATGTAATGTAATACCGCATAGACAAGTAGCCCACGATGCTCGGTTCGGTGTTGGAAAGAAAAGCGGATGAGGATCTAAAAAGATATACACAGGGTTGCTAAAATTATGTCAATATGGGTTTGCGGGCTGCTTGCTGACCTCTGCCGACCGATGGCTGGAGGTCGGTCGCGTTGAAGCAGAGACCTCGGCGGTCGAGCAAGAGCTCGGCCGTGCCAAGAAGCAGCTCGAGGACAAAGAAGGTGAGTAACACAATTTGAATAGTTACCTTCTGAGAAAGGATTTAGGTTGCAATAAAAATAACAAGGATAGCGTGGAGTGCTGCGGGGCCACGAGCGAGGTGGCAACCACGAAGGAGGCTGTGGCATGGCCGAGCGCAATCTGCGGCTGAACAGGCAGAGCGAGAAAAGCAGGAGGCGCGGGTGGCGGAAGTGCGGCAAGAGCTCCAGGCTCTCATGGAAAAGCATGGGAGTTTGGAGCGCGACTCAAAGACTCGAGAGTCCGAGCTTGCCTTGGCTCTCGAAAGTGCCAAAGCCGCCAAGGACGAGGCACATAAGGCCCTTCAGGAGGTTGAGGATGTGAAGAAAATAGCGGCGGGTAAGGCATTTTTCATGCAAAGCAAGCATGTTAATGTAAAATTCCTGATACTTACCCGAATTCGGAGCTCTCCAGGGGCGTTTGCAGATCTGCCATGCAGTGTGTCTGATGCCGCCGCATTCTACCGAGCCGAGGAGGGGAGCTCAACGGAGAAGGTCTTCTGGTCTCAGTACGCTGAGGCTGGCCATCCGGTGCCCCCTAGCGACCAGCTAAAGCAGCTGGTCGAGCTCCACAAGGTAGCCGAGTAGGCCATGAAGGGCCTCATAGTCCGGTTGTGGCCTGGAGAGGCCATGCACAGGAGCTACTTGACCTCGTCTGGCGGCTGGTGGATCGTGCCCTGGCGGAGGCCATCAAGCGCTCACTTTGTATTGAAGGTGCTCGTCGGGCCCTTGCCCACGCAAAGGTGCACTGGGCAGGCTGGATCGAGAGGCTTATTCTCGACGCGCCGCCAGCGGGCAAGGAGTATCGTACGCCCGAGATGTACTATAAGAATGTCCTGAAGGGTGCCCGCAAGATTGCGGATGAGTTCCCCCGAGATGTAATTATTGAGTAAACTCGCAATGTGTTATCCTGTGCGCTGAAAACTTTGTTCATATCGCTAAGCAACGCTTATTGATTTAAAATATTACCTTCATGCGGCCGTATATAAAATCGAGAGATGGCAAGTCGTCGGCTTCACCCCCATGCCACGAGTCTTTGGGGTGTTCGGGATAAACTTGAGCACTCTTGTTCCCATTTTTGGGTCCATCTAGGGAGGCGCTTAACACAACGAACAAGGCAATCGGACTTATAATGCTTGAACACTCTCACTTAGCCATAGAATTCTATAATTTTAAATTTCAGCGAAGCCCCTAGTATTCGGAAGACCGAGTTCGGGGCGCTATCCACGCCTTGGCCGGACATTATCCGGTTCTTCGCTCGAAGCGGCATAAGTCTTTAGGGACTCGAAAAGACCTCTCGAACAGCGACCAGTCCTCGCCTTATCATGCCGATCGGTTTAGCTTTCTCCTCGAGGCGCTCGCCCAGCTCAAGCTGAGGCGCAATCGCGATGGTTCTCCTAGTGCTACCTTAGCCGACGAGCGGGCGTAAGGTACCAAAACATGGGAGCCGGGCAAACCCAACTACTGACCCAAGACATGATTCGGAGCCGATTCATATAATGCTATAAGTTCGGGGTGCCGCACTTGTCAAAGTGTTCGGACTTATCACACCATAATGCGGGGAACATAAGCCCCTTAATGAACATATATGTAAAGTAATGCAATTATAGGCAACAAGTGCTGCATTATTTATTTAAGGAATTCTGCTATGAGTGCGGAATGATACAAATAGTCTTGATAAGCAAGGGATTGGACTAATTAAACATGTCCCCCTCTAGGGGTGGGCTGCGGACTGGTGTGTATAATCAAATTTAATGCTCGTAATGGAGACCACACGAGTGTTAAATGCAGCCTTTTCCCTCCCCGGCTGTTGCATCGTGAGTTCGGCGGGTTCGCCACGGACAGGCCTCCGTGAGCGGAGTCCTGTGTATAAAAAGAAGGAAAATAAAAATAAAAGGGCGACACACTTGGGAGCCCCGGTGTGGTCGAGCCACTCTGGTCTGTTGTGGTCGTGCCCTCCCCTATGCCCATGGTATCTCCAGGCGTAATGATGTACGGAAGGCTTGCCTTGCAGTCATGCGATGGCTGGGGTTGGGGCCGCATTGCTCTGGCGTGCTCGAGCGTGCAGGTGGTCTTGATTGATGTTGCTCCGGCGCGTTTGGCGTGTCCGTCGTTTAGCGACCGGACTCGAAATTGCCTTAGAAGGCTGCTCTGATTTACATCACGAGAGCCGCCAGATGTTCCTCCGTTCGGAGGGCGTTCAGTATTGCCGTTGACCGTGTTGACTCCACGAGGGCCCGGCATCTTGAGCTTGAGGTATGCATAATGCGGCACGCGTTGAACTTTCTGAACGCGGTTCGTCCGGCGAGCGTGATAACCGCTGCGGAGCGGGACTATGTCGAAGATTAACTCCTCGCTCAAAATTATCCGGGATCCAAAGACCACTTCGGTGTGGTGAGCTGCACAATTGGCCTCAACACAGGATGGCGCCTTTGAAGGTCGTCTTTGTAGGTTTAATCCTTGAGGGTCTATGCCCATCTTGCGCCGTATCTTGATAAAGCAGGTTCAGCTCTGCCGTCGTCCATCGAGGACTCGTGAGGTGAAATCCATCGGCGATTGGGTCTAAAACCAATGCGGCGAATCCGCCATGGCGATCTTGGTCGGATGGTCTCTTCGATCGAAAGTGATCGGGCAAGAGGACCATGGATTGAACTTCGGCGATCGCTCCATCGCATATCGTCCCTCGATTGCGCTTCCGCTCCCTCTTGGGTGTATGGGTTGCGTATATCATGTTTGCCGTCCGCACTTGTGGGGAAGCCCTTCATCCTCTCTTGTTCGGGCGGTCGGGTCTCTTCCTCGTCATCGCCAGTGCAGCCCCTTGTCATTGTTTTCGCAATTAACTTGCTGCTGCTTGAATACCCAACAATCTCTGTTGGTGTGGTTAGCTGGTTTTTGGGGGTGCCATGTATCTGGCAAGAGCGGTCGAGTATTCCGTCCAAATTGGACGGACCCGGGGTGGTTCTTTTGAATGGCTTCTTCTGCTGACCGGGTTTAGAGCCTCGGAATCCGGCGTTGACTGTCGTATCCTCATTGTCGTCACCGTTAACGCCGCGTTTATTTTTGCTTCGACGCGACCTGCCATTGTGGTCCTTAGTATCCGGACTGCCAGCATTTTTACTGAGGTTGTTGCTGCGAGCTAGCCAGCTATCCTCTCCCGCACAAAAGCGGGTCATTAATGATGTGACGGCTGCCATGGATTTCGGCTTTTCCTATCCTAGGTGCCGGGCTAGCCACTCGTCGCGGGTGTTATGTTTGAAGGCTGCGAGTGCCTCTGCATCCGGACAGTCGACGATTTGATTTTTCTTTGTTAAGAACCGTGTCCAGAATTGCCTGGCCGATTCGTCTGGCTGCTGGATTATGTGGCTTAGGTCATCGGCATTTGGTGGTCGCACATATGTGCCCTGGAAGTTGTCGAGGAATGCGGCTTCCAGGTCCTCCCAATACCCAATTGACTCTGCGGGCAAGCTGTTAAGCCAATGCCGAGCTGGTCCTTTAAGCTTGAGTGGGAGATATTTTATGGCGTGGAGATCTTCTCCACGGGCCATATGGATATGAAGGAGATAATTCGATCCAAACCGCGGGGTCTGTTGTGCCATCGTAGGATTCAATGTTGGTGGGTTTAAACCCTTCAGGGATTTGATGATCCATTACTTCGTCTGTGAAGCATAGTGGGTGTGCGGCGCCTCTGTATTGAGCAATGTCACGTCGTAGCTCAAGAGAGCGTTGTCTGCTGTGTTTCGGCCCGCCGAGTTGTCTGTATCCGCGCGACGGTATTAAATCGTGGGTCGTGGCGCCCACGTGATCCATAGATAGATCTGGATTGTCTTGCCTTGTCCTCCAATATATACCGCAAGTCCGGCGTGTTCCCCGTAACCGTACTTTTCGGCGCTGCTGAGTGCGGTCTTGGTGGAGGGCCTAGGTGCCTCTCTGTCCCGACCACGGGTGGTCGGTCTGCCGTACAGTGTCTTTGTGATGAAGGTATATATGCTTCCTCCTCTAGTCGGGGAGCAACTTGCGTTTTAGGTAGCTCTTGGAGGCGTTCGAGTTCATACTCTTGACGCGAGGACCTCGGTCCATCTGTCGGCCAGCAGGTCTTGATCATCTTGAAGCTGCTTCTGCTTTTCTTTAGGCTATTTGCTGTGGCCATTAGCCTGCGTTTGAAACGCTCTTGTTCGACGGGATCCTTAGGCACGACGAATTAAATCGTCGTCGAGGCTTGCCTCGTCTCCGGAGGAGGTATATAATTATCATCCTCGACCTCTTAAATCCGCCGCTCTCTCGTGAGGGCTTGCTTCGCATCCTCCTGCGCTGAATCTTCTTTGGAGGGATTGTCTTCAGCACTTTCGGGGTGTTATTATCTCTGTGCGGGATCTCCATTCTTCTTGTGGCGGGATTTAGGCGGCGCCATCGACGCCGGGGCGCTTGGGATGTTTCTTTAAGGAATCTGCCTCTGCTTTCTTCGCCATCCCCATCTTTTGGGGTGTCCACCATGTATATGTCGTATGATTTAGGTGGTCTTCCGATGCCTGTAGGCGCTGGTTCTTGATCGTCTCCGCATCGTCGTCCATACCGTCGATGTCTTGAGTCGTAATCTAGCATGTCTGTTAGATCGCCGGCGGTTGCTCTGAAGTGGGTGGTGGGTGGGGTTTGAATTTCTTCGTCGTCCGCATCCCAACCATCTCGGCCGTAGTCCGCCAGGCTCTCCGGATAGCGAGAGATGTTTTAGCGAATTTAGGATGTCGCCAAAGGGTGAGTGCTGAAAGATGTCCGCGGTGGTGAACTCCATGATCAGCGCCCAATCGGATTCGATTGGCAGGGGCGCAGGAGGTTCGGAGTCCGGCAGGGAGTCCGGCACCTCGGAGTCACGAGCTTTATAAGGGACGAGGTCAATGTTCGGCTCCATCGTCGTGGAAGTTGCAGCTCCCGAGGCGGTGTCCAGCCACCCGTCCTTGATCTGCGCGATCGGCTCCAAATTATGGGTCGGTGCGGATTTGTGTGCGGCCTCCAAAGTACTGTCCGGCGGCAGAGCTAGATCATACCCATCGCGACAGTGCGGCACGCTCGGCTGCTGCTTGGATCCGTCGAAGATCAAGTCTTCGCGGATATCCGCCGTGAAGTTTAGGCTTCCAAATCTGACCTGATGGCCAGGGGCGTAGCTTTCGATCTGCTCCAGATGGCCAAGTGAATTGGCCCGCATCTGGCCGCCGAATCTGAAGATCTGTCCGGAGAAAAGTCTCACCACGGACAGCGTTGTTGTTGATTGAAGAAGCCATCAAGCCTATCGGTGACGACGCAGAGGAACTCTCAATGAAAGCACCAATGTCGGTGTCAAAACCGGCGGATCTCGGGTAGGGGGTCCCGAACTGTGCGTCTAGGCGGATGGTAACAGAAGACAAGGGACACGATGTTTTACCCAGGTTTGGGCCCTCTCGATGGAGGTAAAACCCTACTCCTGCTTGATTGATATTGATGATATGTGTAGTACAAGAGTGTATCTACCACGAGATCAAGGAGGCTAAACCCTAGAAGCTGGCCTATGGTATGATTGTTGTAATGGTTGTTCGTCCTACGGACTAAAACCCTCCGGGTTATATAGACATCGGGGAGGGCTAGGGTTACACAGAGTCGGTTACAATGGTAGGAGATCTACATATCCGTATTGCCAAGCTTGCCTTCCACGCCAAGGAAAGTCTCATCCGGACACGGGACGGAGTCTTCAATCTTGTATCGTCATAGTCTTGGAGTCCGGCTGACGATGATAGTCCGGCTGTCCGGACACCCCCTAGTCCAGGACTCCCTCAATAGTCTTCGAGGGATGCTTGGCTCTGGTGATCTTTCTAGCCTCACAAGCCCCACAAAGATGAACTTTGAGGAATTTGACACCCTTGATGCCAATGACATGCTTCTTCTTTGCGACTGTATGCAAGTTCCTCATCCCAGCATGACCAAGTCGTCGATGCCATAGCCAGCATTCTAAAGCTTTTGCAAGTAGACATGTGGCAGGCTGTGGTCCTGCAAAGAAATCAACAATATACAAGTCTCCTTTCCTAAAGCCTTCGAAGACTTTGGAATTGTCAGATTCCATTAGTGCAATGCAACGATGTTTGCCAAAGACAACAACCATATCAAGATCATGAAGCATTGAGACAGACATGAGGTTGAATCCTAAGGACTCAACAAGCATGACTTTGTCCATGTGTCTATCCTTTGAGATTGCAACCTTACCTAGACCCAATACCTTGATTTTGCCTTTGTCAGCGTAGGTGATATGCTTCAAATGAGATGGTGACAAATCAGTGTCCATCAACAAGTTCCTGCCACCGGTCATGTAATTTGTACATCCACTGTCGAGGACCCACTCAGTAGCTTTGGGTTGTTCATCCTGCAGATGAATTAGTGCAACTTACGAGCCCATATACTTCATCAGTGAAGAATATGATATCAATTTCATCAACAGTAACAGATATAGCAGTATGAGGACGTGAGAAATGAATGATTCATTTCTTCATGATTATCTTGCGTCCTTTCAAGCACATTCAGGTCTCCAGTAATTTCTTCAGACGATCAAGTTCATCTGGAGACCTGACCCTGCATAAGATATTCGTTCTTTTTCTTCACCACCCACATCTGTAGGGGTGGCAAAGAGTTCATCATTCTGCGAGCCCCATAAGAAAAATATGGCATAAAAGCCACTGCACTTCGTTTCAAAGAAGAGTGGTTATGATAAGCATATGAATAAGCAGAGAAATTCTTCGAGGACTTATGAAAATAATGGTTTGAAGAATAATGCACATATTCATGGCCCTTAGACTTTCCCTGCGAAACAAAAGTGTTAGCATGATGATGTTCATATGAGGATTTTGATCCATGTGAGGAATTTGATCCATATGAAGAATTTGGTCCATATGAGGACTTGGATCCATATGAAGATTTTGGTCCATATGAGGACTTGGATCCATACGACGAATTTGATCTGGGGTTCCTATTCTTCATGGGTGGTGTCATGATGACATTCACCTAAACATTTCCAAGGCACTTTTTAGGAACCCAGATTTTCTTCATAGGGGGACCATTCCTGCAGTTAGTTCCAACATATCGAGCAAATACTTCACCATTCTGATTCTTAAATAGTTTATAGTTGGAGTCAAATGACTCATCAGAGGAGTATGAAGAATCACAAGTAAAGCCAGATAAAGTGCATGGATCTACATGAGGTCCTTTCATAGCAACCCATGAGGTTTTGGGATACTACTCAGGTTTCCAGTAGGTCCCATCAGCATTGAGTTTCCTCTCAAAGGCAATACCCTCTTTCCTAGCGTTCCTGTTCAAGATCTTCTTTTTGAGCACATCACATAGAGTCTGATGCCCTTTGAGGCTTTTGTAAATGCTTGTCACATACAATTCCTTCAGCCCTGCATTATCGCCAATGATACTTGTGGTATCCTCAGATGAGGAATTTGTGACCACAGAGACAGTTGAAGAATTTGTAGCAATAGAAGGATTTGAACATTCAGGTGATGAATTAGTAGATTCACGCTCAATGCATTTTAGACATGGTGGAATAAATTCTTCCTGAGCGGAACTAATCTGTTGAGCAAGCAATGAATCATTTTCCTTCTGAAGATCTTCATAACTCACTTTTAACTTCTCAAGATCTTGCTTTCTCTGAATAAATTCATAAGAAAGCTTCTCATGATCAGTTAAGAGAGTGTTATGATGATTTTGAAGGTTGTCAAACTCAGACTGAAGCTTTTGTAAACTATCAGTCAAAGCCTTAGTACGATCCAATTCCTCACCCAACATATCATCGCTTTCATCAAGCATGTTTTGAACTTTTTCAAGAGCCCTTTGTTGTTTAGTAGCAAGGGAAGCAAGTTTGACATCGCTAGGTCCAAATTCATCACCCGATTCATCACACTAGATTCGGAAAGGTAGCATTCTGTTACCTTGGCACCCTTTGCCATAAGGCATGGTGCAGTGGATGATGATTCAGGTGCGGAAGTCATCTCCTTGAGTGATTCCTTGAAATCCTCGAACCAAGGATCATGACGAGTATGATGGCCTTCGTAGACCTCAGAGAGTCGGTCCCAGATAAGCTTCGCATGGTTGAGATGCATGATGTTCCTGAACTGATTTTGGGACAAACAGGAGCAGATGACATCCTTCACCATGAGGTTGAGTACAGTGTACTTGCGAATGTCATCAGCCTCATCCATCTTGCATAGATCGGTAAGACCAATCTTAGTGACGGTCCATAGTCCTTTGTTCATCGCCATGAGTTGCTTCTTCATCATGGCCTTCCACTTGGGATACTCATGACCGTCAAAGATGGGGCATGTCACTTTCTTCATTCCTGCAGTTGACATAACTAAAACTCTAGGTGGTTAAACCAAAATCACACAAAACAAGGGAGTACCTTGCTCTGATACCAATTGAATATGTGTTATGTCGACTAGAGTGGGGTGAATAGGTGATTTTTGTGAATCCCTCATGGAGGAATTTCAGGGTGAGGAAATTCCTAAGCGAAGAACTACTTGCAGTGGAATAAGTACTCAGGTAGAAGCATAACAAAGAAACAGCATGGTCGTCATGATGAAATGAAAGACAACACACAGAGTACAGAAAGCGTAAACACAGGATAAGCATGATGAAGACAAATTGACTGAAGAAATATGATTGAGGAAATAGAGAAAGTCTTCAGTCAAAGTCTTCAAACAGTAATGATCAGGTTCATCAACACATAACTGAGGAAATGAAAGGGTTGAGGAAATAGAACTAGTAGGCTTGGTGAAGACAATGATTTGGTAGACTAGTTCCAACTGCTGTGACAGTTGTACGTCTGGTTGGAGCGGCTGAGTATTTAAACTCGAGGACACACAGTCCCAGACACACAATCCTCACCATATTTTCCTTGAGCTAAGATCACACAAACCTTGCCCAATAGTAGTGGTAAGTCTTCACAGGTGACTTCCAAACCTTCACAGACTAGGTCACTCGGTGATACACAATTCCTCTTGGATGCTTAGACCATGACGTCTAACTGTCTGGAGGATTCACATTCCTCAAAGGTAACAAGTGTCGGTTCCAACAGGAACAATCTCTTCAGTGATGCTCAATCACTTTGGGTTTGGGATTTGGGTATTCCTCACTTGATGATTTTTGCTCAAAGTCCTCGGAGGATGGGATGCTCTCAAATGACAAGTGTCAGTTTCTCTCGGAGCAGCCAACCAGCTAGTGGTTGTAGGGGGCGGCTATTTATAGCCTAGGGAGCAGCCCAACATGATAAGTCATAAATTCCCTTCAATGATATGACCGTTAGGTGGTAGGATATTTTGGACAGCTGGCGTGTGGCACAGCAACGGTCGGATTTGAGGTTCGAATTCCTCAGGGCTATCATGTTCCTCACTGTGTAGGGAGATAGCGAATTCCTAACTCCTCAGTCAGAACAAATTCCTGAGAGACCAGAAGATCTCCGTCTCTGTCACTGAAGAAACTGACTGAGTTGATATGAGATTTCCAATGGCTTCACTCGAAGAATTGGGTAGGTGTAGGATTTTGAGATGAGCGTCACTTGGAAATCAGTTTCCTTAGTATTACCTCGACCCCTTTAACATTACGGTGTTTCCTATGACTCAAGAAGGAGAAAATGAAACTATGAAAACAAAAGTCTTCACGCTTCATAGTCCTCACATGAATATCCAAGTCTTCACGGTCACACCAATTTCTTCACTTTCAAAGTCTTCAGGGGAACCAAAATCTTCACCCGAAGACATTCGTTTTTAGGGGTCAACTTTCAGTGTAAATATCAAACTCCTCATCGACTTATTGAACCTGTGTACACTCACAAACATATTAGTCCCTTAACCTATAAGTCTTCAATACACCAAAATCACTAAGGGGCACTAGATGCACTTACACTTCTTCGTCGTCCTCGTTGGGCGGCCTTTTCCCCTTGTGTTCGGCGTTGAGCTTGCCGGCCTGTTTAAAGACCCAACAGTTTCTGTTGGTGTGATTGGCAGGTTTATCGGGGGTGCCATGAATCTGGCAAGGCCGATCAAGTATTCTGTCCAAACTGGATGGACCATCTTTGCTTCCTTTCAATGGCTTCTTTCGTTGAGCGGATTTGGAGCCACTGAACTCGGTGTTGACCACCATGTCTTCGTTATTGTTTCGATGCTTGTGCTTGTCGCATCGTGGCTTGCCATTGCCGTCCCTGGCTTCAGAGGTGCCTGGGCCGCTGGTGCTATTGCTTCTACGAGCTAGCCAGCTATCTTCTCCTGCGCAAAAGCGGGTCATGAGTGCGGTAACGGATGTCATGGACTTCGGCTTCTCTTGGCTGAGGTGTCGGGCGAGCCACTCATCTCGGATACTGTGTTTGAAGGTCGCGAGGGCTTCGGTGTCCGGAAATTCCACAATCTGGTTCTTTTTTATTAAGAACCTAGTCCAGAGCTTTCAGGCTGATTCGCCAGGTTGCTAGATTATATGACTAAGGTCATCGGCGTCCGGGGGCCGACCATAGGTACCTTGGAAGTTGTCTTTGAAGGCATGCTCCAAGTCTTTCCAGCTACCAATAGAGTTTTCGAGGAGGCTGTTCAGCCAGTGTCGTGCTGGTCCCCTTAAGTTTTAGAGGGAGGTATTTGATGGCATGTAAATCATCATCGCGGGTCATGTGGATGTGGAGAAGAAAATCTTCAATCCATACTGCGGGATCTATTGTGCCATCGTATGATTCATTGTTCACGGGTTTAAACCCTCTTGGGAACTGGTGCTCCAGCACCTCATCGGTGAAGCATAGGGGGTGTGTGGTGCCTCTATATCGGGCGACGTCATGACATAGTTTGGACGAAGTCTGTATGCAGTTTTCGGCCCGAGTGAGGTTTTGTTTGTCGCGCCAGACTTTATGCCGTCTTCTCACGCTAGTGCACGCCCCCTTGATCCATAGATTGATCTGGTATGACCAGCTCTATTGTACAGGTCTTGTCATAGGTCGTACGTGTATCCTGCAGCCGTTGTCTCTCTACCTCTAGGGCGAGGTGGTGCGGTCTGGTGTTCGGCTTGAGTTGTCGTTCTGTCCCGGCCATGAGGTGGTCGGTCAGGTCCGTCTGTGGCGTTACGTGATGTTGGTATAGGTTCCGGGACCTCATCGTCGAATTGGGATAGCAGCATGCGCTTTGGGTAACTCTTAGTTGGGCGCTCGAGGCCGTATTCCTCGGCTGCCAGGACATTAGTCCATCTGTCGTTGAGTAAATCCTGATCAGCTTGAAGTTGGTGCCGCTTCTTTTTCAGGCTTCTTGCCGTGCCTATTAGTCGGCGCTCAAAGCGCTCTTGTTTGAGGGGTTCCTCTGGTACGATGAAGTCTTCATCGCCGAGCCTCTCATCCTCTTCGGAGGTCGGTAGGTAGTTACTATCCTCCGAGCCCTCGTTCCCGTTGGTATCGTCGGGGTTAACTTGCTCATCCTCCCAATCATCCTGATCGGATGTCAGCTCGATAGGGGCTTCTTGGTCTTTGACGTTATCCGGAATATTATTGTCCCCGGTGCCGGTATTTTTGTATTTTTCGTGACGCGATTTCGAGCGGCATTGATGGCATCGACGCTTTGGTGGTGCCTCAGAAGGCTTGTCCTTGATGGGACCTTTCCCACCATCGTCGTCATCCTCTTTGGGTGTGTCCACCATGTACACATCATATGTGGAAGTGGCCATCTAGCGTCCAATAAACGGCGGGTTCTGGCTTTGCTCCTCTTCGGCATCGACGTCCATACCGTCGATGTCTTCGGAGATGTAATCAAGCATGTCGGTTAAGTCCTAGACAGTGGCTATAAAGTGGGTGGTGGGTGGGACATAAAATTCCACGCTCTCAGCCCCTAGTGTGGGCTGGGCGTAGTTTGGCAGTGATCCTTCTGCAATGGCGAGAGACCGCATTAAGTCCAGGGCCTCGTTTAAGAGTGAGTTTTGGACAGGGAAGCAACAGTCCGTGGAGCAGGGTGGGATAGAAGTTCCCTAGCCGAGCTCGCATAACATGGACCTTGAGAGTTCGGAGCTAGTGTTCGGGGGTGGGTCCGGCTTCATGTTGATGAAGGGAGCCTGGTGTGACTCCGGGCCTGCTGGTGAAACGATCCCCTCCATCTCTCCAGTGTTAAGCTCTATGGCTGCGGAGAGTCCAGCGGGCTCTATACTCCCGTCTTCGGACTCGGTGATGTGTTCCGGATCTAAGGCTAGAGCTGTGATCGAGGCCGCGAACCCTTGGAAGATCAAGTCTCCTCGAATATCAGCGACATAGTTTAGGTTTCCAAAACTGATCTGATGACCAAGGGCGCAGCTTTCGATCTGCTCCAGATGGCCGATCGAATTGGCACACACTGCGAAGCTGCCGAATACAAAGATTTGGCCAGGGAGAAAGGTCTCCCTCAAGGCGGCATTGTTGTGGATGATTGATGGAGCCATCAAGCCTTCAAGCGATGAGACGGTGGAACTCTCAATGAAAGCACCAATGTGGGTGTCAAAACCGGCAGATCTCGGGTAGGGGGTCCCGAACTGTGCGTCAAGGGATCGAAGGTAACAGGAGGCAGGGGACACAATGTTTACCCAGGTTCGAGCCCTCTTAATGGAGGTAATACCATACTTCCTGCTTGATTGACTTTGATGAGTATAGGGGTTACAAGAGTTGATCTACCTCGAGATCGTAATGGCTAAACCCTAGATGTCTAGCTTGTATGATTGTTCTGGCCCTACGAATTAAACCATCTGGTTTATATAGACACCGGAGGGATCTATGGTTGTACAGGGTCGGTTTACAAAGGAAGGAAGATGCATGATCCGAACGCCAAGCTTGCCATCCACACAAAGGAGAGTCCCATCCGGACACAGGGGAAGGTCTTTGATTTCGTATCTTCACGGCCCATTAGTACGGCCCATATCACATAGCCCGGACGCCCGAGGCCCCTTAGTCCAGGACTCCCTCAGCGCCCCGGGCAGCGGTGGCGCTGTTGGGTGAGCGACTCCTGACCTCCTGTTAGTCCGGTGTCTCCTCCTAGAGTCATGTCGTCCGGGGATGGCAATTCACCGGCGAGGCAGGTGGCTAGGGGCGAGTAGAGATCGGAAGGGCAGCAGAAAAGAAGGGAATCAGGGTCTGGGCCAACCCAAAATACCAGGGTGGGCTGCGACCCGCCGTGGGCACCCTGTAGATCTACACCCAAGCGGTGTACATGCATTTTCAAAACTAAATTAGGAACATTTAGCTGACCAATTAAACGACTATGTTTAAATAATATCATATTCGTATTTGAACAACTAAGTTTGTTTAGCTTGATGGGTGGAGTATTGCTATTATGACACGAAGCACATATGTTGATCGCATAGTGATTATAAAAGGGGGGAAATCTAAGCATGATTAATTAAACCCTATTATGACTATGACATGGCAGATTTGAAGCTACAAACTATATAGATGCTATTTAGCAACCATCATTTGCTTCAAACTAAGAACTAAATTCTAAGAGCTGAAAAGAAAGTACAGTAACCAAGTTACGACATATTTTCTAGTTGAGATCAAAAAGTTGAGAAGATATGAAGTAGTACCACCTCTCTTGTGGAGCCGTGTAGGTATCGGGGGTGCAAATGCTGTCGCTGGCGTTGAAGCAGATCTATGAAGGTAGACGGGCGCGTCAGGGGATAAGTCCCGTTGTGGTGGACGAGAAGGTCGTGGGAGCGGCCCCGACAAGGATGATGATGGCGCCGATGAAGCGAGAGGATGCGATGCAAGGCTCATGGTCCATCATCGTGGATGAGAATCATCGATCTCTAGCAGTGGACGACGCGGTCTTGGTAGGCGCTTCGGCATGGTGGAGGACGGAGGCGCTGGATGGGGTGGAAGACGGCGGCGATGGATGGGGTGGAGGTCGGCGACGATGGATGGGGTGGCGGAGGGAGGAGGCTAGTGTGGCGATGGTGTTCTAGCGTGAACGTTGTATGAATGGGAAAATGGATCGGAGGGAGAGGTACGGGGAACCATGTTTTTGGAACGCGCCTGTCTAAAATCTGGGAAAGTTACTGAAAGTGCAACTAATCCCCGAGTGGTGTTGGTAATTCATAACAACAAATATCTCATTGAACTAATATCCATTCAAGTTAAATATTTCAGACAATTCAATGATTGGAATGGCATGGACTAGAGATGTGGACCCCTCAAAATGCTAAGGACAAAGATTGGCAAAAGCTCAAGACTCTTCTTTTTCATTATAGCGATCAAAGATCACATTGAGTCCATAAGAAAGCCAATACTATCAAAAGGGATGAGGTGTTGCTTAATGGTCTACTTGCTCAAAGTGCTTAGTGACATTGCTCCAAAACCCCCAGCCACTTTCTAATTTCTACATATGTCCAAAACCCAAAGTCAAACTTGGCCCCACCGATTTGATCTATCCGGCGCCACCGAGTTCATTTGACATAGCCACTGCCAAAAACCCTAGACAATTCGGTCTCAGCGACATGGATCTTGGTCTCATCGAAATGGCCTTGCAAACTCTTTGTTGCCTGTTGCAATTATTTTGGTCCCACCGAAATATGCAATCGGTCGCACCGAGTTTGCTTGGCATCCTCTTTGTTGCCTTATTGCTTCACTTCGGTCTAACCGAGTTGATGCAATCGGTGCCACCGAGTTGATGTTTTCCCTAAGCCCTAGCACATCGGTCCCACCGAGTTGATCATGTCGGTCCAACCGAGATTCCTAATGTTCACATTTTGAACTGAATCGGTCTCACCGAGTTCTTCTATTGGTCTGACCGATTTGGGTCAAATGTGTGTAACGGTTGGACTTTTTGTGGAGGCTATATATACCCCGAGACCCCCTTCTCCGTTTGAGAGAGAGCCATCACAATGTACCTACACTTCCACTACTCATTTTCTGAGAGAGAACCACCTACTCATGTGTTGAGACCAAGACATTCCTATCCAACCACATGAATCTTTATCTCTAGCCTTCCCCAAGTTGCTTTCCACTCAAATCATCTTTCCACCATAGCCAAATATGTGTGAGAGAGAGTTGAGTGTTGGGGAGACTATCATTTGAAGCACAAGAGCAAGGAGTTCATCATCATAACACCATCTATTACCTTTGGAAGAGTAGTGTCTCCTAGATTAGTAGGTGTCACTTGGGAGCCTCCGACAAGATTGTGGAGTTGAACCAAGGAGTTTGTAAGGGCACGGAGATCGCCTACTTCGTGAAGATCTACCCGAGTAAGGCAAGTCCTTTGCATGCAATGGACATGGTGGGATAGAAAAGGTTGCTTCTTCATGGACCCTTCATGGGTGGAGCCCTCTGTGGACTCGCACAACCATTACCCTTCATGGGTTGAAGTCTCCATCAACTTGGACGTATGATAGCACCACCAATCGGAAACACGCCAAAAATCTCCATGTCTGCATTGCGTTTGCCTTCTCCAAACCCTTCCCTTTACCTTCATCTGCATTATTTTACGTTCTGCCAAGAATTGCATGTGTAGGTTAATTGCTTGACTTGTGCTAAGTTGCTAAAATCTGCCAAGACTTAAAATTGGGAAAAGGCTAGATTTTTATTTGGTCAGGTAGTCTAATCACCCCCTCTAGACCTACTTTCGACCCTACAAGTGGTAACATAGCTTTAGTCTCCATTTTCCTTGATTTCCATAGCTTTGGTGATCATAGCCTTGGTTTCACAACCTAGGAGAGTATGGTGTCTAGCAAGGGAAATTACCACCGTAGAGGTCCTTACTTTGATGGTAGTAATTTTGCTAGTTGGAAGCATAAGATGAAAATACATATTCTTGGACATAACCCCACCATTTGGGCTATTGTGCGGTATTGGCTTGCAAGGTGAATACTTCGAGGATGGGAGAGAACCAAATCGTGAAGCGTCCGCGGAAGAATTGAGGATGTCACAATACAATGCTCAAGCTTGCGATATTCTTTTCAACAGATTGTGCCCTGAAGAATTCAACAAAATCAGTCGCCTTGGAAATGCAAAGGAAATTTGGGATACTTTGGTTGACATGCATGAAGGTACCGAGTCCGTCAAGGAATCCAAATTGGATGTGCTTCAAATTCAACTTGACAAGTTCAAAATGAAGGATGGTGAAGGAGTCGCTGAGATGTACTCTAGGATTGCTCTCATCACAAATGAGACTGCCGGCTTAGGAAGCAAAGAGATGACTGACAGATTCATCATCAAGAAGATCCTAAGAGCCTTGGATGGAAAACATGATACCGTGTGCACCTTGATCAAAATGATGCCCAATTACAAAGATATCAAGCCAACAGAAGTAATTGGTAGAATTGTTGCTCATGAGATGTCACTCAAGGATAAGGAAGAGCTCCACAACAAGTCAAGTGGTGCTTATGAAGCTTCATGTGATGCTCCTACAACATCAAGTGAGAAACAAGTATTCAATGAAGAATTGAGATTAATGGTGGAGACTTCAACAAGTTCTACAAGAGTAGAAGCAAAGAGAGAAGTTCCATGTCAAGGTCCTACAATGACAAAAGATCTTCTAGTCGTGATCGCAATTGCTACAGTTGTGGAAGACCCGAACACTACTCCAATGAGTGTACGACTCCCTACAAGAGAAGAGAAGAATCACCTAAAAGGAGAAGTAAAATAGAAGAATCACCACCAAGAGAGACAAGGATTAGAGATGATCGTTATGAACGAATACCCTCTCGTAGAAGCAAGGATTCGGAAAGGAAGGACAAGTCATCAAAGAGCTACACAAGACGAAGACATCAAGCTCACGTTGGTGAATGGGTATCCGGTTCCGACTCTAGCAACTACTTCGAGAGAAGTTATCACTCCGACTACGAATATACTCAAGAAGAAGGTGTTGCCGGTCTTGCACTTGTGTCATCCAACTCCTACGACATATTTGACTCACCAAATGAAGGAATTGGAAGATGCTTCATGGCTAAATGCCCTAAGGTATCACACCCCGAGTATGCTGATTTCAATAGTGATGAATATGATTTGCTAGGTGATGATGATTTACTTGTTGACAACACTAGTGATGAAAACTCTGATGAGATTGCTATTAATCATGCTAATCAAGATGAAACGAATGACAATGATAAGAAGGGGATTGAGCGTCAAACTAAAGAACTAAACACTCTTAAGTTAGCTCATGAAACTACCTTAGAGGATCATCAAGAGCTTTTAAAGACTCATGAGAAGCTATGCTTTGAGAATCTCAATTTAGAGCAAGAGCATGGGTTCTTAAAAGCAATCAATGATGATCTTTGAAAAAAGTTCTTCTTACAATGCCAAGTGTTTACTCTTGTCTACTTATATGCCACAAGTAAAATCTAGCAACAAGAGCAATAAAGATTCTTCTTCTAGTAGTAACAATAAACATGCTAAATCCAATATTGTTGCTTCTAGTAGTTCTCTTGATTCCACTAATGATTCTCTTAGCCAAGTTACACTTGAGCAAGAAAATAGCTTATTGAAGGGAATTATAGAGAAAGGTGTTTACAAGAGCCTTGCCGTAAGTAAGCAATTTGAGGAAATTGTACGCAAGGAAGGAAGGCACCGGAAGAATCAGGGTGTTGGTTTTGAACGAAAGTTTGATGCCAATGGAGTTGAGTAGGAAGAAGATCAATACCCCAAGATGAAGTTTGTTCCTCAACAAGAGAAGTATGACCCAACTTCTTTCAAGTGAACACAAGCTCAAGATGATCTTCCACCACAAGACCACAAGCTCAAAGGCAAGGACAAGCTTCAAGAAGAGATTGACTCATTTTAGGAAGCTCCTAAGGCCTTGGTCAAGTGGGTTCCCAAGACTTCATAAAGTTCTACTTCATCAAGTACGACTACAACTCCAAAGATTCCCATCAAGTTGAGGTGGGTCCCAAAGAAGAAGAACTAGAGAGTTCTTGAGGGTGACTTTGCCAACACACTTCACTCATGTTCATTTTGGCAAGGACAAGTGCAATGAACTTCCATATCTTGCACTAGTTCTAGGAGTCACAAATCCTCTTGTTGGTAAGATAAGGGACAAGGTAACTTAATGTTTTCATGGACATCATCATATGTGTGTTTCACTCTATGTTTATGGATATCCTTGTGTGTTCCTTGTGGGACTAACGCATGTAGGTATTGAAAGTGCAACTCACTCCCATGGATTGCTCCAAATGATCTACATCAATATTGAGCATCTACATCTTCAACACCTACATGAAGTCACCATCGACAAAACCCAAGGTTAGTTCATCCCTCTAAGGGGGGATATCACATCTAGGGGGAGCTTTGCTCTAAGAATTGAGCTAAAGAAACTCTAATGGTGTGAACACAACAATGCTTTATGTAAAAGTGGTAACCCCACTTGTGCTTAAACGATGATTATGACCTACGATCAAATGTTCTCATTTGACTCCTCAGTCAATATACTCATATATAGATGACGTAGTCATCGCCAATTGCTTGATAGATGCTAGAGTGTTTCTGCATGCTTTGCCACATATTGTATTTACTATCTTATTCTGTGAGCATGTTAGTTGCATAATTTTCTCCATTCGAGGACATGCATTTGTTGCTTTGGTTGTTTGCTTTTTGTCTTTGCCAAATGGATGTTCAAGAATGCCTGAGTACTCCCTCTAGCTATCTATGTTTTTCTCATCTCAAAATCTATTCATGCTAGAACAAGTCGAATTCGAACTCTCCTGGTGAGGAGCACTTGGAGCCACCGATACGTCAAGGGCTTAAACTTCTAAAACCTCTTAATGCATCTCTGTCAGACCAACTCATTCCACTCCATCTCACCGAATTCATTAATTTTATCTAGGCTTTCATCTGGGTGCAACCAATTTGAACAATTCAGTCACACCGAGTTGCAGTAACTGCTAGCAGTTTTGCATCTCGGTGCCACCGAGTCATTCCACTCAGTCACACCGACAGTGACTGGGTATATATACCGCAGGTTGAAATTTTGGAAATTCCTCCAAACCTGTCGACTGTGCCTTCCCATCTCTGTCGCCCCCTTGGTCTCTGGATCGTCACCGTCATCGCCAGTGCCTCCTGCCGCTGGTATCCGTCGCCGTCAATGGAAATCTCACCGCCATTGTCGCCATAGCTATTTCATCACCAAGTTAGGGTACGAACCCGACCCCTTTGTGCTTTCTCTAAATCCGATTCTTGCACGAATATCATTGCCATTGTTCTTAGCACGAATGAGATCAATCTATCCACAGAAAAATTCCACTAGAATAGATTTGATGCAAAAACTTAGGGTTAGGTTTTCGCCGAACTCATCTCGGACCGACCGATCTAAGGATCTTGGTCTCGCCGATTTGGCTCAGGCCATTGCACAAGTAAAACTCGGTCTGACCGAAGCGTACTAATCGGTGTGACCGAAATCACTTTCTCTGTGAAACCATATCATCTCGGAGTCATCGAACTACGTCTCAGTCTGACCAAAACTGCATGTTTAGATTCTGTTATTGCTTCAGTGTCACCGAGTTAGTCAAATCGGTAGCTCCGAAATGCTTTCTGCAGAAAACTAAAGTTAAGTTTTTGCCTCAATATTTTTTTGCAAAGTAGTTGTGCTTTGTGATGCTCATTCAGTCTATCTATGTCCATCTATTCACAGGGCCAGTTTCAGAGCTGTCAAAGGGCAGTGACAGTCAGAACAGGTCTGAAGAGCAAGTGAATCTCAGTGAGGGCACTAGTCCCTCCAACAATAGTTATGAAGATGGTAGTAAAAGCACTCCAAGCAACTTGCCTAAGGCTTCTACTAGGCAAAGGAAGAAGAGAACCTCGGAATGTGAGGATGGGGACTTTTTTGTTGATGAGGAGGTGACCTCAAAGAAAAAGGTGCTCAAAAAGGAGTATGTTGTTGCTGCTGCCACTAAGCCTGGTATGCCAAAGAAAGCTCCTGCTAAGAGGAAGGCTATGTCTAAAGCTAGAGCCTCCACTCAGGAAACTATGGAGTTCAACCTTGAACCAAGAGAAGAAGAGGTTGCTGGAGGAAAGAAGAGGAAGGAGAAAGTGAGGAAGAGCATTGCCAGAGTCATTGGAAAACCATCTATGATGAGAGACTCTGATGAAGAAGAGGATGAGGAGGAGGAAGAGCCAGCTGCACCACCTCCGAAGACTCAAAAGCTCATGGGGGTGCCATAAGGACTGGGGCTGCTCCATCTAAGCCCAAGTTAGCCCCCAAGCCTCCAACTCAAGCTCAAGCTCCAAAACCCTCTGCACCCAAGAGATCCACCAGAAACATAACTGCTGCTGAGAAGAACAAGGCCCTGGTGCCTGAAGTTCAAGAGGATGAAGAGCCACAAGTGCTCAGAAAGTTGAAGCCAAAGATTCCAGATTATAGTGATGATCATCCTGTTGCTGAAAACATGGAGGAGAGAAAGGATGTTGGTCTGAGACTCTAGAGACAGACAGATCCTTATGCCACCAGGAGAAGGACTGCTATAGATTATCGTATCCACACTAAGGAACAACAGGACTTCTATGAGACAGTCTTGCTATACAAGAAGCCCACTATCAGTGACATGAGATGGGTTGACTGGACATATATTGATGACAATGAGGACTACTTCCCAGGTGTGCATGAGAGCTTCAGGATGAATGAAGTGGACAAGTTCGTTGGTCAAAAGTTGACAAAATGGAATGATGAAATCATAATGCAATTCTGCTCAACTACTCATTTCTATCTAGATGGCAAGATTGTCTAGATGACTAAAGGAACTAGATATCAATCAACTATTTCTGAATGGGACAAGTTGATCAATGCCCCCAAGGAAGATGGAAATGACACTGATGTATATGCCAAGCCAAGGAAGGACCACAACTCCATGGAAAATATGTACAAGACTATTCCAGATGATGCCTTGGAGACTCACAAGCTTGGGTCTATATACTATCTGTTGTCAGGTTTGACCACCATCAACACCATTCCGAGGCACACTCTATTGCATAAGTCAGGAAATCATAGAATGATCCGTGGTCACTCCATCAACTTGCTCCATATGTTTGATGTGCCACAGAAGTTCAAAGTGATGAGCTTGATAGTTGAAACAGTGAAGAGAACTACGACTGATGAGAAGAGATTATGTGGATATGCCCCTCATATACAGATGTTGATCAACACCAAGATGGGAACAGGGACATATCTGCTAGATAAAGAGCATCTTCCCCTGAGGCCAGAATTTGAGGACAACGAGATTGTCATGGATGCATCTCATCCAACATGTGCAGAAGCTCAAGAGAAGAGAGAGAGAGAGAGAGAGAGAGAGAGAGAGAGAGAGAGAGAGAGAGAGAGAGAGAGAGCAAAGGCTGCAAAAGCAGGAAAGGCAGTTAGTGCACCAGATGCTTCAC
Source organism: Aegilops speltoides (assembly GCA_021437245.1). Taxonomy (NCBI): domain Eukaryota; kingdom Viridiplantae; phylum Streptophyta; class Magnoliopsida; order Poales; family Poaceae; genus Aegilops; species Aegilops speltoides. The sequence goes on from CM038147.1 coordinate 160,139,502, forward strand.
AAGTGATGCTCAAGACCAAGCAAGATCAACTCGGTTATCTGCTCGAGGCTAATATGAGGATTGAGAAGGGCTTGGCCACCCTGACTCGGAATCAAGAGAGTCTTGAGAGGGTCATTGAGACTAAGTTCCATGATCTAGATGTGAAGGTCACAGAGATCCAGACCACTGTGGAGAAGCTACAGGAAGAGATTGAGGATAGGAATGACAAACCTACCACAGACACTTTTCAGCGAGTGCCAAGGGCACAAAGGTCTTCAGTAATGCCAGTTGTCAATGACACTAGGACTACACTTTCAGCACCTGCAGCGACTGCCACTATTGCACCTCCAGTTCCAACTCCTCCATCTCCATAGACATCAGCTAAAGTATTTGCAGACGGACTCCTCTCCACGCCATCTACGCACACCGAAGAAACCATCCAGAAGACCCCTTCAGGAGCTCCCGTAGATCGTGCCTAGAGTGCCGCATGGCACTATGAATTTTCAAGATTTTTGGTACCTTTTTGCCCAAGGGGAAGAAAGTGTATAGATCATTAGGCTGAGAGAGAGAGAGAGCATTTTGACTTTTTGTTGCCTCTCTTGCTACTTGATCGTTTGCTTGTTTGATTCCTATGCTACAATATTTGTGCTTGTTTGTGAGATACTTTTGTGATCATGTGTTTGATCATACTCTGCCTTAATGTGTGCTTGCATGATGCTAGCTATCTATGATATTTTTGTATGATCAATCATGTTTATCCTTGGTGATGAGTGCATGCTATTTATATCTTATCATTTTGAGCGCTCCACCAAGATGTATGTGACAAGGAAGAGTGACCCATGATCCTAATCAATTGTGCATTTGCATTCAAAAGCAAATTTTAAATAATGCACAAATTTAGGGGGAGCTCTTGCTTATCACATACTTCTCAAAGCAACGATGTATTTCATTCACATTATCATTTGTCGAAGCTTTGATCTATATGTTGTCATCAGTTACCAAAAATGGGGAGATTGAAAGTGCAACTAATCCCTAGGTGGTTTTGGTAATTCATAACAACATATACCTCATCGAACTAATATCCATTCAAGTTAAATATTTTAGAGAGTTCAATGATTGTCATGGGATGGACTAGAGATGTGGACCCCTCAAAATGATAAGGACAAAGATTGGCAAAATCTCAAGACTCTTCTTTTTCATTTTAGCGATCCAAGATCACATTTAGTCCATAGGAAAGCCAATACTATTAAAAGGGGATGAGGTGTTGCTTAATGGTCTACTTGCTCAAAGTGCTTAGTGATATTGATCCAAAACCCTCAGCCACTTTCTCATTTCCACATATGTCCAAAACCCAAAGTCAAACTCGGCCCCACCGATTTGATCTATCCCGCACCACCGAGTTCATTTGACATAGCCACTACTAGAAACCCTAGACAATTCGGTCTCGCCGATATGGATCTCGGCCTCACCGAGATGGCTTTGCAAACTCTCTGTTGCATGTTGCAATTATTTCAGTCTCACCGAAATATGCAATCGGTCCCACCGAGTTTGCTTGACATCCTCTCTGTTGCCTTATGGCTTCACTTCGGTCTAACTGAGTTGATGCAATCGGTGCCACCGAGTTGATGTTTGCCCTAAGCCCTAGCACATCGGTCCCACCGAGTTGATCATGTTGGTCCCAACGAGATTCCTAACCTTCACATTTTGAACTGAATCGGTCTCACCGAGTTCTTCTATTCGGTCTGACCGAGTTGGGTCAAATGTGTGTAACAGTTGGATCTTGTGTGGAGGCTATATATACCCCTCCACCCCCTTCTCCATTTGAGAGAGAACCATCAGAACATGCCTACACTTCCACTACCCATTTTCTGAGAGAGAACCACCAACTCATGTGTTGAGACCAAGACATTCCAATCCAACAACAAGAATCTTGATCTCTAGCCTTCCCCAAGTTGCTTTCCACTCAAATCATCTTTCCACCATAGCCAAATCTGTGAGAGACAGTTGAGTGTTGGGGAGACTATCATTTTAAGCACAAGAGCAAGGAGTTCATCATCATCACACGATCTATTACCTTTTGAAGAGTGGTATCTCCTAGAATTGTAGGTGTCACTTGGGAGCCTCCGACAAGATTGTGGATTTGAACCAACGAGTTTGTAAGGGCAAGGAGATCGCCTACTTCGTGAAGATCTACCCGAGTGAGGCAAGTCCTTCATTGGCGATGGCCATGGTGGGATAAGCAAGGTTGCTTCTTCATGGACCCTTTGTGGGTGGAGCCTTCCGTGGACTCGCGCAACCGTTACCCTTCGTGGGTTGAAGTCTTGAGCAACGTGGACGTACGATAGCACCACCTATCGGAACCACACCAAAACTCTTCGTGTCTACATTGCATTTGTCTTCTCCAAACCCTTCCCTTTACCTTCAGATGTAATGTTTTACTTTCCGCTACTACACTCTTAGAATTGCATGTGTAAGTTGATTGCTTGACTTGTGCTAAGTTGCTAAAATCTGCCAAGAATTAATATTGGGAAAAGGCTAGATTTTTATTTGGTGAAGTAGTCTAATCGCCCCCCTCTAGACCTACTTTCGATCCTACTGTTACAAAATTATCACTCGTTTAAAATTTGGACGTCTCGTCGGTTGGGGATAGGACGGTAATCTCACATCTTACCAATATTTTCCCATAGCTGACAGTGTATTTTGGCGCCCACGGTGTATGAACGGGGATGACAGGTAGGGCAGTTGTGTCATGTCTGAGTGAAGTTACAAACCTGCCCCTATTGAAAATATTTGCCTACAACGATTTTGGCTGAGTTGAGTTTGTTTTGCCGCCCACCGTGTATGAATGGGGAAATGGAGGGAGAGACAGAGGTCTTTCGTACGAGCCTGAGTCAAATGTGTTTTGCCACCCATGTTTGGCCCCCATCGTGTCTGAATGGGCTCAGAGGCGGTCGTGTCACGTCTAATTGAAGTTACTAACCTACCCCTATTGAGAGCAGTGGAAATCGGGCCGATGGATTGTACGTGTAAGGGGTACATAGTAATTTCCATCTCGCAAACACTGGCTTCGGGCAGCCGACGTGGGAGTAGATATTTTCCCGCTTCTAATGAATTTTCAGACAATAAGCATCCATGTTTACCCTAGCAACTAAATTTGAATCCATTTTGTATTCTTATACAAATCTTTAAAAATAATTCTATGTTTTTTATATATCTTCAAAATCACAACAAAGATGTATTCCACTGTCTTATATGAATATGATTTACAAATGCTGATACTTGAATTCAGAAGCTAGAATCCAGTTAAGGTGAATTCGAATATTCGAAACTACTTTATGTCCAACTCAAGTGTAACATGTATGACACACGCATCATAATGTGTACTCCCATTTAGATATGTACACAAGCGATGTCTCAAGATTCAAAATACTGAGTCAATCAACCAATAATGTACAAAACTAACAGACATATAAACACTTATAGAGTATATGGATCAATAATATCAACTAACATACATAAGCCAGGCCGCTATACTTTTTTTTGCTAGAAGAGCATCATTTTTTTAGCAAAGCTAGTACATCATCTTGGCCCTTTCAGATGCGTGCCACTGAAGGACCATATATACTACTATTATTGTTGAATGCACATTCAGCCCGATTGGCATATTTGTAGGTCTAGCACATAAATCAAAATGAAATGTCTCAGAGTCTTATCAATTAATACAGACATGTGCTAAAAAATTACAAACCAAAAAACAATTATTACATGATCTCTAAAACAAATGGTTTGATCGATTACATGAACAAACAACACAAAGGTTATTCCATGATGGAAAAAACTTTTCACCTATGATTTACCAAGTGGGAATTTAATTTCCTTTTTTCCTTCAGGACCTTAACAATGCGGTCAGTCTCAGATTGCTTCATTTTGAAAACCACCAAATATTTAATGGTTGTCTTGAGTATTGCTTGTGATTGTGTTGTTTGCTTCCTCAACATGTCAACTTCATCTCTAAGTGCAGAAGCAGAATCTCTTTCTACCAATAGTTTAGACTCTAGAGAATCAGCAGTTGGCAATTCATGATGCACAATTGGACCAGTGCCACTACTGTGGGATGATACAACGTCCATGGGGACCTCACTCTTTGATCTTGGGATAACCTGTTTTTCCATTAAAGTTTTGATTGGATTCCGAAAAGTTGAAGTTAGCAAAACATCTCAATTGGTAGTTAGAACAGCAAACCAGTTAGAGAAACAAGGAATTTATAAGTTTTGATTGGATGCTGAAAAGTAGTTATTAACATCATTGTAATTAGTTGCAGCAGCAAAGCAGTTAAACAAACAAGTTTTGCAAAAGGTACCTGTTGTGGCATTGGATTTTCTCTTGGATCCTGAAAAGTTGACTAGCCAGTAACGTGATTAGAGCAACCAGTTGCAGGAGCAAAGTAGTTAAACAAACAAGTTTTGCAAAAGGAACTTGTTGTGGCATTGGAGTTTCTCTTGGATCCTGAAAAGTTGAGTAGTCAGTAACTTGATTAGGTCAACAAGTTACAGCAGCAAACCTGTTACACAAATATTTTTTTTTAAATGTACCTGCTGTGCAATTGGACTTCCAATTGGATACTGAAAAGTTGAAGTTGGTAAGATGATTACAACAACAAGTTACAGCAGCAAACCAGGTAAGCAAGGAAGTTTCTGAAAACATACCTGTTGTGCCAACGGAGTTTCAGTTGGATCCTGCAAACTTGAATGTTAGCAATCATAGATAAAGTGTTGCAAGAGCCATAAGAAACTAACTTCAAACTAGCAAAACTAACCAGTTTTGGCAATGTATTTAATTACACATGAGCTAGTAAAACTAACAAGTTCTTGGCAAGGTATTAAAGTAACAAGTCGGTGCCGTTTACAAGCAACACACACACGTCTGTAAATTTCTTTGATGTAAGCAAAATGATTCCGACACACACATATAGAAGTTGAAAAGACATTGTCCCTCATATAAACCTGACAGTTGTCTATCTATGAACATGCAAACATTACTAGTGTTACAAGTGATAACAGCAAACCATTTAAACAAACAAGGTATCAGAACGTAAATTACACGTGAATTTTGTTGCACCCTAGAAGTACATATGACCAGCTATCTACGTGCTTAAGTCGCTATTTAAGTTCAGGAAAACAGGTAATTCTTAACAGTAAGTATCAAACACATAGATAGACACAATCTATAATAGGATTAACAGACTATGGCATTATGTAATCAGTAGCAAACTAAATTAAGCCAAGCAATGTAATTGAACAATTTTGCAATAAGTGGTTAACTAAAATTCTGAGAAGCAGGTAACTGAACTTACGCTAGTTCTTTGTGAAGGCACACTGCAACTTCTTTTTCGCTTACAAGGTTCTATGAAGGAGTCCATGGCATTAATTGCTTAGATACACAGTCCGAATACTTCTTTCTTCCCACACTGCATTGGTAAGTCGAATGGTTAATCTGATAAGATGGTGCGTCCTTGATATGTTATATGAGGACGGGTTGTCAGACTAGTTTTAGCAACACACATCACACTGTCTTTTACTGTATATTTCATGCAATTACATTTGGCATGTCAAGATCTAAGCAATCTACAATAGGATGAAAAGCCTGGCATCCTTCACATTATTGGCAAACTCAATTCATAGAAACAAGCAATTCAACCATTCTGTGGGTAAATCAAAAGCGCCACTTGAATATTTTTCACCACTCCAATCATACACGCAAAAAGGGGCGACGCCACCGTAGGGGCTGGTATGGGCGGCCGCCTCGGGTTGCTGGAAAGTGTGCACCTAGTTTGAGTTGTCCAGGTTGGCCCAGGCTAGTTTTGTTCGTCCCAACGCACGATCAGGGATGGGCCAATAACGTAAGTGCAAGGCAGGCCCTATAACAGGCTCGCGGCCCAAACGAGCACCTCCCATATCGATCCACGGTAGGAAAAATCCCCAATTCGTTCGCTCCAGCCTCCAGTCTGGTTTGCTCCTAACCTAGCCGCTGCTGGACACGCCGACACAACACTTCCCCGCACCCTCGTTGGACGCTGGTTGTCGGGCTTCAAGCAAATGGAAGGACAAGAAGATGAAGATCCAACCCTGGGTGTAGGCCGCGTGGGAGGCAGTGGCGGCAACATGGGCATGGCATTGAGCTTGCGCAAACGGACAATCGCAGCTTGCAAGAGCAGCATGTGCAACAAGCAGGTACATCGCATCCCTGATTATATCTAATTCGACTATTCAATTTCTGGCCAATAGTTAACCCTGACGATGTTGTAAAACTGCTTGTATGTAGGGAATCTATAAGAAAATGAAACCAATTTCTGCTTACTTTATAACTCCCCCAATCAATACTGAACTGGCTGAACCTGATGTGTCTAATCATGTTTCCGGTGCAAACATACAAGCTCATGTTGTTCTTGATCCTGAAGTGTCTAATGAACAGACTGCTAATGAAGGATTTGATACAAACATTTTACATGCTTCTGGTTATGAACGTATAGTGTCGAATGAGGGATCTAATGCAAGCATTTTGCAAGCTCCCATTGAAGGATTTAGTGTCTAATGACGATCTACTATGTTGAGAGAGAGATGGAGATTTGCAGGAATTGATGACAAGCAAATTATAGTACATTTTCATGGCTTGAGGAAACATCGGGGCCATCTACCAGAAAGTCCCCGTATCATGAAAACATAGCATAAATATTTCTCTAATTTGTTGTTTGAAACTATTGGCATACTTGTGCAGGATAGATATATTGATATGCAGTTTGCGCACTGGTTATAGGTGCAATTACACTTGGATATTTTCAGCCAGAGAACGAATAATTCAAGAAGGTACAGTCCATGTAAGCAGTCCGTGTACACCATGTGTCATTTTGTGTTTTTTGGTGCTTACATCATTTAGTGTTTTATAATATGGAACTACTTTGGATCATTAGCTGGTTTTCAAAGTGCATGTAGCTTCACATTTCTCCAGTTATGTTGATTTTCGGAGTGCAAGTGCCTACGTATTTTTTAAATTAAATTTTCCCCCTGGTAACTTGAATTCATGGATCCGCCACTATACACAAATCATACACGCAGGCTAGTATGAATTAAATAAAATGCAGGGACTTACGTTAGCTTGTTGTACAGGCTCACTACAGCTCTGCTTGAGCTTGGGATGTTCCATGTTACCACTTGCTTGGATGTGCAGGCCTTGTGCTCCTTGCATCCCCCTCAGCATTTTTGACACGGCGAATGGTTGATCAAATGAGAGGAATCAACCTTGTTATTGTACTGGAGGACATGTACTTACAAGGTTATACTGGTGTGTTGGATGTGTAGCAGACCCCGTAGCGCCGTCATGCTTCGCTAAAAAAATGGGTTTGCTTATTTCAGATGATATCTCTAGAAGAAATAAGAGTTAAAGTCAGAGTTGCATATGCGTGTAAGCTAAGAGAGGAGTAAAAGGATTCCAAACATCGCCGGAACAGTGCACAAGGGAGTGATATGTGGATACCTAGTTCGGGCCGGCGTGGGCATGCTCGCCTAGCTAGAGTGCGGGTCACTTAAGAGTCGTTGAGGGTGATGCGCTGGCATTGGCTGGCCGTGCATGGATGCAGATCTTGAGCGGCAGTGGAGTGCTACAATGCGGTGTAGGAGGCCGTTGGTGAAGCCCCAACAGCCTCGGGGGTGGAGGTGCGACGATGTGCTCAGTGAAGTAGCCCAGGTGAGCTGGGAGACAGCGTCGGTGAAGCGCACCTGATGCGGTAGAAGTTGGTGTCTGTGAGGCACGTCAGTTGTGACGGCTGACATTGTCGGTGGACCACCCAGTGCAGTGGACGAGGGCGTAGATGAGGTAGCTCCGGTGCGGTGGTGAAGCGCGACCGTCGTCTTCGTCATTGTCGTCCGACACAGAGTTGGGGAAACAGACGAGACGAGGGGCGATTCAAACTTTGCTTGGGTTGGCGGCCAACTAGGGATTTGAGTGCTCTAGGCGCAGAAGGGGATTGTGGAGAAGGGAGATTTTGCAGGGATGGAACTAGAGCAGCCAGATATTTCAATCTGAAATGTGGAAGCGCGAACTTCTTTTGTCGTCATTCTTTTTTGGGGGGCAGGGGGAGGAAGGGAGGGGTGGGTGGCTGGGTTCTAGCGTCCACATGCGACCAGCACGACATGACCCTGGTCTGCCTAGTGCGCATGCAAACAAATCTTCTTTTATTTGCAAACAAATATGTACGTATTACCATGCCCGTGTTTTCCTTGCAAATAATTATTCATTCAAAACAAGATACTATAAATTAATTAATGAGGAGTTATTTGAATTAGAGTGTGTGTCACATAGCGATTTCTAATTCTAACGTGGATTTCGCATTCCACAGTATCCATGCTACTTTTTTAATACAAATTCATATGTGTAAGAGGAACACCACGGTAGTGAAGAAACTTTGGATGGATTCAAACATATGACCTACAAAATACCACAACAATTGGGTCAATGTCAACTTTTCTAAACCTAGTATGGCACGAATTCAAAATAATTTTGGAAGCCATATGCATGGTCCTCAATTCAAATCTTACAATGTACACTAAATTGAAACGTCAATATTAAGTCTAGTATACATTGGTTCCCGACACAGGTTCATTCTGTCTCTCCATGTTTTGATCTCTAACTCTCTCAACTACACAACCTCCCTTTTCCACCATGTTACCAAATGTATCTCTCTCACACACCCGCCATTGCACTCCATGCCGAGCTCTCTCTCTCTCTCTCTCTCTCTCTCTCTCTCTCTCTCTCTCTCTCTCTCTCTCTCTCTCCCTCCCACCCTCTCTCGCTAGATACATGCATTGCCTATCTAGACCCCCCCTCTCATGCGCACGCATGCACATTATCTGTATATGTAGGTCACTCTCAAGGCGGACCACACTCGCTTAATCTCTCTCTCTTTATCTAAGTCTCGATTAGCCTCGCTTCCTCCACACACGAATGATATATCTCCCTATTCAGGTCTCGATCGACACACTCTATACTCTCTGACGCAGATTGTCTATCTAGGTTAGTCCATCCAAGCTGCCCCCCTCTTTCGACCTCATGGCAGCCCACGCTCGCTCAATCTCTCTCTCTCTCTCTCTCTCTCTCTCTCTCTCTCTCTCTCTCTCTATGTATGTCTCGATCAACCTCGCTCTTTCTCAAACTCAAATGATATATCTGCATGTTTGAGCCCAATTTGACATATTCATATTGTATACTCTCTCACGCACATTGTCTATCTTGGTCACTCTCTCCAACCCATCTCACTCTTTCGATCGCATGATGACCCACACTCGCTCAATCTCTCTCCCTTTATCTATGTATCGATTGACCTTGCTTCCTCCCATGCACAAAATATATCTACATGTCTGTGACTGGATCCTCTCTCAAGCTCTATCTTACAGCCCTCACCCTTCCCAAAAGCTCAATCGGACAATATCTCTCCAGCGCATATATATCTTTTCAACAAATGCTGGACCACACTCACTTTGTCTCTCTATCTATCTGTGTCTCGATTGACCTTGCTTTCTCACACAGTATCTTCTACACATTGAAGCTACCTCTCCATCCCTCGCAGAGCCGGAGCTATTTACATTGCGAGGGGGACTCCAACCTTGGATTAATTAGTGAAGGCATTTATTCCGGTGGGTTTAGATTATATTTTCATAGCATTCGGCCCACAACTACTCCAAACACCGTTGCAACCCCTGCACCTCCCCAATGGATTTCCCTCTGGCTCGGTCCCCACTCTCTCGCACGTCCTTTCTCACCTTCCACATCGCACCATGTTATTTTTGCAAAAAAAACTCTGTTGTTCTCTTTAATTATTACAAATAAGCTACAAACTACACATCGATAGTCCACCTGTAATGGAACAAATTTTGACCCAGAAATTAAAGTGCTACAAACTGTAGACCGAGGAGCCACCTGTCATGCAACAAATTTGGATGCATATATAAATTAAAAATGAAAAAGGACAAGGATCAAACATGCGACTAGGGCCTTCAAGCCGCATATCAATAGGCAACATAGTAGCAACGTTTGTTGTACCCCCCCCCCTTCGTTGATATAATGTTTTTATATTACCACAGCCTATTTAATTGATAACATGTTTTAATATTAATTTTATTACATTAGTGGGACCGGCTCGTCAGCATGTACTATTCGCCTTCACTTACTGGTGGGTTCCATGTCTTCTCTCTTTCTCTCTCCTCCCCTTCTATGTTTAGACGCACGGACAAACACAAAGAACGCACAGGCGGTGTTCCCGTTGACCATATCTAGATGCATTCACAAGTTACGACACCAGTTTCAGGTACTAGTAGTATTATACATGTAACAAGTTTAGGAACAAAAGTGACCGTAACGGACAAGTTAGGCTAGTTGTAGTACTATTTATCTACTACTCTGTAATAGTTAAATGCATGGATAAATAGATGTATCGCCTAGTGCTCGAACAAGGGGACTGGTCGCTCCCTACAAGTATTTGGAATTGACTTCCCTAAAAAAATATTTGGAATTGACGTGGTATTTAATATGAAATGTTTGAAGGAAATATGCCCTAGAGGCAATAATAAAGTTGTTATTTTATATTTACTTATTCATGATAAATGTTTATTATTCATGCTAGAGTTGAATTAACCGGAAAATTGATACATGTGTGAATACATAAAGAAAACACCGTGCCCCTAGTATGCCTCTACTAGACTAGCTCATTGATCAAAGATGGTTAATTTTCCTAGCCATGGACATGAGCTGTCATTTGATGAACGGGGTCACATCGTTAGTGGAATGATGTGATGGACAAGACCCAGCCATTAGCTTATCATAATGATCGTTCAGTTTTATTGCTACTGCTTTCTTCATGTCATATATATATTCCTCCGACTATGAGATTATGCAACTCCTGGACACCGGAGGAATGTCTTATGTGCTATCAAACGTCACAACGTAACTGGGTGATTATAAAGATGCTCTACAGGTATCTCCAAGGGTGTTTGTTGGGTTGGCATAGATCCAGATTAGGATTTGTCACTTCGAGTATCGGAGAGGTATCTCTGGGCCCTCTCGGTAATGCACATCATATGAAACCTTGAAAGCAATGTGACTAATAAGTTAGTTGCGGGATGATGCATTGTGGAACGAGTAAATAGACTTGCCAGTAACAAGATTGAACTAGGTATGAAGATACCGACGATCGAATCTCGGGCAAGTAACATACCGATGACAAAGGGAATAACGTATGTTGACATAGCGGTTCGACCGATAAAGATCTTTGTAGAATATGTGGGAACCAATATGAGCATCTAGGTTCCGCTATTGGTTATTGACCGAAGAGGTGTCTCGATCATGTCTACATAGTTCTCGAACCCGTTGGGTCCGCACGCTTAATGTTCGATGACGATATGTATTATATGAGTTATGTGCTTTGGTGACTGAAAGTTGTTCGGAGTCCTGGATGAGATCACGGACATGACGAGGAGTCTCGAAATGGTCGAAAGGTAAATATTGATATATTGGAAGGTGGTATTTGGGCACCGGAATGGTTCTGGAGTGTTTCGGGTATTTATCAAAGTACCGAGGGGTTACTGGAACCTCCCGGGGGGAGTAATGGGCCTCATGGGCCATAGGGGAGAGGCAAGGTAGCCCGGAAGGGGGTGGCGTGCTCCCCCCATGGGGAGTCCTAATTGGACAAGGGGAAGGGGCACGGGCCCCCTTTCCTTCTCCCTCTCCCTCTCCTTCCCCCTTTCCCCCTCCGATAGAAGGAAGGGGGCGAATAGGACTAGGAGTCCAAGTGAGATTCCTCCATACTTGGTGCGACCTAGGCCGGCCTCCTCCCCTCTCCCTCCTTTATATACAGGGGGGCCTCCCCTAGAAGACACAACAATTGCTCTTAGCCGTGTGCGGCACCCCCTCCACAGTTTACGCCTCGGTCATATTCTAGCGGTGCTTAGGCGAAGCCCTACGCAGATCACATAACCATCACCATCACCGCGCCATCGTGCTGACAGAACTCATCTACTCCTTCGACCCTCTGCTGGATTAAGAGCTCGAGGGACGTCATCATGCTGAACGTGTGCAGAACTCGGAGGTGCTGTACGTTCGGTACTCGATCGGTCAGAATGAGAAGACGTTCGACCACATCAACTGCGTTGAGCTAACACTTCTGCTTTCGGTCTACGAGGGTACATGTACACACTCTCCCCCTCTCGTTTCTATGCATCTCCTATATAGATATTGCGTGAACATAGGAATTTTTTTTGAAATTGCATGCTACGTTTCCCAACAGTGGCATCCGAGCCAGGTCTATGCGTAGATGATATGCATGAGTAGAACACAAAGAGTTGTGGGCGGTGATCATCATACTGCTTACAACCAATGTCTTATTTTTATCCGGCGGTATTGTTGGATGAAGCGGCCCGGACCAACCTTACATGACCACGTTCATGAGACTGGTTCCATCGACAGACATGCAACTAGTTTTGCATAAAGGTGGCTGGCGGGTGTGTGTTTCTCCAACTTTAGTTGAATCGAATTTGACTGCGGCCAATCCTTGTGAAGGTTAAAACAGCAAACTTGATAAATCATCATTGTGGTTTTTGTGCCATAGGTAAGTACGGTTCATGCTAGAAGCCTGTAGTAGCCATGTAAAACCTGCAACAACAAAGTAGAAGACGTCTAACTTGTTTTTGCAGGGCATGCTGTGAAGTGATATGGTCAAGACATGATGTGATATACGTTGTTGTATGAGATGATCATGTTTTGTAGAAGTTATCGGCAACTGGCAGGAGCCTTATGGTTGTTGCTTTATTGTATAAAATACAAACGCCATGTAATTGTGTTACTTTATCACTAAGTGGTAGCAATAGTCGTAGAAGCAATAGTTGGCGAGACGACCATGACGCTATGATGGAGATCAAGGTGTCTAGCCGGTGACTACCCCGCAGCTCCCATGATCCCTTCTCATCCCGCGCCTACCCCTGAGGAGAGCCCCCGAGGCAGCATCGTCATGTTACCTTTAACCCGGAGGTCTCGGTTAGCGTCGTTAGTTCAGGGTCTGGGTCTGACTCAGAAGAGGATCCGGCAGCACAGGCAGAGTCCTAGAGTGTCTGAGTATCCGCAGTGGTCATGTGATGTACAGATGTAGTTGTATGAGCCATGATGTATCGTTGCATGTATGCGAGTAGTCACACCAGTCATGATGTCTATCTTTCATGTATGATTCTATGTATAATTATGTTGGAACTTTTTATTCGATCGCCGTGTTTCTCGATTCATTCGTTTTGCTCTTTCAGGTTTGTCGCTGGCTTTTCTTCCCATGTTTGGATGTTGCTCATCGTCGTTGCTCTTATTGGGAAAAATAAACAGTAGGATGACGCTGTTGGGTTCTACGGTAGGGTGCGTCGACTGCAAATTAAAATTTTCCTACGCGCAGAACAACAGGAACATGCTACGGGAGATGGATCACAGTTCGTTACCACTAGACATGCAGTGCCGTGCAGCGGAAGAAGAGTTGGGGCAGCGCGTCCGCGTGGATCGTCTCCTTCTCGCCGATCTCCCTCGAACAGCCAGTCGTCTGATCTCATGTACAAGTTTGCCAGAGAGGCGCAAGTGCACCGCCTCTAATGGTATCCGCGTGTGCAGGAGGAACACCGTGCGGCGGACTGCTAGGTCTGATCACACAGTCAGCGCCGAGTGGAGGTGGCTATTCGCAACACATGCAAACCCTAGTGACAGCGCCGAAGCGATCAATCGCATGAGTGTGCCGCACCTCCACTTTATATAGGCGTCCGTCGCGGGCTCCACACTTGGGCCTCGCACGGACCCTAAAGCCCACAAGTCTACTCGGCCACAATCCGAACACAGCTCGGATCACATCTGACCTCGTAGGTTCCTTCCCTTAAGCGCGCCACCCCTTAGGTTCAAGCCGGCTTGGTCGCAGTTCGGATCACCTCCGGACTGCACAGTTGGTAGCGTCCTCTAGCAAGCGGACTATGAAGCTGGTTACGCGAACCTCTACAACATGTCACACTTCTGTTCCCTTTGCCACACGATATATGTTGTCGGGCTCGAAGCGAGATTGTCATCCTTGTGCTATGAGACGCATCGATATGTCATCTGTGAGTATATCTCTCCTGATCGGATCACACGAGGGGCCCAGAGTATATCTCTCCTGATCGGAGGGGAAAATCCCATCTTGCTCGACCATGTCTCGCAGCATGGGACTGGACAAACCCGAAACCTACCTTTGTAACTACCTAGTCATGGAGTAGCGTTTGGTCGGCCCAAAGCAAGTCTGTCACCATCCCGAGCACATGCGTCAGCTCAGGTCTTAGGACATAGAACGTATGTTGTACTAGAGACTCACAGATGACATATCGCTGCGTCTCATAGTTGGGTCTGTCCGACTCGGACCTTATCTCGACTCGGATTCGACTACGTCGAATCCGACCAAATCCTTTTCAGGTCCATACTATCCGGTTAGCATCCAATGCTACATGGCTAGTGAGACCAAGCCATCGACCGTGTCATATGCTAGTCTAGTCGGCTACGCATCCACATAGCCCTTTCGACTAGGGACCTTTTAGGACAGTCATCATACAATGCATAGTCCCAACAAAAAGTCACGTACTTGCTGATACACATCATTGATAATGTCCAAGGACTATCTTTATTCATAAACACATAGGAAATATCATCATACATGATTGCCTCTAGGGCATATCTCCCACAGACACAGGGAGGCAGCAGCATGTAGGCTTGTGAGGATGTCCCTGTTCATTGCTTAGCCAGACAGGCAGGACACTCCCCTGAGCCGTATCCGCAACCACCGCCTCCACCGCAAAATCCACCCTCCACTGAACAAATTATGCACATGTTTGAAGAAAGAAGGAACAATGATCTGATTGAGCTGTTAAAAAGTGTGCAAAAGCTATGGTTGGGCAGAATGGGAATCAAAATGGCTATCACTCCAAGTTGTCAGATTTTCAAAGGACCAACCCTCCCAGTTTCATTCAAGTGGTAGACCCTTTGGAAGCAGATGATTGGTTACGAACTATTGAGAAGAAACTTGAAATTGCTCTCACTGACAAAGCTGACAAGGTTCCATTCACTACCCACTATCTTGAAGGAGCTGCTGCTATATGGTGGGATAATGCTAAAGCTCTGTGGCCCGCGGGAGAAGAAATCACGTGGACTAATTTCAAGGACCAATTCCTCAAGTACCATATTCCAGTTGGTATCATGAAGGTCAAGCAACGTGAATTCCTTGGTCTCACTCAAGGAAGTCTGTCGGTAAGCGATGCACAAGTTCAACCATCTGGCCCGTTATTCCCTCCATGATGTGGCCACGGAAGAAAGTAAGATTGGCAGGTTCCTTGGAGGATTAAATCAACACCTCAGCAGTGCTCTATGCATGCTTGACTTTCCAGATTTTCAGTCTTTGGTAGACAAGGCCCTCATCGCAGAAAGAGAGTACAAGCCTGTGCAAGACAACCGACCTGCAAATAATGACCACAAGCATAAATTTGAGCCGAAGAAGGATGGACAGCCCATGCAGAAGGCCCATACCTAGCAACAGACTCAAGTGGAGTACAAACCAAATTGGCAGCAGAATGTGAACAAGACCACTACTCAAGTCAAGAATGCCGTGACCAATCCAGTGCACAAGGAGCGTCAATGCAACAATGCCTGCTTTAATTGTGAACACACAGGACATTATGCCAGGCAGTGTCCCAAGAAGTCAAATGCCCCGTTCCGACTGCAAGCCAATCACATGGGGCCATATCATACCCAAAAGATCGTCCAAGGGCAAGTGCATCACCTCTCCATAGACAAAGCCCAGGAAAACCCCAAAGTCGTCATTGGTATATTTCTCGTTAATAACATACCCACAATAAATTTCTTTGACTCTGGGGCTTCCCACTCTTTTGTTTCTTGGACTTCTGTTGCCCAAAACAAATTTCCTTGCTCGCTTTTGGGAAAAAAATATGATGGTTCAATCCCCGGGATCTGTGCTCAAAAGCAATCTGGTCTGCCAAAATTTGGAAATTGATATTAAGGGAGTTCGTTTTCCAACTACTTTGATAGTCATCGAGTCTGCCAAGTTGGATGTTATTTTGGGAATGAACTGGTTGACCCAATATCAAGTATGCATCAATTGTGTGACCCGAGAAGTCACCTTGACAAATCAGGAAGGGCGATCCATAAAATTCTATGCCCGCAAAAGCATACCCAAAGGAGAACTGGTCTTCACAGCAGTAGCCAAAGAATTGGATATGTTTCCTGTGGTCAGTGAATTTCCCGATGTATTCCCCGAGGAATTACCCAGAATGCCTCCAGGCAGAGAGCTTGAGTTTGCAATTGATCTTGTACCTGGAACTGCACCATTGTACAAAAGTATTATTGAATGCCTTCATCCGAACTCATGGAATTAAAGAAGCAGTTGGATGAGATGCTGCAGAAAGGATATATCCGCCCAAGCTTGTCACCATGGGGATCACCCGCAATATTCATAGACAAGAAAGACGGCAGTCTCCGAATGTGCGTGGACTACCGTCGATTGAACGATGTCACCATCAAGAACAAATACCCGCTACCATGGATCGATGATTTGTTCGATCAACTTAGTGGGGCAAAAGCATTTTCCAAGATTTATTTAAGGACTGGATATCATCAACTCAAGATCAAGAAGGAAGATATTCCTAAGACCGCGTTCACTACCCGCTATGGTCTCTATGAATATACGGTGATGTCTTTCGGTCTCACAAATGCTCCCGCCTTTTTCATGCATATGATGAATAAGGTGTTCATGGAATTCTTGGATAAGTTTGTGGCGGTTTTCATCGATGATATTCTCATATACTCTAAAAGTGACGAAGAACACAAGGAACACCTCCGAGCAGTCTTACAGAGACTCTGTGACCATCAGCTTTATGCAAAATTCAGCAAGTGTGAGTTTTGCTCAAACAAGTCAGATTTCTGGGACATGTTCTATCAGCATAAGGCATCGTAGTGGATCACAGAAAAGTAAAAGATGTGCTTGATTGGGCAGCACCCACGACGGTATCTGAAATTCAGAGTTTTCTTGGATTAGCCGGATACTACCGTCGGTTCATCGAAGGATTTTCCAAAATTGCCAAGCCAATGATAGGACTCCTCAAGAAAGACAAGAAGTTTGAATGGACTGAGGATTGCGAGAAGAGCTTTAATGAGCTAAAAACCAGATTAACATCAGCACCAGTACTAACTCTCCCAGACATTTATCGCAGCTTTGATGTGTATTGTGACGCATCTAGAAAGGGCATTGGGTGCGTACTCATGCAAGATGGCAAGGTGGTAGCTTACACATCTCGCCAGCTACGACCTCACGAAGGAAATTATCCTACACATGATTTGGAACTGGCCTCGGTCGTGCACTCTCTAAAGATTTGGAGACATTGCCTCATTGGAAAAAGATGTCAAATATTTACCAACCACAAGAGTCTCAAATATATATTTACCCAACCAGACTTAAACCTTCGAAAGTGAAGATGGCTCGAGTTGGTCAAGGACTATGATCTGGGAATAAATTACCATCCGGGAAAAGCCAACGTGGTTGTTGATGCCCTCTATCGCAAGCCTGCCAGTTTAAATGCCATGATGGAGTCCTTGCCTCCGGAACTCCAACGGGAGATCGCTCAGCTCAACTTGGTAATTGTAAATGCTGGCCTTGCAAATATTTTGGAAGTAACTCCTACTCTCTAGGAGGAGATTCGCATGGCACAGGCTGACAACAAGATTCTACAAGGACATCTCAAAAGTCTGCGAGAAGGCAAGACTCAGGATTTCTCTGAGGACACACTGGGTGCACTCAAGTTTCGAGGACGGATATGCATACCCGAGCAAGAAGACTTGAGAAAGAAAATTTTGGCAGAAGCACACGAGTCCTCATATTCGATACACCCCGGAGGCACTAAAATGTATGAAGACCTTCGACAGATATTTTGGTGGGATGGAATGAAAAGGGACATCGCATATTTTGTCGCTTGTTGTGACATTTGAAACAAAGTAAAGGCAGAACACCAGAAATCCGCCGAAATTCTCCAACCTCTACCCGTCTCGCAACGGAAATGGGAAGATTGTCTGCCATATGCGGAATTCTCATACAACAACAGTTTCCAAACTAGTTTGAAAATATCACCATTTGAAGCTTTGTACAACCGTAAGTTCTGCACTCCATTAAATTGGTCTGAAACTGGAGACAGTTGTATCTTTGATACTGATTTGATATTGGAGGCAGAGAAACAAGTAAAGGAAATTCAAGATAGACTACAACTGGCTAAGTCACGACACAAGAGTTATTATGATGCCAAACATCGGCAAGTCAGTTTTGAGCCTGGTGAACATGTGTATCTCCGAGTCACACCCGTGAAGGGAATCAAGAGATTTCGGACCCGAGGCAAATTGGCACCAAGATATATTGGTCCGTTCATAGTCATGACCCGAGTTGGCATAGTTGCTTATCACTTGGAATTGCCACCAGAATTGTTGGAAGTACACAACGTGTTCCACGTATCATAGCTGAGAAGGTGTATTTCACCACCCGAGAAGAGGACTGATATGTCAGAAATTGAGCTTGCCAAGGATTTAACTTATGAGGAGAGACCGTTCAGAATCTTGGATGAGGCAGAAAGGGTCACACATAGCAAAGCGATCAAGTTTTACAAGGTCCAGTGTGAGCATCATAGCGAAGAAGAAGCAACCTGGGAAAGAGAGGAATTTTTAAGGACAACCTACCCAGAATTTTTTTCCCAAGCAACCGAATCTCAAGGGCGAGATTCATCTTAAGTGGGGGAGGTTTGTGACAGCCTGGATTTGCCTTCTCTCTTTTTCTGGACTTTCTTTTGCATTTGCTTTGGATTTGGAGTTTTGAATCAATTCAAATGGACTTGATCACTTGGGCCTACCCTTGATTTTCACCCAAGTAACCCATCCACCCCTAGCTCATATTTCCTTCTTTGAAAAACTCCAACAAAAGCACAAGGAATATTTTTCATAAAAGAAAAATATTCATTTTCTTCCCTGAAAATCACTTCAGAGAAGTATGCTCCAAAGCAACCCTAGTTTTCTTGCTCCTAAAATCCTGAATAAATTCACAAATATTCTTTGAACCCTAGGGCACCTCCCTAAGAAAAAATATTGCATAACTTGTTGGAATATTTTTGCTACAGAAAATCATTTCGGTTCTGGATAGAATGACCACATTACACAGCAAGTATATTTTTGCTTGATCTTTTGGGGCTGATCTTTTCTGAGCTTCATTACCTTCGTAAGAGAATGCTAGAACCCAAAGCATAGCCTTTAGTTCTCACTATATTTTTCTTAGTGAAGCTCACAAGTTTTTGTCTAGAAACTTGCCACGAAG
Organism: Aegilops speltoides; assembly: GCA_021437245.1. Lineage (NCBI taxonomy): Eukaryota > Viridiplantae > Streptophyta > Magnoliopsida > Poales > Poaceae > Aegilops > Aegilops speltoides. The sequence continues at coordinate 160,158,928 of CM038147.1, forward strand.
AAACTCACTCACACAGTTCACCTGTGACCCAACCAACCATGCAAAACAATCAAGACCACTAAGGACTACACGCCAAACATGGTGTTTGCGCTTAGCTCAGCCTGATGCCAAAGTTCACACGGTGACCACGTTTGTCCAAGGGGTTTGGCATGCGGCCGACGCGCTCTGCGGTGCGCCAGCGCCTCTATTTCACGCGTGCTCGCTGCCCCGGCCGCCGCACCTTGCCAAACCGCGCCCCCATCCTCGTTTGCACCTCCTTAACCCCGCCCTGGCGCTCGCCGACGCCAGAGCTCGCCGCAGTGAGCACGGGCACGGCGCAGCCAAGCCAACAGTGCGCCCGTGCCCCTGTGCTCATCGCGTACCGCGCTCCTGTGCTCGTCGCTACTCGCCTACAGTCTCCGTGTGATCTCCGGCACCTTCTCCCCCTCTCACTGACGCCATTCATCGCCGAGCGCCACTCCAGAGCTCTAGTGAGCTCTCGATCCCGACTCAGCGTCGCCTATAAATAGAGCCCCCCGAGCTCGTTTCTCTCCACACACTCTCTCACCACACCTCCACAATGCCATAGGGAGCCGCAGCCCGGCCGGGCAGGCCTCTGGCTGTCGTTCCCGCCCCGAGCACGCCGACGATCCCCGTCCTCTGCCCCCTCCCTCTCCAGAGCCGCTCGAGCTCTACTGACTTCTCCGACGTGTCCGTGGTGGTCCATCGTGCGTCTTTGGTGCCGTTGAGCTGCTGGGTCGTCTGCCGTGGGAATCACCATCTCCGACTAGCTCACTTTCTTTGCCGCCGCCTCGAGAGCTTTGTTCCGACCCTCCAGCCACCCCTAGCCACACTACGGGTACTGGCAGGTGCGCCTCGATCTCCTCTCCGTTCCTGTCCTCTCAGATCTCATCGTCGGGCACTCAGTGTCGGAGAAAGTGATGCCGCCGCGCCGCCCGACTCTGCTTCTCTCCCCCTCCCCCTTCGACCTGACCGCTGGGGCCCGCTGTCAGCCACTCAACCGCGCCCGAAGCGGTACGAGTGGCGGCGCCCTGCCGGTTTACGCCTTCGACATCACCTCCCCCCGTTTTTCATTTATTCAAATTTAATTCAAATTTGACCAGAACTTTGACTAGCTGTAACTTTTATTCTACAAGTCCAAATGAGTTGATTCTTTTTGCATTGTGTTCTTACTCGAAAATCCTAGCAGCACACCCAAGATGAGATTTTTCTCTACTATCTAGAATTTTTGGTAATTTTCAGAAGTGTTCTTGATATTTTCTTTTTGTCATTTGATTTATTTTCAGAAGGTGAAGCTTGTCTTGAAGGCATCCAGGAGGAGTGTGAAGCTCCTCTGCACTAAGGCAAGCCACAACAACATTTTCATGGTGTCTTTGCAATATCCATGATTTTCCACTTGAATATATATGATATTCATTGCATATAGTATTAAAATAAATAATGCTTGTGTTATTTAGTTTGTCATGAACTAGATGCTTAGTCAACATAAATGAATGCTTGAACTAGTGAGATTGTGACGCCTGGATAATTAAGCTATAGTAATCCTCTGCTAATGGTGCTTTGTCATCACATTACTGTTGCTAATCCTCGGTTGATCCAAATCACAATTCAAATTCAAATTTAAAACTTAAGTTGAAAATAAAAGTTTTTCAAATGTCGAAACTAAAATGTGCGAAGTGTGGAAAATAATTATTGGATATTTATCATATAGAAACCATACTTTTATAAAGTGTTTAAATGTCCCAAAATAATTAAAACAGTATCTAAAACAATTAATTAAATGCCTTTTATAATTTAAAAAATGTTAAACTATTTTATTTGAGAGCGAAACTTTTTGTAGTAGAGGTATAGATAGTAATACTAATTTATAAAGTACTTTTTTATTTTAACTACGCTAAAATATTATGGAAATTAAATAAAACTGTGGAAAGATAATAAACAGAGGTAGAGTAAATGAAAAACAAAAGACGTAAACTACTGGACCTTTGGCCCATTAAGCAAAAAACCGGCCAGCCCACATACCCCCTCCCTCCTCCTCACGAGGGGGGATCGTGGCGGCCACGCGCCGGCCATTGCCCGGCCGTCGCCCTCTACAAAACCCCGGCGGCCCTCTCCCGTCGCCCAACCCTAATCCCCTCTCCCTCCCTCGCGCCCCCATCTCCTCTCCCTCGATGAAATCGCCCGACCCGCCGCCGCGGCCATCGCCGTCGGCGCGGCCACTGGCCTCCCCGCGGCCGGAGCTCATGTCTAGGAGGACCTCCGGCGTTGTCTCCTTCGCCACGTGCACCGGTTCGAGCTAGGACCGCTCCAAGCCTCGCCATCAAGCTCTTCTCCGCCGCGGACGTCACTATCTCGCCGTCGATTCGCCTAGCTCCGTCCAGTCTCCGGCCTCCCCGAGCTCACCGACGACACCACAGTGAGCTCCTCCCTCGGATCCCCTTTTCTCCCCTTTGATTTGGATGCCGTAGGCCGCCATCTCCGTCGAGCCCGAACCACCGCGTACGCGTACGTGCGTGCGCTCGCTGTCGCTGTTGCCCGTGCTGCCTGTTGTCGCTGCTGCTGTCCCGTGCTCGCCCGCCCGTGCTGCGTGTGAGTGCCTGCGCTGCTGCTCCGTTTGCTGCTGCCGCTGGCTGCTGCTACTTTTTTTTTCTGTGCTGCTCTAAACTAGTACTGCTGCTCATGTTTGCTGTTGCCTTGGCGCTGCTGCTTGCTACTCTTGCTGCTGCCGCGTACCGTTGCCGCCGCCCTGCTGCTGCTTGGTACTGCTGCTGCCGCTAGGTGCTGCTGTCTCTAGTTGCTACTGCCGGTGCCGCTGCTAGCTCTGCCCGTTGCCTCTACTGCCGACGCTGCTACTTACTACTACTCTACTGCGTAGCCGCCGCGGCTGCTCTAGCTGCTCCTGGACGCTAGTTTTGCTGCTCCTAGATGCTGCCACTTGTCACTGTTAATGGACATGGCCGTGGCCATGGCTAAGCATGTGTGGTGTGCGTGTGTGTACCCACCACCAGTGGCCGGCCCGTGAATTAGCTTAGGAGATAATTTCTAGTTAGTTTAATTGCTAGCCAATGACAAGCGGGTCCCCTAATTAGATTAAATAAATCTTTTTTGAAATTTAATAAAACTCTGACATGTGGGACCCCACCAATACTGTTCACTTTGACCAGTCAATTTGACTTGGTCAATTTGGTTTATTTAAATCTCTATCTCTACCTACTAATAAACCACGCGTCGCTTCTGGTCGTACGTTGCTGGTGTTTTTGCAAAAAAAAAACCTCTGTTTCTTTGAAATCAACCCGCAGTCCCTATTTAAGTGGCACTCTGAAAAAACGATTCAGTTTTGCGTAAAACCCCCTGTTGTTTGGACTATTCAACGCGCGGTCCAAGCAGTTTTGTAAAAGGAAAAAGAAAACACAACCACACACAGAGCACACAGGCTCGCCTCCTCTTCCTCTCGCCCATGAAGTCATCGCCGCCGCCGCCGCCGCCCATGCCGGCTGCTTCCGGCGCCTCCGTGTCGACTGAACCGGTGTCGACGAGCTTCAGTTAGCTGTAGCATTTCAGCGATAACGTTTGAGCAAAATGGATTTGCCGAGATGGCTCCTCCACGCTCTTGTTAAATGCAAAGCCGTTAGATCGAGTTTTACCGTTATCGATTCTTGCTTGTTCACCCGTTGCCAGAGCTATCGCCTATATAACAGCCGGGCTGTGGCTGGCAAACGCATCGTGAATTCTGTGAATTGCCTAGATGGCCAAGTAAACCAAATATAAATAGAAATATCTAGATCTGGGCGACGTTCTTCTCCAATTCTTCCTCGCAAATCCCTAGATCGATCCCTAGATACTGGCTGGGTCCTGACAAATTGGTATTCAGAGCAATCTTTCCTTGGCGGCGATGAAGTTTTGAGGGTGGAAATTTTCTTCCGAGCTATTCCCACCCTAATTCCCACCCTTTCATTCTGATCGGCGGCGGAGACTGGTGAAGTGGCGTCGGGGTTGAAGGACGGGAGGCGGTGTAGGCGGTGCAGGCGGCGGTGATCGTTCGGGTACAGATCAGCCGAGCCGGAGTGGTTGGTCGAGTACCTTGCTTGATCGGTAGAATTCCACGTCTGAGCACTGATCCGTGTACCTTGGCGGCGTGGATCGGGGCGGCGGCAGGATCTGAAGGTGAGCAAGGGTTGCTGGGCCATCCAGTCGTAAAATTCCTAAACTCTAATTCAGATCGAGGAGATGGGACGCGCAAAGGCTATTGATGAGGCTGATCTGCAAGAGGTTCTGTCTATGCATGATGATCTGGGTGTTCTTCAGAAGGATCAAGCCCAGATGCAAGCGGATATGGCCAAACTGCATGACGATGTTCATTCAATTAGTTCCAAGCAAGGAGAAATATCACTGCAAGTGGGAAGTGTAGAGCAAGTGGTTTTGGATCTGGGCAAGCAATTATCCACCATAAATGCAGTACTACAGACCTTGGTTAAGGCTCCTTTACAGAGAGAGACCTCAGATCCAGCTTCGAGTTCACAACAAATACCCAAGTCCCCAACAATATCTCAAGAGCAATTGCAAAACCAAGCACTCAGGACAGAGCAACTCAAGAAACAACTTGAAACAGAAAAAGAGAAGACCAGACAGTTGGAAGAGTTACAAATGCAGAACTTGCCTCCCATCAGAACAAACAGGCCTGCAGCTCCACCAGGATTCAATCAGCAAAGCAGAACAGAGCATGTTAGTCCCTTGGGATCCCCATTGACTGCCAAACACAATGCTTACACTCCTGCATTTCAGCAGCACTACCAACAAAACAGAGACAGACAGTTGTGGCAGGGCTATGCGAAAACTTATGAACAAGACATGCAATGTCAGTTCATGAAATCCTTGACAAAAGGGCCTAAAATGGACTTTCCTAGATTTGAAGGTGAAGACCCAGTGGGGTGGATAAGGCAATGCAACAAGTACTTCCAAATGTCTGGAGCACCTAAAGAGTATAAGGTTTCATTGGCACAACTCTACATCATGGGAGAAGCAGATGTGTGGTTAAGGAGGTCTGGATTACTGAAGAAAAAAGTGTCATGGAAGGAATTATGTACAAAAATCACTAAAAGATTCTCTGCTCAAGGTTCTTATGATCTAACTGAAAAAATTAACTTTGTTAAACATTCCAACAGTTTAGTGTCTGAATACACAAAGGTGTTTGAAGATTTAATGGCAGATGTTCAAGAAGAAAACCCAGAATTGGGAGAATCCTGGTTTGTAAGATGCTATGTCAATGGATTGAGAAAAGGCATAAAATATCATATCAGACCATTAAGGCCTAAAACCCTCACTGATGCTTATTGGCTAGCAAAGGATGTAGAGCCTTGCCATCCCCCAGTGCCAACAGTTCCAAAAAGAACTACTGTCCCATATAACAATTATTATCAGAAATCTTCAGGTAGTTTTCCTCCTAAGCAGAGCACAACACCTTTTAACCAACAACAAATTCCAATCAGACAGGCTGAAGTTACTGCTAACAACACCCAGAAAATAAGGAAAGTAGGAGAATGTTGGAGATGTGGAGATAAATGGGTGCATGGTCATAAGTGTAAACTAGTACCAACTATACATGCCATGCAACAGGAAATAGAGGAGCAAACTAGCTTTGATGTGGAAGAACAGCAAAGTGAAGAACAATTAGAACCAGTTTCTGAAGGAGATCAGGCCATGTTCATATCTGCTTTTGCAATGGGGCAGCAGCTAGCAGTTCCCACCCCAACAGTAATAATATACATCAATGGAAAAAGGGCAGTGGCCTTACTGGATTCTGGCAGTACTACTTCCTTCATTAACCAGGATTTTGCAGTAAAAGCTAACCGCAACATGCTCCCTGTAAAACCAAGAAGTATATCTGTGGCTGGAGGAGGAATACTAGTATCTGTTGCAGTGATTCCCAAGTGTGAATTTCAGATTGCAAAACTGACTCTATCCCACAACTTCAGAGTACTTTCTCTACCAAGTCATGATGTGATCTTAGGATATGACTGGTTTACTGCTGTTAGTCCTGTATCATTTGATATACCAGCACAGCAATTTGGGTTTACTCATGAGGGAAAGCAGACTGTATCCACAGCCATGTTCTCAACTGCTGCTAGTTTGAAAGAAGTACCTCCAAAAAGAGTAGACAAACTTATGGAAAAGGGGCCAGAAGTGTTCCTCTGCCAGATCAACAACATTCTCATGGATGCTCCTGAGGATTTCAAAACTCCTCCACAAATACAGAAATTATTGTTGGAATATGCAGATCTTTTTGAAGAACCTAAAACCCTACCTCCTCAGAGAGCTCTAGACCACAAAATTCCTTTAGTAGAAGGAGCCACACCACCTCAAATCAGACCTTACAGAGTTCCTCAGCACCAAAAGAAAGAAATGGAAGAGCAAATAAAGAAACTGTTGGCTGCACATTTGATAAAGCACAGCCAAAGTCCTTTTGCTGCACCAGTTTTATTGGTCAAGAAAAAAGATGGGTCCATGAGGTTATGTACTGACTACAGAAAATTGAATGCCCTCACAATTAAGAATAAATTTCCTATGCCAGTTATAGAAGATTTATTGGATGAGCTCCATGGTGCTAAATATTTCACCAAATTGGATTTGAGGTCTGGGTATCATCGAATCAGAATGTGCCCTAAAGATATACCAAAGACTGCATTCAGAACATTCTTAGGACATTTTGAATATTTAGTAATGCCATTTGGCCTCTCCAATGCCCCTGGCACATTCCAAGAATTAATGGACACAGTCTTTGCTCCTTACCTAAGGAAGTTTGTATTGGTATTTTTTGATGATATACTAATATTCAGCAAAAGTCTCAAGGAGCACTTGGAACATATCAAGTTGGTAATGGAGTTATTAAGAGAACATCAGCTCTATGCAAAAATGTCCAAATGTGTCTTTGCAGTGCAGAAAGTAGAGTACTTGGGCCATGTCATTTCTGAAAAAGGTGTTGCAACAGATCCACAAAAAATTGCAGCTATTGCAGAGTGGCCAATTCCTGAAAATATTACTAAACTCAGAAGTTTTCTGGGATTGGCTGGGTATTACAGGAGGTTTATTAAGGGCTATGGAGTAATATGCAGGCCTCTGCATGACTTGCTGAAAAAGGGCAATTTCAAGTGGCAACTGAACAATACAAGACATTCCAACACTTAAAACAAGCACTGACATCAGCTCCTGTGTTGGCCTTGCCAGATTTCACACAACCTTTTGTGTTAGAAACAGATGCTTGTGGCAAAGGTATTGGGGCAGTTCTCATGCAACAGGGGAGGCCAATATCTTACTACAGTTCTTCTCTTTGCCCTAAGAATGCAGCTCTGTCTACATATGAAAAAGAGGCTTTAGCTATATTGGAAGCCCTTAAGAGATGGAGGCACTATTTACTGGGCAAAGAAGTGATTATCAGGACTGATCAACAGTCACTGAAGTTTATCACTGACCAGAAAATTACTGAAGGAGTTCAACATAAACTCATGATAAAATTGCTGGAATTTAACTTCACAATACAGTATAAGAAGGGAATTCAGAACAGAGTAGCAGATGCTTTATCCAGGTCACTTCCTCAGTGCATGGCCATATCTTCTGTTACTCTGTCAGGCGAGGACCTGATAGAGCGATTACAAAAGGACCTGTCGATCTGCGATTCTTTGGAGAAGTTACTCCTTCAGAAAAACCATACAGTGTCAGACTATTCTTTAACAAACCGCATCATCGAGCACAAAGGGAAGATCCTAGTGGGCAACAACCCTGACTTAAGGATCAAGCTAATCACAGCTTTGCATAGCTCACCAGTAGGGGGCCATTCTGGCAAGAGAGCAACTTACCAGAGAATAAAAAGTATATTCTACTGGCCTGGGTTGAAAGCTTCAGTGGAGAATTTCATTGCTGCATGCCCCATATGTCAAAGAGCAAAGCATGAATCCTGTTTGCAACCTGGCCTCTTGGAACCTTTACCTGTAGTTGACATGGCCTGGCAGCACATATCCATGGACTTTATTGAGGGGCTGCCTAACTCTCAGGGCAAGGATGTCATTATGGTCATTGTGGACAGATTCACCAAGTATGCACATTTTATTCCCTTATCCCATCCCTACTCTGTGCTCAGTGTAGCTCAAGCATTTGTGGATAACATTATCAAGTTGCATGGCCTTCCCAAGTTGATCATTTCTGACAGAGATAGGATATTCACTAGTCAGCTGTGGAAAGACATTTTCTCTGCATTAAAGGTGGAATTAAGGTACAACACAGCCTACCACCCACAAACAGATGGTCAGACTGAAAGAGTTAATCAATGCCTCAGATGCATGACCACCTCTGCACCTAAGAAATGGTTGTCCTGGTTATCTCTAGCTGAATATTGGTACAATTCAACCTACTACACAGCCATAAAAATGTCCCCATTCCAAGCCCTGTATGGTTTCCCTCCACCACTTATATCAGAACTGGCCATTCCTGGCCCTGATGATCCTGAGGCCCAAGATTTTCTATCACCAAAACAGCAAATGTTGCAACAGTTGAAGGCAAACTTGGTACTAGCTCAAAACAGAATGAAGAAATATGCAGACACAAAGAGGGTGGAAAGAACTTTCCAAGTGGGAGAACCAGTCTATCTCAAAATGGCTCCTTATAGACTGGCAGCATTTGGATTCAGAGGAGCACTGAAATTGCAAAACAAGTTTTATGGCCCATTCCTGGTGATTCAAAAGGTGGGAAATTGTGCCTACAAACTGCAACTGCCAAGTTCAGTGCAAATACACCCAGTTTTCCATGTAAGTCAGTTAAAAAGGCATGTGGGGGACAAATCAATTCCAGGACTTAATCTACCATTGGTGAATGCGGACGGGACAGTTAAAACAGGACCAGCTGAAGTACTGCAGGTACGCCAAATTCCCCGCAACAATGCACCAGTTGTCCAGTGGCTTATCAAGTGGATCAACCTGCCTACTGAAGATGCAACGTGGGAAGACGCTGATTTCATTAAGTATACATTCCCGGACTTCTTCAGCACCACCACACGGGCGTGGCGAAGCAAACCAGCAGCGCCGTGAGGACACGTCGGCTCTCAAGGGAGGAGTAATGTCAGGACTGAACCGGTGTCGACGAGCTTCAGTTAGCTGTAGCATTTCAGGCGATAACGTTTCGGGCGAAATGGACGGCTGAGATGGCTCCTCACAGTTACTGTTCGTCGCTAGCCGTTAGATCGAGTTTTACCGTTATCAGTTATTGTTTCGTTTCACCCCGTTGCCGGGAGCTATCGCCTATATAACAGCCGGGCTGTGGCTGGCAAACGCATCGTGAATTCTGTGAATTGCCTAGATGGCCAAGTAAACCAAATATAAATAGAAATATCTAGATCTGGGCGACGTTCTTCCCCAATTCTTCCTCTCAAATCCCTAGATTGATCCCTAGATACAGGCTGGGTCCTGACACTCCGGCACAGCGCGGCACGCCCCAAGCTGTTGACGTTCCGCGCCTCCCTCCCGTCCATCCAGACTCTCTGCTCCCGGCCTCTACAGCCCGCTCGCAACCACACACCCATGGCTAGGGTTTCGGGCATGGCTTCGCCGGCGCGTCTCTGGTCCCAGGTTTGTCCTTCCTTCCTTCTTGGACGAGGTTCGCTGCCCCTACACCTCACCTTCTCTGCATATCCTCTGCTGGAGATGCAGTTTGGGCACGCCATGGGAGTTCCCCATCCACCACGGTCGCCGCCGTCAAGGGATTCTTCAAGGAGATGTCAAGGACGCCATGGACATGCAACTCCTCAAGGTTTTATCCCTCCTTTCCTCTGATATCAAGTTCTAACAGTACATTAATCCAAGCAACTGTTTTCAGATCAATTAAGGAATCAATCTCATGATGGTTGATGCTTGATGCAGCGGAGGATTGGGCCTTGCATTATTTTTTCCAGAATTGGATGTGGGTACTCTCTAAATTGAATTGAGTGAGCTAAATATGTGCATCAAAATTGTAGTATGTAGCTTTATGTCTTACGTCTTAAGATTGAACTTGAAGATTGCTTTTGGGAGTAGTTTTAGTTGGTAGATGATTCAGGCTCCAAATACGCACACATTATGTGCTTAATGTGTGGCATAAACATGATCAGTTTTATGCTTAGAAACCAAATCACTGTCCACCCATTTTATTTCTTCATGAGTATTTTGTGTTGAAATCAGATCACCATTCACCTGTTCTCGTACTGTTGTCTTTAACTTATTTTGCCGATTCTCAATAAAATGCTTAGTTCAGGATGTGATTTTCAGTTTTAGGCATTTGATACTTTTGGCACTGAGCAAAAAAAATTTCCTCTGAGCATGTACCTTCAAATGCAAAGTTCTGACTATGATTTCGCATGCGACCACACCGCCATCGGTCGCTCTGCCTACCGAGTGCCACCCCGCCGCCTCCCCCACTCCCCCTACCTGGGACCTCACCGCCCGCTCTATCTAATATATTTTCCAGTTTTCTTATAGTCGCCAATACAAATGTCCGCTTGAGTGTCAAAAAGCAGTAGTGATAATGAAAAAAGAGTATGGGTTCGTTGAGTGTCAAAAAGGAGTAGTAGTTATGTACATCTCAAATTTTCAGCCCAGGATTTTTATTTTGACTGATGTGAGTATTTCTTAGTCAGTCTTCATCTTCCAGCTTTGACTGAAAATAACTCTCCTGAAACTGCTGGCAATACTCACAATGTGGTATACAAAGAAACATTTGATGATCTTGCTAGATAACTTACCGGCGGGCAGAAAATATATCACGTTAGTACCATTCGTAAGCAAACATGTAGCTTATTTCTGCTTAGATGTTCTCTGTTTCTTATTTCATAAGTGTTTTGAATTCCCTATAGAAGCTGACCGGCCAAATTTATGTTTACTACACTAGCATAGTCTCTCAAGTACTGCACTCCTCCAGGCCACCCAACCCATATTTAAAATCGGGTACTTTTAGTTCTGACTGCAGTCATATAGATATTCATGTATAAAATTGTTTGCCTTTTGTTCTGGTTAAATCCAGTGATGGTGCTCTAGGTGATCGTGCTTCTTAGCCGCTATTAGCGGGCGAAGGCGCAGCGTGTACAAGTATATCATTCCACATAGAAAATAATTCATCTACACAAGCCTTCAGAACAGGGTAGATTTCCTAGAAGGTGACACCCAATAGGCCATTTTTGTACCCAGGTTTCCTTGCAAGCTTAGAATTATCAAATTCTACTACAGTTTATACCTCTTAGCAATCACCGGTTCAACAATCTTTGTATTATATACAACCATCAGGCTTATGCATATAATCGTTCAGGTCCTGATTTTTTAAATTAAATATTCTTAATGTTGAGCATTTTTTGTTACGGATTCAGTTCATTATTCAGGTCACAAGAGTCCAATTCTTATGTGGTCCAGGAAGCACCAAGGATAATACGAGTTAGACGGCTATACAACTCGACTTATCTACTGAAACAAGATGCTTAGCGGATCAACAAGATGCTTACAGATATAGAACAACAGGATGGGATATAGAACAGCAGGATGGTGGGGTGTGGGTATAACATGGCAAATGATAGACCCGGTGAAGAAGGAATGACAGTTGTGCAGAGGGTTAAGGGGTGTGGTTACAACGTGACAATAAGAGAAAGACCCGGTAAAGAAGGATTGAACGTTGTGTGGGCTTTCCATGTATGAATACTACTGGAAGTGTTACAGTGTGCTGATATGTGCTTTGTAAACAGCAGGCCAAGTGGTCCATTAGAAAAGGGCTGGATAGATTATCAAACAATGAGGGAAGCCAGGAAGAGCTCAGGACGACGGCGTAATGATTAGCCGTCTTCAAGTAGAAGATCCGGACAACCATAAGGGCGTGCGATTTTTTTTTCCGATGCAACGCATGGGCGCCACAACCGACCTCAACCTTCAGATTTTACAGTACTGTAGTATTCATAGAAGTCTACTTTTTTGTTTGTATTCGTAGTAAATTATAGTTAATTGATGACTAACCTGATGAAGGATTTACTGTCCTATAACTTCTATAGTTTTACACTATACAGTTACCTGAATTTACAGTGCTACATTTTTTACTGGAAGAACTATTTGAAGGAGATTGTGAGAGTACTGACCTACAGTTTGTCTTCTTGGTGTGACTGTAGTTTCCTGATTGTGTAGCTATTCTATCCCCTTCTTCCTCCATCCTCTTTCTCGTTCTTATCTGATTATAAAGCACACATTATTACTGGTTGTTTCTCCTTATTTTTACTGAAGTTCCAGTATCTTTGTTGTGATCTGGTTGTTACTGACTGGAATTTTAGTAAAATGAACACTGTAAAATTCATCAAAGCTGAATATGTGATACACTTTAAAAGTTATTCTTTATTCGTAGTGAGATGACTGTAAATTTCAACTGAAACCACTGTATTTAAAGCTTCATGACGATGAAATGTTTAGTATGTGATTAATTATCTTGTGTTGATCATTGTACAGCAGGTTGATGATGACTTTACGGCAGCCTAATTATGAATTTATACTATGTTTGTGTTCAGGAGTTTCTTCCACAAGTATCAACTTCAGATCCTTGAGAATACCATATGAATTTCAGGTTTTCTTCCAATAGTATTGTGAAGAAAACAAAACTGTCAATAACCTGGAGAAGGTCATGAGAGTACTGACCTGGCAGTGTTGCTTTTTGGGCCCTTTCATTGCTTGCTCATGGATCATACAGCGCATAGGTCATACATACACGTGCCATGTTTGTAGTGCCTGAAAAAATTTGTTGAATGCCCCTTTATTTTCAGTCAAGTTTCTTTTTCAGTTGGTGTCAGATATTTACTGGTTGATATATTTGATTGAAGGCCAATTCAATTTCAGTCGATTGTAATATAGACACTCCTTTTCTTTTGAATACCAAAGTGTTCTCTATGGGAAGCCTATACGGCGCTACTGCATTCAGTACCCCTCGCGCGCTGGGCGTTCTCATGCGCAAGCCCATTTTTTGTTTTTTTATTCTTATTTTCTTTTTCTTTCTTTTTTTCCTTTCATTTTCTTTTTTGTTTTCCTTTTTCTTTCTTCTTTTCTCATCTTTACTTTTTTACTTTTTTTGTGAAATTTCTTTCAAATTCGTGAAGATTTTTTGTTTCATCGAATTTCAAAAAATGCTCATCGATGTAAAAAAGGGCTCATTGAATTCAATTTTTTCATCAGCTTTAAAAAATGTTCATCAAAATTTGTTCACCGACCTAAAGAAATATTCATTAAATTAAAATTGTGTTTATCATTTTCAAAAAAAGTTCAACAAATTCATTTTTTACCGAATTAAAAGTTATTATTCAAGTTTAAAAAACGTTCATCAATATTAAAGAATGCTTATAAATTTTTCCAAAAAAATAAAAAATTGTTCATGAAAATAAAAATTGTTCATATTTTTGAAATCATGGACGTTTTTGAATATAAGAAGTGTTTTTGAGAAGTCAAAAGAACAAAGTTTTTGAAATTTTAGAACCTTTTGTAATCACAAATTATTTTAACATAAAATAAAACAAAAACAGAAAATGAAAATGAAAAGTACAACAAACTTATATATCTAAAAATACCCAACATAGTAAAAATCGTTTTACAATAAGTACACAGTTATATATATTCACACTTTTTAAAAACTGGTCAAAATTCCCAAAAGTTGTTAATTTAAAAAATGCATTTAGAAATGTTCAGGAAAATGCTATTTTTTTAATAAATCATTTTTTTGTATTAAAAAATTCATGTTTTCTGAAAAGAAAAGAAAACGATTTAGAGACTATTCCATGAATTATTCTTTAGTTAGGCGAAGAATGTCGAGGTGGCTTCTTAACGACCAATATTCATCTGAGAAACAATAATCACGTTTATTAGAACTGAATATAAGAAATGGTGTGTAATGATAAATTCGGCGAACAAAGTTGCCCATGTTTTATTTTCGAGCCTACCAGCGCGATAACTTCAACAAGTCACAGTGATTCCAACTCAAAAGAACAAATTATACCTAATGACATCGAGTAGATTTTGTAGATTCCATGCCCGTTGCAACACAGGGGCAATTGTACTAGTATATAATAATTCCAGTAATTCTTGAATATTGATAAAACTTTGAAAATTCATATAAAATAAGGCGGCCGCTACGCGTCGGCCGGCGGATGTTTTGTAAACATCCGCCACTGCATTCACCGTCCGACACGTGCCCGACAACCATCCGATCCAATTACAGCGTGTGACTATTCCTGTAACAACCGCCTGCTTTGAAACAAAAACCATGTATGCCATCCGAGACACACATGCGCGGCGCGGTGCCAGCCCGCCACCACAAAAATGTCTGCTACCGGCGCTCTGTATTGAAGCCGTCGGCGTCAAATCTGCAACACAATGGTGCAACACAAGATTGAGCGTTGGACGTGCCTTCCTTATTGCAACACGTAACTTGTTGCGGGATTACTACGCAACACGGGTCTTGTTGCGGGATTATTTCGCAACATAGGTCTTGTTGCGAATTTTTCTCTGCATGTTGTTTTGTTGCACTTTTTTGCAACTGAGTTTTAGTTGCAATTTTTTTTGCAACCGAGGTCTTGTTTCAGAAATTTTTTGTAAGAGATATTTTATTACAAACGTGGACTCGTCGTAGACCATTGCAATGCTATATATGTTTCAGAAACACAACTTCTGTTGCAGAAATGCGTTCGACAAAGGATAGTGTGTGGAATCTCACTGGGACACATGTGAGGCAGGGGAGGTGGCGGACGCGGACGCCGCGATCCGCCGGGTGATGGTAAGAGTTTCCCATAAAATAATCCATAACTCGGATGAAAAATTTTTATACATGAAAGTTGCTCAAAACGACGAGACGAATCTGAATATGCAGCTCGTTCGTCTACCACATGTCCATAGCATAGCAAACATGCAACCTTTCCCCTCCGGTTCATATGTCTGACAGACATCCGGAACCGGGAAAACTTTCCTGGATGTTTCCCCCTTCGCCAGTATCGCCTAACGCTGCATTAGAACACTTCTAGCCCCGCTTATTGTCTTGTCATGCATATGTTTGCGTGTATTTACTTTTCTTCCCCCTCTTCTCTCCGATAGACCTCGAGACCACTGCTGATGCCCCTATGATCGACTACGTCGACGACGACCCCTCCTTGCCAGAGCAACCAGGCAAGCCCCCCCCCCTTTGATCATCCCGATATCGCCCATTCTATTATCTCATGCTTGCATTAGATTTTGCTACTGTTATTGTTTGCTCCTATTCTGATGCATAGCCTGCTTTTGTACCTGCTTATTGTTACCTACCTGGTTATCCTAAACTGCTTAGTATAGGTTGGCTAGTGATCCGTCAGTGACCCCCACTTGTCCTTGTTGCCCCTGCTTCATCATCGACACCTCGATCGATGTGATCGACGACCAGAGCCCGACACCTCACAACACATCACGCCCCTTTTGTTGCTCGACTCTGCAGAGCTACTATCGAGTGCCGAGGGTGATCCCTCATAACGCGCTCCTGATGATAATTCTGTAGTGTAGCTATTCGGTCGTGGTCATCGAGGGTGATTTCCTCTTTCACCATTCCCGATACGGCTCTATAATTCAACACCTCAAGTGTGAACCTCGAGGGTGGTCCCTCTTACGTTCACCTTGATGATTACATTGAGTGGAATCCGCCGGGGGTGATTCCTCGGGTTTTCTCCTTGATGTTTGGACACACGGTTACAATGACTTTACTTGACCTTGGTGAAAGTCGGGTGGGCCCGGAGAGCACCCGCAAGATAATGACGTGGCACGGCCGGGCATTCTAGGCCCTTGTCGTAAGTCCACGAGACGGGGCGACGGGGTCACTTTCGATCGTGAGTCTCTGCTCGTCTCCGCAAGCTAATAATACACTATGGTTTGGGTATTTGTTCTGAGTTGGCCTTTGGTGTAACGCCCCGGATCCGATGCGCCAGGTGTCCGCCAGTTATCGCCGTCGTTGCCATGTCATTTGCTTGCGTGTTGCATTTTGCCATGTCATCATCCGCATTTCATCTGCATTTTTTTCAAAACTTGCATCCGTTTGGGTTCCGTCCCTTCTCTCCGTTGTCCGTTCCGAGCCCTTTCACACTCGCACGCGCCCGCGGCACCTCCGAAATATTATTTTTATAAGTGGCATAAAAATGTTCTCGGAATGGGTTGCAACTTGTCGTGCGGTCTTATTATAGTGTAGACAGGCCGCCTGCCAAGTTTCGTCGCATTCGGAGACCATTTGATAGCCCAACCGTTAAACCATAAACCGCAATATAGCCGGTCTTTCGTCCGACGTTTTCGGTCCCCGGAAACTGCTGCCGGGCCTCTCTCCCTCTTCTATCATGCAGCCCATGGTCTCTCCATAGCCCACTAACTTCCCCCCTCTGATCGGAGCCGCACGATTGCGATCGTACGGTTCAAAAACGGCCTCAAACCCCCAACCCTAGCCTCCCTGCCTTATATAAACACCTCCCCTTCCATTTTGGGCAGCTACCTACCCCTCCTCCTAAATTTCCGTGCCTCAATCATCTCCCAGCCGCCTCCCACCTCCATTTCCGTGCCGGACGAGCCCCTCTCCGCCACTTGGCGCGCCGCCGTTCGCCAGCCGCCGCTAGCGCCAACGCCCCGGCCAACCGGGCGTCGCCACGTCGCCTCGGCCTCCCCGCCGCCGTGGCCCTGTTGGGCCCATCTGGGGCCCGCCGAGGCCCGCCAAGAGCCCGAGCCCCTCGGCCGCAGCCGCTAGGGCTGCTCCTCCTCGATCCGATCTGGATCGGAAGGGAGCCCGAAGCCGCTTTCTCTCCAGCAGCCGGCGAGTCCGCTTTACTTTCTTTGTCGTCCCGAAGCCGCCGTCTCCGCCGTCCCAGTCGCCGCCTCCGCCGTCTCCGTCTTGCTCTCCTCCTTCCTCACTGCCTCTCTCTCTTCGCGGTTGCCGCCACCGCGGAGCTTCGCCGCCGCCGCCGGATCTCGTCGCCGGAGCCCCTCCGACTTCCTCCGTGGCGGATCCGGCTCCATACTGTCCGGATCGGTCCACTCCAGCCGCCCCGCACCGTTTCTCGCCTGCTTCGCCGTCCAAGGCTCGCCGCCGCTCGCCGGAAGCACTGCCGGCGCAGCCTCCCTCTCTTGCGCGTGCGTGTGAGCGCACGGGGCCGCTGCCTCCAGGCCCAACGCCCAGCCCAGCATCGCAAGGCCCAGCCCCAAGCCAAGCCGGCCTCGCTCGGCCTCTCCACCGACCGGGCCAAGAGCCCAAGGGTGAGCAGCCCCCAGATCCATTCCCTTGTGCACTAACAGGCCAGCTAGTTTCAGCCCGTTCTGTTTTTTTTTCCTGCTACTGCGATTTTAACATTATATGGTGAATTATTGTTTTACAGAAAAACCCTTCATGATCATGCATTTAATAACTCACAAATGGTGCATCGGTTTAAAATGATTCAAACATGTAAAATGCTTAGTTTTTCGTCTAGTTTAATAATATGCCACTTTCATCCATGTTAAAAATGTTTAAAATGTTGTTTGATTAAATTTGCTCAAATGCCATGTTAAAATGATTTAATTCATAACTATTTAACCGTAGCTCGGAATTAAATAAACTTTATATGTAAATGGCATGGAAAAATGCCTAGTTTAACATGGTGCACTTTATTTTGCTGTTTAACAACACTAAAATATGTTTTAGGGAAGAACAATACCAAAACTAAAATATGGACATGAGGATTTTCCGGAATTGTTGTTTGTTGTTCCGGCCTCATTTAAACTTGCCTAGATAGGTAGTTTTCATATGCTTCACCCCTTGCCATGTTTAACCACATTTAATATTGATGAGTAGCATAAACGAGAGCGAACTAAATACTTGAATGTGGTGTTCCGTCAATATGCAACTCGTTGCATATTGAGCTCCACTTAATTTGTAGTGTTGTTTGTTGCACTTTGCCATGCCATGCCTCTTTAAACCGGACATGCATCATACTTGGTTGTGCATCATGCCATGATTATGCGATGGTTGTTTACTATGTTGTTTGCTTCTTTCCGGTTTGCCTCTCTCGTTAGCTTCGGTTTCGTTCCGGAGTTGTGAGGATTCGTTCGACTACGTCCGTTTGTCTTCTTCATGGACTCGTTCTTCTTCCTAGCGGGATTTCAGGCAAGATGACCGCTACCCTGGATCTCACTACTATCATTGCAATGCTAGTTGCTTCGTTCTATCGCTATGCTACGTTACCTATCATTTGCTTGTCAGCCATCCCATATTGCCATGAACCCCTAACCTTTGACACCTTTCCTATGCAAACTGTTGTTTGGCTATGTTACCGCTTTGCTCAGCCCCTCTTATAGCGTTGCTAGTTGCAGGTGAAGTTGAAGATTTCTCCATGGTGGACAGGGTTATGTTGGGATATCACAATATCTCTTATATTATTAATGCATCTATATATTTGGTAAAGGGTGGAAGGCTCGGCCTTATGCCTGGTGTTTTGTTCCACTCTTCCCGCCCTAGTTTCCGTCATACCGGTGTTATGTTCCCGGATTTTGCGTTCCTAACGCTGTCGGGTGATTTATGGGACCCCCGACGGTTCGCTTTGAATAAAACTTGTCCAAAAAGGCCCAACATTGACTTTTACCATTTGCCTCACCACCACCTACTTTTCCCTTGGGAGTCGCTCTCTCGAGGGTCATCTTTATTATAGCCCCCGGCCAATGCTTGTCTAAGTGTTGGTCCAAACCAGAGCCACTTGCGGTGCCGCCCCTAGGCAACTTGGGGTATCGTCGGTTGCCGTACGTAGTGTTCATCCGGTGTTGCCCTGAGAACGAGATATGTGCAGCTCCTATCGGGATTGTCGGCGCATCGGGCGGCTTTGCTGGTCTTGTTTTACCATTGTTGAAATGTCTTGATGTACCAGATTCCGAGACGATCGGGTCTTCTGGGTGAAGGTCTATTCGCCGATGATCGCGAGAGCTTGTCATGGGCTAAGTTGGGACACCCTGCAGGTATAAACTTTTGAGAGCCGTGCCAGCGGTTATGTGGCAGATGGGAATTTGTTAATGTCCGGTTGTAGATAACTTGACACCTGATCCGAATTAAAATGCATCAACCGAGTGTGTAGCCGTGATGGTCTCTTCTCGGCGGAGTCCGGGAAGTGAACACGGTTTCTGTGTAATGTTTGACGTAAGTAGGTGTTCAGGATCACCTCTTGATCATTGCTAGCTTCATGACCGTTCCGCTTGTTCTCTTCTCGCTCTTCTTTGCCTATGTTAGCCACCATATCATGCTTTGCCGCTGCTGCAACCTCACCACTTTACCCCTTCCTTTCCCATTAAGCTTTGCTAGTCTTGATACCCATGGTAATGGGATTGCTAAGTCCTCGTGGCTCACCAAATACTTCCAAAACCAGTTTGCAGGTGCCTATGTTACCGAGCAGGTGACGCAACCAAGCTCAAGGAGGAGCTCGATGAAGATCTTGCCCTTTGTGTAGTTTCGTTCTAGTTGATCAGTAGTGGAGCCCAGTTGGGGTCGATCGGGGACCTTTGTCGCTTTTGGGGTTCTTCTTCTATTTTGGTTCCGTAGTTGAACCTTGATTGTATCTGGATGATGTAATGCTTTATTCATGTAATTGTGTGAAGTGGCGATTGTAAGCCAACTATGTATCTCTTTCTCTTATGTATTACATGGGTTGTGTGAAGATTACCTCACTTGCGACATTGCTTTCAATGCGGTTATGCCTCTAAGTCGTGCTTCGACACGTGGGAGATATAGCCGCATCGAGGGCGTTACATTTGGCCTTTACGCACCAACCACCACGTGAGAATAGTTATGGGCCTCGCCGTCGCGGTATCAGCCGAAGCTTTGTCAGATGTCCAGTTCAGCAGTGCGGCACGGCTGGGCCGGCACCATCCATGTAGAGGTGGAGCCTGGACCCACCTCACAAGAACGACCGGAGTGCAGGCGATGGGCCCGCACCCGAAGTGCTTAGGAGGTAGACCGGCGGGAACCTCTCTGCTGAGCCTAAGTAGGGCTGCGACGTGTTGATATTCCGAGGCCGGGCATGACCCAGGAAAGTGTGTCCGGCCAGAGTGATCGAGCGTGTTGGAAAACGTGGTGCACCCCTGCAGGGAAGATTATCTATTAATAGCCGTGTCCACGGTAATGGACGTTTAGACTTATATCCTGATCTTATACAACTACAAATGGATACTTGATATATGTGGCTCCGGGATTGCTTTCTCGCAGGGAGTCAAGGAAGGATCTCTGGGCATTAATATTACAACATGTTTGTTAAATATTGAACTGCTATTCTTTACTCTTCTACATGCTGAAGATGCTTGGAGCTGCTTGAAGATGCTAGTCTTCGATAGGCTAGGCCTTCCCCTCTATTCTGGCATTCTGCAGTTCAGTCCACAGATTCAACCCTTCCATTTGATACCAATGCATACTTAGTATAGATCTGATGCTTGCGAGTACTTTGGATGAGTACTCACGGTTGGTTTGCTACCCCTTTTCCCCCTTCTTTCTTCTTTCCGGTTGATGCAACCAGATGGTGGATCCCTGGAGCCAGATGCCACCATCGATGGATTCTGCTACGTGGAGACCACCGATGACCAGGAGTAGTTAGGAGGTCCCAGGCAGGAGGCCTTGCCTCTTCGATCGTATTGCTTTTGTGCTAGCCTTCTTAAGGCATCCTTGTTTAACTTATGTCTGTACTCAGATATTGTTGCTTCCGCTGACTCTTGTGTATCGAGCTTGTATTCGATCCCTCGAGGCCCCTGGCTTGTAATATAAAGCTAGTATTATTTTATTTATGTCTAGAGTTGTGTTGTGATATCTTCCCGTGACTCCTTGATCTTGATCGTACACATTTGCGTGTATGATTAGTGTATGATTGAATTGGGGGCGTCACAGAGATATAGCTTGAGTAGTTGGACTAAGTGAGTTTGTCATGACTATGGTAATATGAGCATCGGTATTATTTTCCTTATATGCATGATGAGTTTCGTATGATAAATGCCAACTAAAAAGTGATTAATCTAGATGACCAGTAAGTAAGGACCAGAAATGTTGAAAGATGAGTTTGTGCAAGTAGAATTTTGAATGAGATTGATATGTTGTTTCTAATTGATATGCGATGCATGATATATGGTTGCATAAGCATGGCATATAGTGACTCGAGCATTTTATTTCAAGTTAAACCTGATGATAATTGAACTTGAACATAAAGTTGGTCGGGTCATGGTGCCACTGAATTGGGCTGACAAGTGCAACCACATTTTCCTTAGTATGGGCAGGCCGTTAGTCGGCCCGTTGTCATGCCTTTTGTCAGTGCCTCCAACGAGGGAAGGTTATGGGCATGCGTTACCCTAGCCCGGTAAGCAGACATAACCTTGTGAGCCCATTGTTGTTATGGTACCTTGTCCCTGTTTGGGACCGTTTATTTGCCACGACGGTGGCCGTTTTGCCTTTGGTATGCTGGGGCCACCCATGACTTAGCCCAGTGGGGAGTTGATCGGAGTGGCCGAAAGAGTGTCATGGCTATGGGACAGTTCTGTCGGAATACCGTTGGTCCACCCGAATGGGAGTGCGAGGCCATGGGTTTCGTGGTCTGGGTAAAGTGCGCTACCTCTGCAGAGTGTATTAATCTATCGATAGCCGCGCCCGCGGATAAGGGCCCCGTTCGTAATTAAGTCACACCATGGATCAACTTTTGTAAAGAAATCTTGTACACTAAGTTATATGCATTGCACTAGTTGAATCATGATGATGTCAGTGAGACTGACTATTGTGGTATCATTTGTGATCCGAGAGTGATCACCGTTTGGTTACAAGGTAACCCGTTGAACCAAGTATGGTTCCGTTTGTGATCCGTTATGATCACCATTTGGTTGCGAGGTAACCTGTTGGTAAGAGAGTCTGAGTGACTCAGTGCACAAGTTTGATTTCACTGCATGAGTAGCATGTTGCTATTTGCATTTAAATTGATTAAATGTCATGATATTGTTTGTCATTATGGTTATGCTTGCTGTGAGCTTGCAAGTACATTCAATGTACTGACCTAGCATGTTATGCCAGATTTCAGGAAAGTCTAACTGGAACAGAGTGCTGCCATGTCTAGATCGTGTCCACATCGGTGTTCCTGTGCTATGGAGTCACGCTACGTCATTGTTCCGCTGCCATGTAGATGTCGTGCTCGAGGCCCCTTTACATTCACTAAATAATGTACATATTGTTCAGCGACACCGAGTGTGCCGCTTCGCCTCGCTACTTGATGTAATATCACACTATGCTTCCGCTAGTTTCAATAAAGCGGTGATTTTTGTACCAAGATGTTGTGTATTGCTAGAAGACATGATCTCTGGGTTGGCAATGCAAGGTAAACCGGTTGCTCTGAACCGGGGTGCCACACGAGTACCATGATTTAAGATCTGAACCTATTATGTTTTCATGAATATATGTGAGTTCTTGATCCTATCTTGCAAGTTATAGTTACCTACTACGTGTTATGATTCGACAAACCCCGGAGTGACAATAGTCGGGACACTTCTCGGTGATGACAGTAGTTTGAGGAGTTCATGTATTCACTAAGTGCTAATGCTTTGGTCTAGTACTCTATTAAAATGAGGCCTTAATATTAATTAGTTTCCAATAGGACCCCGCTGCCACGGGAGGGTAGGACAAAAGAATTCATGCAAGTTCTTTTCCATAAGCACGTATGACTATATACAGAATACATGCCTACATTACATTGATGAACTAGAGCTAGTTCTGTGTCACCCTATGTTATAACTATTGCATGATGAATAACATCCGACATAATTATCCATCACTGATCCATTGCCTACGAGCTTTTCACATATTGATCTTTGCTTAGTTACTTCTCCGTTGCCACTGTTACGATTGCTAGAAAACTGCTACTATTACTTTTGCCACCATTACCGTTACTTCCATACTACTTTGCTACTAAATACTTTGTTGCAGATATTAAGTCTTTCAGGTGTGGTTGAATTGACAACTCAACTTCTAATACTTGAGAATATTCATTGGCTCCCCTTGTGTCAAATCAATAAATTTGGATTGAATACTCTACCCTCGAAAACTGTTGCGATCCCCTATACTTCTGGGTTATCAAGACTTTTTTCTGGCGCCATTGCCGGGGAGCATAGAACTATTCTTTGAGTCACTTGGGATTTATATTTGTTGATCACTATGAGGAACTTGAAAGATGAAAGAACCAAGATTTTTCCCTCAACTACGAGGGGAGGTAAGGAACTGCCATCTAGCTCTGCACTTGATTCACCTTCTGTTTTGAGTAAACTTGTGACACCTACACCTGCTATTGATTCTGATATGTCGCATGCAATTGATGACACCACTTCTGCTATGCATGATGCTTATGATGAAACTACTTCTCTGCTTCATAATACTGTGCCATTAGGTGAATTTCTGGATGAACAAATTGCTAGGGCTAGAGAAAATGAAATTACTGAAATTGATGATATTGATGAAAGTGATGATGAAAATTCTCCCCCTAAAAATGAATTGCATGTTGTGCCTGAGGGTTATGTTATGGATGAAGAAACTGCTAGAGACCTTTTTGCTTGCAATGACAGATATGATCTTAAGAAACTGTTAGCTGATGACCCACAAGTATAGGGGATCTATCGTAGTCCTTTAGATAAGTAAGAGTGTCAAACCCAACGAGGAGAAGAAGGAAATGACAAGCGGTTTTCAGTAAGGTATTCTCTGCTAGCACTGAAATTATAGGTAACATATAGTTTTGTGATAAGATAATTTGCAATGGGTAACAAGCAATAAAAGTAAATAAGGTGAAGCAAGGTGGCTCAATCCTTTTTGTAGCAAAGGACAAGCCTGGACAATTTCTTATAATGAGAAAAACGCTCCCAAGGACACATGGGAGTTATCGTCAAGCTAGTTTTCTCACGCTCATATGATTTGCGTTCGTTACTTTGATAATTTGATATGTGGGTGGACCGGTGCGTGGGTACTGCCCTTTCTTGGACAAGCATCCCACTTATGATTAACCCATATTGCAAGCATCCGCAACTACAAAAGAAGTATTAAGGTAAACCTAACCATAGCATGAAACTAGTGGATCCAAATCAGCCCCTTACGAAGCAACGCATAAACTAGGTTTTAAGCTTCTATCACTCTAGCAACCCATCATATACTTATTACTTCCCAATATCTTCCTCTAGGCCCAAATAATGGTGAAGTGTCATGTAGTGCGTTCACATAACACCACTAGAGGAGAGACAACATACATCTCATCAAAATATCGAACGAATACCAAATTCACATGACTACTAATAGCAAGACTTCACCCATGTCCTCAGGAACAAACGTAACTACTCACAAAGCATATTCATGTTCATGATTAGAGGAGTATTAATATGCATTAAGGATCTGAACATATGATCTTCCACCAAATAAACCAATTAGTATCAACTACAAGGAGTAATCAACACTACTAGCGACCCACAGGTACCAATTTGTGGTTTTAATACAAGATTGGATACAAGAGATGAAATAGGGTTTGAGAGGAGATGGTGCTGGTGAAGATGTTGATGGAGATTGACCCCCTCCCAATGAGAGGATCGTTGGTGATGATGATGGTGATGATTTCCCCCTCCGGAGGGAAGTTTCCCTGGCAGAACAGCTCCGCCGGAGCCCTAGATTGGTTCCGCCAAGGTTCCGCCTCGTGGCGGCGGAGTTTCGTCCCGTAAGCTTGCTTATGATTTTTTCCAGGGTAAGAGACTTCATATAGCAGGAGATGGGCACCGGAGGGCCACCAGGGGTCCCACGAGGCAGGGGGCGCGCCTAGTAGGGGTGGGCGCGTCTCCCACCCTTGTGGCTAGGGTGTGGCCCCCCTCTGGTACTTTCTTTGCTCAATAATTCTTATTAATTCCAAAAATGACTTTCGTGGAGTTTCAGGACTTTTGGAGCTGTGCAGAATAGGTTTCCAATATTTGCTCCTTTTCCAGCCCAGAGTTCCGGCTGCCGGCATTATCCCTCTTCATGATAAACCTTGTAAAACAAGAGAGAATAGCCATAAGTATTGTGACACAACATGTAATAACAGCCCATAATGCAATAAATATTGATATAAAAGCATGATGCAAAATGGACGTATCATTAGCTAAGCTGAAAGAAAAGTTTTCGAATGCTAGAATGAAATATGACCCTACTTTTGCTACTTCACCTATCTGTGTTACTGATTAGGATTATGATTTCTCTGTCGATCCCGAGTTAATTACTTTGGTTGAATCTGATCCTTTCTATGGCTATGAATCTTAAACTGTTGTGGCACATCTTACTAAATTGAATGATATAGCCATCCTATTTACTCATTAGCAAAAAAATTGCTACTATTATATCCTTAAATTATTTCCTTTCTCATTAAAGGATGATGCTAAGATATGGTTTAATTCTCTTGCTCCTGGTTGTGTGCGTAGTCCGCAGGATATGATCTATTACTTCTCTACAAAATACTTCCCTCCTCATTAGAAACAAGCTGCCTTGCGGGAAATATTAATTTTGTGCAAATTGAAGAAGAGAGTCTCCCACAAGGTTGGGAAAGGCTTCTCCGATTACTTAACGCTTTGCCTGATCATCCTCTCAAGAAAAAAGAAATACTTGATATCTTTTATAATGGACTAACTGATGATTCCAGAGACCACCTAGATAGTTGTGATGGTTGTGTTTTCAGGGAAAGAACTACTGAGCAAGCTGAATTGCCATTGAATAATATATTGAGTAATGATAAAGATTGGACACTTCCTGAACCAACTCCTAAGCCAACTCCGAAGAAAAGGCGTATTCTATTTCTCAGTCCTGAAGATATGCAAGAAGCAAAGAAATCTATGAAGGAAAAAGATATTAAAGCTGAAGATGTTAAGAATTTACCACCCATTGAAGAAATACATGGTCTTGATAACCCGACACAGGTAGTAAAGGTAAATTCTCTCTATATATTTGATAAGTGTGAAATCCCATCTACTAAGTTTGCTAGTCAATGCTTGGATGAGTTTGATAATTTTGTTATTAAACAAGAAGACTTCAATGCTTACTTTGGTAGACAATTGAAATGTAATGCTTATATGGTTGAACACTTGAGTCATTATATGTCTAGAGTTAAAGGTGATCTTAAGCTTATTAGTAAACATGCTTCTATGGTTACCACTCAAGTAGAAAAAGTGCTTAAGGCACAAGATGATTTGCTCAATGAATTAAATAATAAGAACAATGGTAATGTTGTTAGAGTTCTGACTAGAGGTGGTAAAATGACCCAAGAACCTTTGTATCCTGAGGGCCATCCTAAGAGAGTTGAGCAAGATTCTCAGAGAACTAATGTTGATGCACCTAGTCCTTCTAAGAAAAATAAAAATAAAAATTATAGGACTTTGCGTGATTCTAGTGAACCTGTTGTTGACACACCTGAGAATCCCAATGATATTTCTATTTCTGCTGCTGAAACACAATCTGGTAATGAACATGAACCTAGTGATAATGTTAATGATGATGTTCATGTTGATGCTCAACCTAGTAATAACAATGATGTAGAGATTGAACCTGGTGTCGATCTTGATAACCCACAATCAAAGAATCAACGTTATGATAAGAGAGGCTTCGTTGCTAGGAAGCACGGTAAAGAAAGAGAACCATGGGATGATGAGGATTTTGAGCGCTTTGCTGAAATGATTAGACCTGTCTTTTTGCGTATGCGTTTGACTGATATGCTTAAAATGAATCCTTATGCTAAGTATATGAAAGATATTGTTGCAAATAAAAGAAAGATACCGGAAGCTGAAATTTCCACCATGCTTGCTAATTATACTTTTAAAGGTGGAATACCAAAGAAACTTGGAGATCCAGGAGTACCAACTATACCATGCTCCATTAAAAGAAACTATGTTAAAACTGCTTAATGTGATCTTGGAGTCGGCGTTAGTGTTATGCCTTTCTCTTTGTATCGTAGACTTGATTTGAATAAGTTGACACCTACTGAAATCTCTTTGCAAATGGCCGATAAATCAACTGCTATACCTGTCGGTATTTGTGAGGATGTGCCTGTTGTGGTTGCAAACGTTACTATTTTAACGGACTTTGTTATTTTTGATATTCCCGAGGACGACAGTATGTCGATCATCCTTGGTAGACCTTTTCTAAATAATGCAGGGGCTGTTATTGATTGCAACAAAGGCAATGTCACTTTTCACGTTAATGGAAATGAGCATACGGTACACTTTTCGAATAAACAACCTCAAGCTCATAGTATCAATTCTATTGGAAAAATTTCAACAATTACTACTGGAGGTTTTGAATTCCCTCTTCCTACTATCAAAAAATATATGATATTCTTATTGTTGGGGACATGCATATCCCCGTTGAGGTAACCTAGTGTTATTCGGAAATGCTCCGGTTCCATGTTATTCGGAAGAAGTTTGTTAACAAGACTTGATCAACCTTTTTAGTGGATTCCTTTTGATGAGCATGAGAGGGATGAAGTTAGAAAGCACAACTCTATGTACCCTCCTTTTACTTTCTGTTATTCAGAGTAAATAAAGCAAAAATAGTATTTTCTGTCTGTTTTCTGAATTATCCGTGCAATAAAAAATACCCCGAAAATAAAAGTTCTCCAAATGCCTTGAAAATGGAGTATGATTTTTTGTAGAATATTTAAGAATTGCTGGCACTTAGAACACAACAGGGGGATCCACCGTTTGGCCACGAGGGTACAGGGCGCGGCCACCCCCTAGGGCACGCCCCCTGCCTCGTGGGCCCCATGTGGCCCCCCTCCACTTATTCCGGCACCCTCACACTTCGTCTTCCTCAAGAAAAAATCATCATGTAGCTCAAACTCGTGTTCTAGCTCGTTTTGCTGCCATTTTCGATCTCCTTGCTCAAAGCTCCATTCACAAAACTGCTTTGGGGGATTGTTCTTCGGTATGTGACTCCTCCAATGGTCCAATTATCTTTTGTTCTAGTGCTTTATTTATTGCAATTTTTTGCTGCTGAGGTGACCCTATTCTTGAGCTTGCATGTCAAATTTATATGGTCCAAAGTAGTTTTAATGCATGATATAGTCTCTAGGCATTTGTGGGAGTAGTTGCTAAATCTTGTTGAGTTTGGTTCACTTTTATTTTGAGTCACTAAAAATTTCAGAAATTTTTCAGAGAAAGAAAATGATGAAGAGTTGTTGAGGGCCTCCTCGAGCCGAAGCTCTAAGGATAAGCAGAATGAAGAAAATAAAAAGCCGAAGTACAATCTTCCTCGCACTGCGGAGGTTCGGCCGTGCGAATGGCCTTGTGACGCATCCTTGAGAGTCATCGGAATTCACGATGACTTTTATTATTTGGCTGAGAATGCAGGCCTCACCGACTTCCTCCACGACCAGTTTGAACAGTATCTCCTACTCACTTATATTTTCATGCAAAACTTTTACTTCCATGCTAGGAAATCACCACCTTCAGTGGAGTTTTATTTATATGGTGAGTTTAGGGAAATATCACTATATGATTTTTGTGTGGTTTGCAAGTTGCCCTTTGAGGGCAGCATCGAGGAACCACATCCTAGTAATGTGGATGAATTTATTGATCGAATTGCTGTAGGGGAAACGAGAAAAGTTTTAGATGCTAGGATTACTAGTGTACACTTTCCTGTCCTATGTTACTTTGCAATATTTGCTAGAAGATTCTTAATTGTTCATGGGAACAGTGGGAACCTCAGCGCTCCAGACCTTGCTATATTGCGCCATGCTTTATTTCATGATATAACTTTCAGTTTAGGCGCTATTGTTGCTAAACGGTTAAGTCTAAATTGTACAAAGGGCCCCATCTTTGGAGGTATCTTTGCTTCACACCTTGCTAAACACTTTGAGATACCTATTAGGCATGATGAGACATAGGAAAAGTTGTTGCCCACTATTTTGCTAGACTATAAGAGTATGGTAGCACACGACTTTATTATTAAAAATAAGAAGAAGATACTTAAGTATAACTTTCTATTTGCTAAAACTAAGTGTGAGGCTATTATCTTGTCTGCACCCTCTTTATTTAATATACATTCAGGCACATACCTCATCCTGCCAGAAGACATTTATGCTTACTCGGAGCTGATACGAGTCCCAGAACCTGCGCTAGAGCCACCACTTGATCCATATCGAGAGTGTTTATCAATGGGATCTGGAGGAGCTCGCTAACCAGTGGCACCCCGAGGACCCTCCTTTGTACACTGGTGAGGATCGCTTCGATCCATGGGCATAGACCAACTTAGGCCAAAAGCCTAGGCTTGTTGGAGTACGTATTTCTCACCGACATTACATTCATGTTCACACACTCATTCTAGTTGTTGGTGCTCATACTTTTTCATTGTACTATCCATGCTAGGTTATTTTATTTTCTTGCTTTCTTCTTATGTGTTTGAAAAACTTTGAGAAAAACCAAAAAAATTAGTTGTAGTTTTTAGCTAGTTTAATTTCCATGCTTGTAGTGGTAGTAACTAATAAGAAAACCCAAAAAGATTTCTTGTTCTTCTTTTTCTTGTTGGGAGCTTTCCCGTGTAAATAGTTTTCTTTGAAGTTCTTTTCTTTTCTTTGGGGGTCGAGAGGAGAAGACCACGATGAAAATGATGAGTGGCTCTCTTATGAATTATTGTTGATCTAACCAAGAGCCCGTATTTACCATGTATTCTCCTTTGTATTAAATGCTTGCAGATTCCAGCTTAGTCCAATGCACGTGCACTATTATTATTATCCACACCGTTCGGTCGTGCAAGTGAAAGGAAATAATGACGATATATGATGAAATTATCGAAATGAGAGAAGCTGGTATGAACTCGACCTATCTTGTTTTTGTAAATATGATTAGTTCATCGTTCCTGATTCAGCCTATTATGAATGAAACATGTTTGCAATGACAATTAGAGATTATAGTTATTCATGCCATGCTTAATTAGCTAGGAGTTTATAATGGTTTACCTTGCGTGCCAACATGCTATTAAAATGGTTGTGATGTGGTATGATAGGGTGGTATCCTCCTTTGAATGTTTCGGTGGGCTTGAGTTGGCACATGTTCACACATGTAGTTGAAACAAAATCAACATAACCTCCACGATATTGATGTTCATGGTGATTTATATCCTACTCAGGCTTGCACTCGTTGTTGGTTAATCTTAATGCATGATCATGACTGTTGTCGCTCTCTAGTTGGTCGCTTCCCAATCTCTTTCTAGCCTTCACTTGTACTAAGCGGGAATACTGCTTGTGCATCCACTTCCATAAACCCCAAAGGTATTCCATATGAGTCCACCCTACCTTCCTATATGCGGTATTTACCTGCCGTTCCAAGTAAATTTGTATGTGCCAAACTCTAAACCTTCAAATGAAATTTTGTTTGTATGCTCGAATAGCTCATTTATCAACTAGGGATGTCTATATCTTCCATGCTAGGTGGGTTATTCTCACGATGAGTGGACTCCGCTCATCATTCACAAGAAAATGGCTAGTAACAGGGATGCCCAGTCCCATGCTCAAATCAAATCAAAATAATTGCAAACAAAACTCCCCTAGGATTGTTGTTAGTTGGATGGTATCCGTTGTTTCGGGCCAGCCATGGAATGTGCTCGTTGGTGGTGGGGGAGTATAAACTTTACCATTCTATTTGGGAACCGCCTATAATGTATGTAGCATGGAAGATATCGAGATCTGTTGGTTGTTATGTTGACAATGAAAGTATGCCACTCAAAATATTATTTATCTCTGTTTCAAAACTCGAGCTCTAGCACCTCTGCAAATCCCTGCTTCCCTCTGCGAAGGGCCTATCTATTTACTTCTATGTTGAGTCATCATCCGCTTATTAAAAAGCACCAGTTGGAGAGCACCGCTGTCATTTGTATGCATTGTATTAATTTACATTGAGTATGGCTGTGACTGAATCTTTTTTGCCACGAATTACAATGTTTAGTTAGTCCTTGATCTTCAGGGGTGCTCAACATTTATGTTTTGCGGTCTCAGAAAGGACTAGCGAGATACCATCTTGTTATATCATATTATGATTGTTTTGAGAAAGTGTTGTCATCCGAGATTTATTATTATTGCTCGCTAGTTGATTATGTCATTGATATGAGTAAACATGATACCTAAATGTTATTGTGAATGTGGTTAGTTCATAATCTTTGCTGAAAACTTGAATGCTGGATTTACATATTTGCAACAACAAGATCAAACAAAGTTTGTAAAAGTTTTTCTTTATCACTTTGAGTTTATCAACTGAATTGCTTGAGGACAAGCAAAGGTTTAAGCTTGGGGGAGTTGATATGTCTTCAATGTATCTACTTTTCCAAACACTTTTGCCCTTGTTTTGGACTCTAACTTGCATGATTTGAATGGCACTAACCCGGACTGACGCTGTTTTCAGCAAAATTGTCATGGTTTTATTTTTTTGTAGAAATAAAAGTTCTTGGAATGACCTGAAACTCCACGGGGTCACGTTTTGGAATTAATAAAAAATATTGGCGAAAGAATCAACAGAGGGGGACCCACACCCTGTCCACGAGGGTGCAGGGCGCGCCCACCCCCCTGGGGCGCGCCCCTTGCCTCGTGGGTCCCCTGGACCTCCACCGATCTCAACTCCAACTCTATATATTCACATTCAGGGAGAAAGAAGGATTCATCATGTTTTACGATATGGAGTCACTGCCAAGCCCTAATCTTCCCCGGGAGGGCTAATCTGGAGTCTGTTCGGGGCTCCGTAGAGGGGAATCCGTCGCCATCGTCATCATCAACCATCCTCCATCACCAATTTCATGATGATCACCGCCGTGCGTGAGCAATCCCATCGTAGGCTTGCTGGACGGTGATGGGTTGGATGAGATTTACCATGTAATCGAGTTAGTTTTGTTAGGGTTTGATCCCTAATATCCATTATGGTCTAAGTTTGATGTTGGTATGGCTTTGCCATGCTTAATGCTTGTCACTAGGGCCCGAGTGCCATGATTTCAGATCTAAACCTATTATGTTTTCATGAATATATGTGAGTTTTTGATCCTATCTTGCAAGTTATAGTCACCTACTACGTGTTATGATCCGGCAAACCCCGGAGTGACAATAGTCAGGACACTTCCCGGTGATGACCGTAGTTTGAGGAGTTCATGTATTCACTAAGTGCTAATGCTTTGGTCCAGTACTCTATTAAAAGGAGGCCTTAATATCCCTTAGTTTCTAATAGGACCCCGCCGCCACGGGAGGGTAGGACAAAAGATGTCATGCAAGTTCTTTTCCATAAGCACGTATGACTATATTCGGAATACATGCCTACATTACATTGATGAACTGGAGCTAGTTCTGTGTCACCCTATGTTATAACTGTTGCATGATGAATTACATCCGACATAATTATCCATCACTAATCTACTGCCTACGAGATTTTCACATATTGATCTTTGCATAGTTACTTCTCCGTTGCCACTATTACGATTGCTACAAAACTGCTACTATTACTTTTGCCACCATTACCCTTACTTCCATACTGCTTTGTTACTAAATGCTTTGCTACAGATATTAGGTATTTCAGGTGTGGTTGAATTGACAACTTAGCTGCTAATACTTGAGAATATTCTTTGGCTCCCCTTGTGTCTAATCAATAAATTCGGGTTGAATACTCTACCTTCAAAAACTGTTGCGATCCCCTATACTTGTGGGTTAACACCACTCCGGCCTATGAAGGAGGATCTGGCCTCGCCCTAGCACAACCGCGACGTCCACGCCACATGATGGAGGAGACAACCACCCATCCCCCCCACATCACCTCGGCGTCCAGATCGGACGCTGGGTCAAGTAGGAGTCGGTGTCCCTGCCGCGCAGCTGGTGCTGCTGCATGGACGCGCCATTGTCGCTGTCGCGCTGCCACCGCCTTGCCGTCAAGGAGGAGTTGCCGCCCACAATCAATAAGGCGCGGGGCCACCACCTCCACTACCTCGGAGGAGGTGGTTACGGCGATGCCTTGGGCTCTAGGGCTGTTGTCTTTGAGCCGGAGCCCGCGGCGAGGCAGCAAGGGAGGTATGATCGTTGCAATGTTGGTCACCACTCAACGTTCGCCAAGAGCGACGTGGCACCGGACTTGGTCCGCAATGACCCTGACCTTGAAGCCCCGTGGGCGGTCGACTACTCCGTGACCACCGCGAAGACAACTGACAGGTGTTGTCACCTTGAGGCGAGCTCGCCAAGATCGGCTAAAAGTGGTCACTTAGCGACTGCTCTGCCAACACCCGTCTCGACAAAGCCACTGCCAGGGCTTCGAAGGCCACATCAGCAGTGGTTGCGGCGGCACTCTGCACCGTGCATCGGGAGGCGGAGCGTCTCCTTCGTGCGCGAGAGGCAGTCGCCAGACAAGGCTGCTACGGCCCTCCGGGGCCGTTCCGCTACTGGAGGGAACATGATGATGACGACGACACTGATGAAGATGGCGGTGCGATAAGGCAGGGTGGCCAAGCGTACGAGGTGGTCACCCGGTATAGGGTTTAGTTTTTTTGTTAAATTGTTGAAATATCGACCTTTTATGTAAATTATGTCCGAACTTCAATGAAATCTATCTGGTTTGATTGAATTTCGTCCAATTTGTTTGAATTGTTGGCCGGATGTATGCGAACAGTGTTGGATCCATGGGCGGAGATGCGGGAGGAAATTTACGGGTTGTCGTTGGAGATGCCCTAACAAAGTGCTAATAATATGCCACTTGGTAGTTAAAAGATATTTCTAGATCTTTGGAGCCATGAGTTTTCAAAAATGCATGACCACGTCACTTGCAGTTAAATATTTAATTGTATTCAAGAACCTAATGAAAAGATAGTCAGGTTGACCTACTTAACAAGTCATGTACTCGCGTTACGTTTGTGTAGTAGTGTGGAGAAATAACTTAAAGATAAACTTCATCTGATATGATTTATATGCATATTTCAGAGTCGACGCATCTTGCCAGAGGTCGCTGCTAATTAGTTATCATGTATTTGTACTTAAACAATGTTTGAGTATGTGAACCTCTACAGGCACACTTTAAAAGGGTGGAACATAATTCTGATGGTGACCCGAGATTCTAGAGGTCTCTTTCAGTCCTAGTGGGCCACCTTGAGACATTCAGGGAGAAGCAACTAACCAACACTGTTGAGTTCAAAACCCAAACCACCGCTGAGGGAGTCTTGGATTAAGGGGTCCTCAGGCGTCTGGCCTATTGGCATGGGCCGGACTGATGGGCTGTGAAGATACAAGACCGAAGACTCTCACCTGTGTCCGGATGGGACTCTCCTTGGCGTGGAAGACAGGCTTGGCGTTCAGATATGTAGATTCCTTTCTCTATAACCGACTTTGTACAACCCTAGTCCCCTCCAGTGTCTATATAAACCGGAGGGTTTAGTCCGTAGAGGCAATCATAATCATACAGGCTAGACTTCTAGGGTTTTAGCATTACGATCTCGTGGTAGATCAACTCTTGTAATACTCATATTCATCAAGAACAATCAAGCAGGAAGTAGGGTATTACCTCCATAGAGAGGGTCCGAACCTGGGTAAACATCGTGTCCCCCACCTCCTGTTACCATCAGCCTTAGACGCATAGTTCAGGAGCCCCTACCCGAGGTCTGCCAGTTTTGACACCGACATTGGTGCTTTCATTGAGAGTTCCGCTGTGTCGTCACCAAAAGGTTTGATGGCTCCGTCAATCATCTACAACAATGCAGTCCAGGGGGAGGTTTTCCTCCCCGGACAGATCTTCGTATTCGACGGCTTCGCACCACGGGCCAACTCGCTTGGCCATCTAGAGCAGGTCGATAGTTACGCCCTAGGTCACCAGATTAGTTTTGGAGATCGGGATTATGTCGTTGATATCCAAGGAGACTTGATCTTCCAAAGAATCGCGCCTCCTAGTTTTGCTCTGGCCTTAGATCCAGAGCGTATCGCTAGGTCCGAAGATGGGCTCTCTAAGCTTGCAGGACTGTTTGCGACCCTTAGGCCCATTGCGGAGGGACCGGAGGAAGTGGTGTCATCGACAACCATTATGGAGCCGGACCCTTCTCCAAACACTAGCTCCAAATCCCTGGAGCCAGCGTCGTGTGAGTTTGGCCAAGGAGTTTCCCTCACATCGTACTCCACGGGCTCTCTTCTCTCAGGCCAAACCTCGCCTTTAAGCGAAGCTCTGGACTTAATGTGATCCCTTGTCATTACAAAGGAGCAACGTCCGAACCATGCCCAGCCTGGACTAGGGGCTGAGATCAGGGAATTTTACGTCCCTCCCGCCACCCACTTTACAGCTCCGAAGACATCGACAGTATGGACGACGATGCTGGAGAGGAGCAGGCACAAAAACCACCGCTTATAAGGCGCTGGACATCCACCTCCTCGTATGACGTATACATGGTGGATACACTCAAAGAGAACAATGGTGACAATGAAAAGGATCCAGTTGGTGATAATACTCCTAAGACATAGCTAAAGCACCGACGTCAGCGGCGCCGCTCTAAACCACGCCGTGGAAAAAACAGCAATACTGGCACAGGTGAAAATAATACTCCGGACGATGCCGAAGACAATGAAGACCCCGTTGAGCCAAGCTCCGAACAGGACAAACGGGAAGATGGGCGAGTTAGCCCTGATGAACAGGCCATGAACGAAGACTCGGAGGACAATGACTACCTTCCGCTCTCCGAGGACGAGGTGAGCCTCGGCGACAAGGATTTTATCGTGCCTGATGTAACACCCCGGATGTAACTTTCCATATTTGTAACTCCAACTCTTGCCATTTTCGGATATGTGCTATGATATTCCCTCCGTGGTTGGGTTTTGTTTTCGTTTGCATTTTGTCCATGTCATGCATCTCATATCATGTCATCATGTGCATCTCATTTGCATACGTGTTCGTCTCATGATTCCGAGCATTTTCCCCGTTGTCCGTTTTGCAATCCGGCACTCCTATGTTCCCCGGCGTCCCCTCTTGTTCTTTTTCCGTCTGCGGGTGTTGAACATTCTCGGAATGGACCGAGCCTTGCCAAGTGGCCCTGGTATAGCACCGTAGACCACTGTCAAGTTTCGGTCATTTGGAGTTCGCTTGGTACTCCAACGGTTAACCGCACTCTCGCAAAGGCCTCTTTTAAGTTGCAGCACAACAACCCTCCAAAACAGCCCAATAACCCATCTAACTCCCCTCCATGCCCTCGGACGTTCGATCACGATCGTGTGGGCGAAAACCGCACCCCATTTGGACTCTCCTAGCTCCCTCTATGCCTATTTAAAGACCCCTCCCCGGATGAAACCCTAGCGAAATCCCTCTCATGCCACGGACACGTCCGGATCGGACGGACGCGTCCGCCGCCCACGCCCGGCGAATCCGGGCTTGGCACGTGGCCTCCTCCGCCGCGCCCAGCGCCGGTCCGCCGGGCCCAGGCGGGACCCTCCCGCCAGCACCGGCCTTCGCCCGCCGGCCATGGCGGCGCCGCCGCCGGCGACCTCCGCCCGCCCGGCCGCCGCCCTTGTCCCGCCGCCACCGCGCTGCCCACCGCCGCTCCGCCTGCTGCAGCAGCCGAACCACCGCTTCTCCTCCTCCGCCGCCGCCTCGGGTGCTGGCGTGTCCACCCATGCCTCGGCCCCGGCCGGCCGGCGTCCCGCCATTGGCCGTCGCCGTCCTCCCGGCGGCGACCGTCCTCCTCGGCCCGACCTCCACTCCGCCGATTTAACTCCGGCGACCCCGATCCGATCTGGATCTAGATCCAAAATTCCCTAAGGTTGACTTTCTTCTCCCCCCGAATCCACCAAGTCCTTTTTCTGTAATAATTTTTGTGCATTTTCATAGCATCACATCTCCGCAACCGTGGCTCCGTTTTGGGCGTATAATAAGTCAAATTGTTCGCCTCGAAGAGTACATCATTTCTTTCCATTGCATCATTTGCATTTGAGCTCATCTTGATGCCCGAAATGCTGTTGGAAGAGGGCTTCAGATTGTTAGTTCCGTAATCTTATCAGCTCGAGCTCTTTTGTCATTTTTGCCATGATTTATATGTGCACCTTATGAACTTGAGCCCTACATGTGTGTTGAACTAGGCCATGCCATCTTTCCAGGGGTGTTTGCCATGTATTTTTGTGAGTTATGTGTTGACTAGAACAAGCATCCAAAGTAGGGATGATGATGTTGCTGATTTCAGGAACTTAGTGTTTTCACTAAGTCTTGTCCTGCTGTTATTTTTATGCCATATGTTCATGTTGTTACAGAGAGATCCATGCCCTTTTTGAGCATGATCAGTAAGGATGTTTTGAACATATGGATGTTCTCTATCCATCCATATCTTTGTTGGCATTTATGGAGTAGGCTAGCAAGTCATTTTCGTGCTCTACTTTTGCTTGAAAATGTTTCCTGGCAGATTGTTTGCATGAGATTAAATTTTCACGAGGTCGTTGTAGTTGATCCGTGTATGCTATGATGTTGTTCTTGCCATGTATAGCTTCTATGCCATGTCTTCTTGATGGGTGTATGCTTATTTTATCATGAGATGCTCTGCAGTGAGTGCATCGAGCTCACGAACATGCATACTCGTTATCTGTTTTTGCCATGCCCAGTTTTTCTGCTAAGTCTGAAATCTGTAATAAAACTTGCAATGTTTACATGGGTGCCATCATTTCTTAAGGTCCTTTTTGGCTTATGGTCAGTAAGGGACTATTGATATATGCTTTGAGTAGAATCATGTCATGCCTTGTTTTGCTATTATAAGTTCCTGTAGCATGTTGTTTGCTTGCTCCAAACATGCCTTCCTGATGTAAATTCTGGCATGTTAGTATTTTCACTAAGTCTGTGAACCCGATATTTTAGCACTTTCACCATGCTTGTTTGAACATGTTATGCTGTGATTTAGCCGTAGCTCAGTGTTCCTCTTTTGTTAAGCATCTCCTGTAGATCGCTGCCATATGCTTTGTTTTTATGTTGGGGTGTCAGTAGCATAGTTTCTTGTTGCTTGCTAAGTAGCATCGGGCTGTTAAACGCAGATTTGCGTCATTCTTGTTTTGCTTGTCATTTGCAAACCGTGCATCCAATTCCGGTGATCTTTATATCGATTTCAATCGAAATCTTCTCATCTTTCCAGCGGCATACTTGGTTTGCCAAGTTGATGCCCGGTTCATCATTTTCCTTCCGGAGCACACATATGCATTGCATATCACATCTCGCATAGCATGTCATGTATTGCATCATATTGCTTGTGCATTGTTCCTTGTTTGATTGTGGTTCCGTTGCTTGTGTTCTTGCTTTGGGTAGAGCCGGGAGACGAGTGCGTGAACGAGGAACCTGTTGAGAACGCCTACGAGGATCAAGTCTTCGACAACTCTGAGAACCTTACAGGCAAGATGACCATACCTTCGATATCACTTCTATCTTTGCTTGCTAGATGCTCGCTCTTTTGCTATGCCTATGCTGCGATACCTACCACTTTCTATATCATGTCACCCATGTTGCCATGTCAAACCTCTAACCATCCTTGTCCTAGCAAACCGTTGATTGGCTATGTTACCGCTTTGCTCAGCCCCTCTTATAGCGTTGCTAGTTGCAGGTGAAGATGAAGTTTGTTCCTTGTTGGAACACGGATATTTTGGGATATCACAATATCTATTGTTTTAATTAATGCATCTATATACTTGGTAAAGGGTGGAAGGCTCGGCCTTATGTCTGGTGATTTGTTCCACTCTTGCCATCCTAGTTTCCGTCATACCGGTGTTATGTTCCTTGATTTTGCGTTCCTTACGCGGTCGGGTGATTTATGGGAACCCCTTGACAATTCGCTTTGAATAAAACTCCTCCAGCAAGGCCCAACCTTGGTTTTACCATTTGCCACCTACACCCCTTTTTCCCTTGGGTTTTCGCGAGCCCGAGGGTCATCTTTATTTTAGCCCCCCCGGGCCAGTGCTCGTCGTGAGTGTTGGTCCAACCTGTCAGCCGCCGGTGGCCACCAGGGGCAACTCTGGGATGGCCTATCGGAAGTTTGGACAATCCGGTGTGCCCTGAGAAAGAGATATGTGCAGCTCCTATCATGATTTGTCGGCACATTCGGGAGGCTTTGCTGGTCTAGTTTTACCATTGTCAAAATGTCTTGATGTACCGGGATTCCGAGACTGATCGGGTCTTCCTGGGTGAAGGTTTATTCCTTCGTTGACCGTGAGAGCTTGTTATGGGCTAAGTTGGGACACCCCTGCAGGGTATTATCTTTCGAAAGCCGTGCCCGCGGTTATGAGGCAGATGGGAATTTGTTAATGTCCGGTTGTAGAAAACCCGAAGTTGACCTTAATTAAAATACATCAACCGTGTATGTAACCGTGATGGTCTCTTCTCGGCGGAGTCCGGGAAGTGAACACGGTGTTGGAGTTATGTTTGATGCAGGTTGCTCTAGGATCACTTCTTGATTGCTACTAGCTTCACGACCGTGCTTTGCTTCTCTTCTCGCTCTCTTTTGCGATCGTAGCCACCATATATGCTAGTCGCTTGCTGCAGCTCCACCTTTTGACACCAGCCTTCCCCTTAAGCTTAAATAGTCTTGATCTCGCGGGTGTGAGATTGCTGAGTCCCCGTGGCTCACAGATTCTACCAAAACAGATGCAGTATCGGTGATGCCAGGTAGCAGAGGGCGAATCGAGCTGAAGTGGGAATTTGATGAGGCCCTTGGTCGATACTATGTTTCATTTCAGACGATTAGTAGTGGAGCCAGTTAGCGATCGGGATCTGTGTTGCATGTGGGGTATTCTTCTTTTATTTTGGTTCCGTAGTCGGACCTTGAGTCTAAACTGAATGATGGATGTTTATTTATGTATTGTGTGAAGTGGCGACTGTAAGCCAACTATGTATCTCTTTCCCTTATGTATTACATGGATTGTGCGAAGATTACCTCACTTGCGACATTGCTTTCAATGCGGTTATGCCTCTAAGTCGTGCTTCGACACGTGGGAGATATAGCCGCATCGAGGCGCTATAAGTTGGTAATCGAGCCATCCCGACCTTAGGAGCCCCACCGCTGATCGCTTTTAGTGGCCGAGTTGTGTCTAGAAAAAATTGTTTTGAGTCATTTAGGATTATATATATCGGAGAGTTTAGGAATTCTTTTTACTCCCCAGTCCCTTCGACCTTCTGGTGAGGTATCCTGACGTAGAGTTTTGACTCTCCACTTCTCAAATTTCACTAAAAAAAATTTTTAGGATCACGCGGGTATCTTAGAATCGTTCCGATGGTTTTATGATGACAACATTGTCTTGGTGCCTCCCGTCAGCAGGGGTTTTTTTTAGTGGAGGTGTCATGGGGAGTTGAGCTCTGAGGTGTTGTCGTCATAATTTTATCGTTGCAGTTCTGGAATACCTGAGTTTAGTACGCCGACATCGAAAATCTCTTTTATGCAGTTCGTTGGTGAGATAACCCCGCTAACCCAAAGATCGAGGTGAGTACGGAGTATTGCCATGACTCATAACGGATGCTTTTCGAAGGTTGAGGTACACGATTTCCGAAGGTTTCTTGGTTATGTGTTGAAGGATGGATACAGCTGGATGTAGGGATTGTTAGTTTGGGTGAGATATATTGCTCCCCTGTATCCCCAACACCTAATTGCATAACCGGAAAGTTTCGGGAGTTTATAGGTGGGATTCAAGTAGCTCTAGCATTTCTTCCGCAGATATTTGGTTTGTGATTGGGTAATCCTTACCACTTATTTGTTCCATTCATACCTTGTTTTTATTTTCATTCATCAATATCTCTTATCAAGTGGCTTCTCACCTTTATGGACGTGATGTTTACTTTGGAATTCATTCGTTCATCCCTGTTCGAATGTTTATTGTGAAGACTATATGTTGCAATTTCTATCCGCTGATTCAACTTGTCTATCTCACAATCAAGATGCTAACGGATGTCACCTCTTCAGATGGCTCCGCCAACGCGTCAGAATCCGGAACGCAGTGATGGGAGTCAGGCGAACCCTCCACCGCCACCTCCGCCTCCGGAGGCATGGCAAACTTTGATGGCAACCACTAACGCCAACGCACAGTTGTTGATCCAGCTGATGCAAGAGCGTAACCAAGGCCAAGGCAACCGAGGGAATCAAGGTCAAGGGCAGTTCTACCATCAGCCTCAGTTTCCTACACTCAACCAATTCCTTGCAAACCAGCCAAAGTCTTTCACCATCGTGTCGAGGCCACGACGCCGACGATTGGCTCGTGGATATCAACAAGCATTTCAATGCAGCAATGTCGGACCGAGGACTACGCCAAGTTCGCGGCGTTTCAGCTCAAGGATCGTAGCTGATTGGTTCCAAGAATACAAGGATTCCAGAGGTGGTCGAGTGATTACTTGGACTGATTTACCGGGACTTTAAAGCTCACCACATTCCTACCAAAGTTGTTGAGAGCAAGCGTGAGGAGTTCCGCAATCTCAAGCAAGGAAACATGTCAAGTACTAATACAACATACAGCTTTGTAAACTTGCTCGATTCGCTAAACAAGACGTTCCTGATGAGAAAAGTATGATCTATCAGTTCAGAGGTGGCCTTAGAGAGGATCTGCAGTTAGCTCTTGTTCTTTTTGAGCCTACTCAGTTTGATCAATTCTATAATATGGCACTCAAGCAAGAAGGTGCTCAGCTCAAGTGTGAGGCTTCAAAGAAAAGAATCAGGGATGCAGCTCAGTCTTCTTCCTCTCAAGGTGCAGCTAAGAAACAAAAGTTCTACCTTCCTCCTCCTCCGTTCCGTCAAATTTATCGCAGAAGAACTCGGTGGTCGTGGATCTTCCCACCCACCCAACCCAAGCTACTGTAACAAGTCTCACCTCAAGCTCCAAGGTCAAATGCTCCTTATCACCGTCCGCCTCAGAGGTGACTGCAACAAGTGCCGCAGAAGGGTCACTATGCTAACAAATGCCATAACCAAAGGCGCCTTCCTCCTCCTCCTCCCGTGAGGTCTTCAAGCAATGCAAAGGTCAAGCATAATCCCAAGTATGCAAAGGTGAATATGATGAATGCAGCTAAAGCAGAGGATTCTTCAGATGTGATCATGGGTAATCTTCCTGTTAATGATATTCCTGCAAAAGTCTTATTTGATACTGGTGCATCGCTTAGTTTCATCTCGAAACCATTTGCATCTAAGCATGAGTTGTTTTTCCAAGATTTGCCTAGACCATTAGCAGTTGTCTCTCCGGGTAAATGCATGAACGCAAGCTACATGGT
Organism: Aegilops speltoides; assembly: GCA_021437245.1. Lineage (NCBI taxonomy): Eukaryota > Viridiplantae > Streptophyta > Magnoliopsida > Poales > Poaceae > Aegilops > Aegilops speltoides. Next base: position 160,201,170 of record CM038147.1, read on the forward strand.
TCCGGATGTTTCTATCAAGATGGGCAACTATAGATTTCTGCTAAACCAATTGTTCTTGGTGACTCGATATTGATCTAATTCTCGGATGGATGGCTTTCAAAGACAAGGCTCAGCTTGATTGTGCTGCCGGACAAATTCAATTGACACACCCTTCCGAGGATGTTATCATCTATGCCGCTCGTGATGAAACCATTCGGTTGTTTTCTCTCAATGAGAAGGGTGAATTGATGCTATCTCTCGATTCCATCGCTTGTGAGTACCAAGATGTCTTTCCGTAAGAGCTTCCGGTATGCCTCCTCATCGGCCACCGAGTTCGTTATCGATCTTGAGCCCGCATCGAACCCGTTTGCAAGCGTCCCCACAAGCTTGGACCCGAGGAACTGAAGGAATTGAAGAAGCAACTCGATGAACAAGAGCGTCTGGGTTTGATCGGACCGAAGTTCATCTCCATGGGGATGTGGAGTTCTTTTGTCCGAAGAAGGATGGCACGGACCGACTTTGCGTCGATTACATCGCCCATTGAACAAGAAGACAATCAAGAACAAGTATCCACTTCCCAACATCAATGAGCTATTCGAGCAACTCAAATGTGCTAAAGTATTCTCCAAGCTTGACCTCCGTATGGGTTATCATCGATTCGCATTCGTGAACAAGATATTCCCAAGACAAAGATTCGAACAAGCTTTGGTTCTTATGAATATACTATCATGTCTTTCGGCCTTGTCAATGCTCCTCCAACTTTCTCTCGCATGATGAACTTTATCTTCAACCCCTACACAAATGATTTCGTCTTGGTGTATCTCGATGATATTTTGGTCTTCTCCAAGAACAAGCAGGATCATGCCAAACATTTGCGGTTGGTGCTCGACAAGCTCAGAGAGCATCAATTCTATGCGAAGTTTTCCAAATGTGAGTTCTGGCTTGATGAAGTTCTTTATCTTGGTCATATCATCTCCACCAAGGGCATCGCTGTTAATCCCGAGAAGGTGTCTTCAGTTCTGAATTGGGAACCTCCTCAGAATGTCAAGCAGCTCCGCAGTTTTCTCGGTCTTGCAAGCTATTGCCGAAGATTCGTTGAGAATCTCTCTAAGATTGCAAAGCCTCTTTCCAACCTCCTCTAGAAGCATGTCAAGTATGTCTGGACGCCTGAGTGTGATGTCGCTTTCAATACCCTCAAAGAGAAGCTAGTTACAGCTCCTGTCTTGACTCCTCCTGATGAATCCAAGCCATTCGAAGTTTTCTGTGATGCTTCCTTGCAAGGTCTCGGTGCTGTGTTAATGCAAGAGAAGAAAGTTGTGGCCTATACCTCTCGTCTGTTGAAGCCCAACGAAAAGAACTATCCCACTCACGATCTCGAGTTGGCGGCAGTTGTCCATGCATTGATAACATGGAGACATCTCTTGTTGGGAAGGAAAGTGGACATTTTCACCGATCACAAGAGTCTCAAGTATATCTTCACTCAACCAAACCTCAACCTCAGGCAAACTCGATGGGTCGAAATGATTCAAGAGTACAATCCAAGTATTGAATATACTCCTGGCAAGGCGAATGTGATTGCAGATGCTCTGAGCAGAAAGGCTTATTGCAACAGCCTAATTCTCAAGCCCTTCCAACCGGATCTTTGTGAAGCTTTCCGCAAGCTGAATCTTCAAGTTGTTCCTCAAGGATTTCTTGCCAACCTCATAGTCTCTCCTACTTTGGAGGATCAAATTCGTGAGGCTCAACTTCTGGATACCATGGTGAAGAAAGTGAAACGTGGTATTGACAAGGGCATTTCCAAATACAAGTGCTATCGCTTGGATGACAAAGATACTCTTTTCTTCGAGGACCGGATTGTGGTTCCTAAAGGCGATCTGAGAAAAGTCATCATGAATGAGGCACACAATTCCCTCCTATCCATTCATCCCGAAGTACGAAGATGTACCATGACCTCAAGCAGTCATATTGGTGGACTCGAATGAAGCGAGAAATTGCTCAATTCGTGAATGAATGTGATGTCTGCAGAAGGGTGAAAGCAGAAAACCAAAGACCAGCTGGTCTCCTCCAACCTCTTGCTATTCCGAATGGAAGTTTGATCATATCGAGATGGACTTCGTGGATGGATTTCCTAAGTCCAAGCGTGGAAATGATGCTATCTTCGTTGTCATTGACAAGCTTACTAAAGTGGCTCATTTTCTTTCTCACAAAGAATCTATCACAGCAGCTCACCGGCAGAGCTATACACCTCCGAATTGTCTCCTTGCACGGTATTCCGCAATCGATCTCTTCGCACCGTGGAAGCATCTTCACTTCTAAGTTCGGGACTCCTTTCGAAGGCCATGGGCACCAACATTCGTTTCAAAGACAGCTTTCCATCCTCAAACAAGTGGCCAAGTCGAGCGAGTCAATCAAATCCTTGAAGATATGCTCGGGCTTGTGTCATTTCCTTTGGCATGAAGTGGGAAGAGTGTCTTCCATATGCCGAAGTTCTCCTACAACAACATCTTCCAAGCGAGTTTGGGCAAGGCCCCATTCGAAATTCTCTATGGCGTAAAGTGCCGTACTCCTCTCAATTGGTCCGAGATGTGAACGCCAACTTCTTGGCAACGACTTGATCACGTGTCAAGAAATGTGCAAAGTCATTCGTGAGAATCTTAAAGCCGCGCAATCGCGCCAGAAGGGCTATTATGATGACAAGCACCGTGATGTGGCTTTTGAAATCGGAGACCATGTCTACCTCCGCATCTCTCCAATGAAAGGTACTCGTCGCTTCGGTATCAAAGGGAAGCTTGCCCCTAGATACGTGGGTCCTTTCAAGATCATTGGCAAAAGAGGCGATCTCGCCTATCAACTTGAGCTTCCATCCAACTTTGCAAACGTGCACGATGTGTTTCACGTGTCACAGCTCCGCAAGTGCTTCAAGATTCCTGAGCGCACTATCAACTTTGAAGAAATTGACCTCCAAGAAGATCTCTCTTATCATGAGCACCCCGTTGCTATTCTTGAAGAAACCAAGCGCAAGACTCGCAACAAGGCAATCAAATTCCTGAAAGTAAAGTGGTCACACCATTCCGACCGAGAAGCCACCTGGGAGCGCGATGATCACCTCCGTTCCGAATATCCGGAGTTCTTTCAGTCCTAGATCTCGGGACGAGATCCTCTTGTAGTGGTGGAGTGTTGTAACACCCCGGATGTAACTTTCCATATTTGTAACTCCAACTCTTGCCATTTTCGGATATGTGCTATGATATTCCCTCCGTGGTTGGGTTTGTTTTCGTTTGCATTTTGTCCATGTCATGCATCTCATATCATGTCATCATGTGCATCTCATTTGCATACGTGTTCGTCTCATGATTCCGAGCATTTTCCCCATTGTCCGTTTTGCAATCCGCACTCCTATGTTCCCCGCGTCCCCTCTTGTTCTTTTTCCGTGCGGGTGTTGAACATTCTCGAATGGACCGAGCCTTGCCAAGTGGCCCTGGTATAGCACCGTAGACCACCTGTCAAGTTTCGGTCATTTGAGTTCGCTTGGTACTCCAACGGTTAACCGCACTCTCAAAAGGCCTCTTTTAAGTTGCAGCCCAACAACCCTCCAAAACAGCCCAATAACCCATCTAACTCCCCTCCATGCCCTCGGTCGTTCGAGCACGATCGTGTGGGCGAAAACCGCACCCCATTTGGACTCTCCTAGCTCCCTCTATGCCTATTTAAAGACCCCTCCCCCGAAAATCCGGATGAAACCCTAGCGAAATCCCCTCTCCGCGGCGCCGGACACGTCCGGATCGGACCGGACGCGTCGTCGCCACGCCCTTCGCGAATCCGGGCTTGGCACGTGGCCTCCGCCGCTCCCCGCGCCGCTGTCCGCTGGCCAGGCGGGCCCTCCCTGCCCAGCGCCCGCTTCGCCCGCCATGGCGGCGCGCCGCCGCTGGCGACCTCCGCCGGCCGCTTCGCCGCTGCTCCGCCGCCATCACATGCTGCTGCCGCCGCCGGCAGCCGTCGCCACCACCGCCGCCGCTCCGCCTCTGCTGCGCCAACCACCACTGCTTCCTTCTGCTGCCGCCTCGGTGCCGGCGTGCGCCGGCCTTCGCCGCCACCCCATTGCCCTCGCCGCGCTGCTGCCCGCCGTCGCCCGTCCTCCCCCGCCGGCGACCGTCCTCCTCCGGCCCGACCTCCACTCCGGCCGACGAACTCCGGCGACCCCGATCCGATCTGGATCCAGATCCAAAATTCCCTAAGGTTGACTTTCTTATCCCCCCGAATCCACTAAGTCCTTTTTCTGTAATAATTTTCGTGCATTTTCATAGCATCACATCTCCGCAACCGTGGCTCCGTTTGGGCGTATAATATGTCAAATTGTTCGCCTCGAAGAGTACATCATTTCATTCCATTGCATCATTTGCATTTGAGCTCATCTTGATGCCCGAAATGTCTGTTGGAAGAGGGCTTCAGATTGTTAGTTCCGAATCTTATCACCGAGCTCTTTTGTCATTTTGCCATGGTTTATATGTGCACCTTATGAACTTGAGCCCTACATGTGTGTTGAACTAGGCCATGCCATCTTTCCAGGGTGTTTGCCATGTATTTTTGTGAGTTATGTGTTGACTAGAACAAGCATGCAAAGTAGGGATGATGATGTTGTTGATTTCGTGAACTTAGTGTTTTCACTAAGTCTTGTCCTCGCTGTTATTTTTATGCCATATGTTCATGTTGTTACAGAGAGATCCATGCCCTTTTTGAGCATGATCAGTAAGGGTGTTTTGAACATATGGATGTTCTCTATCCATCCATGTCATTTATGGAGTAGGCTAGCATGTCATTTTCGTGCTCTACTTTTGCTTGAAAATGTTTCCTGGCAGATTGTTTGCATGAGATTCAATTTTCACGAGGTCGTTGTAGTTGATCCGTGTATGCTATGATGTTGTTCTTGCCATGTATAGCTTCTATGCCATGTCTTCTTGATGGGTGTATGCTTAGTTTATCATGAGATGCTCTGTAGTGAGTGCATCGAGCTCACGAACATGCATACTCGTTATCTGTTTTTGCCATGCCCAGTTTTTCTGCTAAGTCTGAAATCTGTAATAAAACTTGCAATGTTTACATGGGTGCCATCATTTCTTAAGGTCCTTTTTGGCTTATGGTCAGTAAGGGACTATTGATATATGCTTTGAGTAGAATCATGTCATGCCTTGTTTTGCTATTATAAGTTCTTGTAGCATGTGTTTTCTTGCTCCAAACATGCCTTCCTGATGTAAATTCCTGGCATGTTAGTATTTTCACTAAGTCTGTGAACCTGATATTTTTAGCACTTTCACCATGCTTGTTTGAACATGTTATGCTGTGATTTAGCCGTAGCTCAGTGTTCCTCTTTTGTTAAGCATCTCCTGTAGATCGCTGCCATATGCTTTGTTTTTATGTTGGGGTGTCAGTAGCATAGTTTCTTGTTGCTTGCTAAGTAGCATCGGGTCGTTAAACGCAGATTTGCGCTATTCTTGTTTTGCTTGTCATTTGCAAACCGTGCATCCGATTCCGTGATCTTTATATCGATTTCAATCGAAATCTTCTCATCTTTCCAGCGGCATACTTGGTTTGCCAAGTTGATGCCCGTTCATCATTTTCCTTCCGGAGCACACATATGCATTGCATATCACATCTCGCATAGCATGTCATGTATTGCATCATATTGCTTGTGCATTGTTCCTTGTTTGATTGTGGTTCCGTTGCTTGTGTTCTTGCTTTGGGTAGAGCCGAGACGAGTACGTGAACGAGGAACCTGTTGAGAACGCCTCACGAGGATCAAGTCTTCGACAACTCGAGAACCTTACAGCAAGATGACCATACCTTCGATATCACTTCTATCTTTGCTTGCTAGATGCTCGCTTTTTGCTATGCCTATGCTGCGATACCTACCACTTGCTATATCATGCCACCCATGTTGCCATGTCAAACCTCTAACCATCCTTGTCCTAGCAAACCGCTGATTGGCTATGTTACCGCTTTGCTCAGCCCTCTTATAGCGCTGCTAGTTGCAGTGAAGATGAAGTTTGTTCCTTGTTGGAACACGGATATTTTGGGATATCACAATATCTATTGTTTTAATTAATGCATCTATATACTTGGTAAAGGGTGGAAGGCTCGCCCTTATGCCGGTGATTTGTTCCACTCTTGCCATCCTAGTTTTCGCCATACCGGTGTTATGTTCCTTGATTTTATGCTCCTTACGCGGTCGGGTGATTTATGGGAACCCCTTGACAATTCGCTTTGAATAAAACTCCTCCAGAAGGCCCAACCTTGGTTTTACCATTTGCCACCTACACCCTTTTTTCCTTGGGTTTTCGCGAGCCCGAGGGTCATCTTTATTTTAGCCCCGGGCGGTTCTCGTCGTGAGTGTTGGTCCAACCATCACCGCCGGTGGCCACCAGGCAACTCGGGATGGCCTATCGAAGTTTGGACAATCCGGTGTGCCCTGAGAAAGAGATATGTGCAGCTCCTATCGGGATTTGTCGGCACATTCGGGAGGCTTTGCTGGTCTAGTTTTACCATTGTCGAAATGTCTTGATGTACCGGGATTCCGAGACTGATCGGGTCTTCCCGGGTGAAGGTTTATTCCTTCGCTGACCGTGAGAGCTTGTTATGGGCTGTTGGAACACCCTGCAGGTATTATCTTTCAAAGCCGTGCCGCGGTTATGAGGCAGATGGGAATTTGTTAATGTCCGTTGTAGAAAACCCGAAGTTGACCTTAATTAAAATACATCAACCGTGTATGTAACCGTGATGGTCTCTTCTCGGCGGAGTCCGGGAAGTGAACACGGTGTTGGAGTTATGTTTGACGGAGGTTGCTCTAGGATCACTTCTTGATTGCTACTAGCTTCACGACCATGCTTTGCTTCTCTTCTCGCTCTCTTTTGCGATCGTAGCCACCATATATGCTAGTCGCTTGCTGCAGCTCCACCTTTTGACACCAGCCTTCCCCTTAAGCTTAAATAGTCTTGATCTCGCGGGTGTGAGATTGCTGAGTCCCCGTGGCTCACAGATTCTACCAAAACAGATGCAGGTACGGTGATGCCAAATAGCAGAGGGCGAATCGAGCTGAAGTGGGAATTTGATGAGGCCCTTGGTCGATACTATGTTTCATTTCAGACGATTAGTAGTGGAGCCAGCTTAGGCGATCGGGGATCTGTGTTGCATGTGGGGTATTCTTCTTTTATTTTGGTTCCGTAGTCGGACCTTGAGTGTAAACTGAATGATGGATGTTTATTTATGTATTGTGTGAAGTGGCGACTGTAAGCCAACTATGTATCTCTTTCCCTTATGTATTACATGGATTGTGCGAAGATTACCTCACTTGCGACATTGCTTTCAATGCGGTTATGTCTCTAAGTCGTGCTTCGACACGTGGGAGATATAGCCGCATCGAGGGCGTTACACCTGAGAACCTCTCAAGCAGGAGCGCTTTAAGCACCAGCTAATAGCCACTGCAAGGATCCTGAAAAAGAAGCAGCAGCAGCTTCAAGCTGATCAAGATCTGCTCAACGACAGATGGACTAATGTCCTAGCAGCCGAAGAATACGGCCTCGAGCGCCTAACCAAAAGTTACCCGAAGCGCAAATTGTTACCCTAATTCGATGACAAGGCGCTGGAGCCCGTCCTACCAGCACGTAATGCGGTTGACTGACCACTACATGGTCGGGATAAAGCGGCCACTCAAGTTGAACACCATCCTGCACTACCTTGCCGTAAAAACAGAGACACAACAACTTGGGATCATATGCATGACCTGCGACAGGACCTAGACAACAGAGCAGGTCAGACCAGATCGATCTACAGATCACGGGGACATGCCCGGACGCGCAACGACGGACTCCATCCGAGCTACATCGCGACGTGTCCCGACATAGAGGCGCCGCACACCCCCTTTGATTCACTGATGAAGTAATGGACCACGAATTCCTGGAAGGGTTTAAACCCATGAATATCGAATCATACGATGGAACAATAGACCCCGCAGTATGGATTGAAGATTTCCTCCTCCATATCCACTTGTCCCATGGTGATGACATCCACGCCATCAAATATCTCCCGCTAAAACTAAAGGGGCCAGCACGGCACTGGCTGAACAGCCTCCCCGAGAACTCCATCGACAGCTGGGAAGACTTGGAAGACGCCTTCCGCAATAACTTCCAGGGTACATATATTCGGCCTCCGGACGCCGATGACCTAAGTCACATTATCCAGTAGCCCGGGGAGTCTGCCAGGTAGCTCTGGACTAGGTTCTTGATAAAAAAGAACCAAATTGTTGACTGTCCAGATGTTGAAGCCCTCGCGGCCTTTAAACATAGCGTCCAAGATGAGTGGCTTGCCCGCCACCTCGGTCAAGAAAAACCAAGATCCATGGCTGCCCTTACCACTCTGATGACCCGTTTTTGCACGGGAGAAGACAACTGGCTTGCTTGTAGAAGCAGCAACACCGATGATCCGGGTACTTCCAAAGTTCGAGATGGCAACGGCAAGCCACGACACAATATACACAAGCGTCGCAATAACAATGAAGGAACACAAGACACAACGGTCAACGCCGGATTCAGTGGTTCCAAACTAGGTCAACGGAAAAAGCCATTCAAGGCAAACAGAGATGGACCATCCAACTTAGACAAGATACTGGATCAGCCCTGCCAGATTCATGGCACCCCCGTTAAACCAACCAATCACACAAACAGGAGCTGTTGGGTTTTTAAACAAGTCGGCAAGCTTAATGCCGAACACAAGGTGAAGGGGCCACCCAGTGACAGTGAGACGAAGAGACTCGCCAGCCGAACACCAAGGGTCAGAAGTAATTCCCCCCCCCAAAGTAAAGACAGTGAACATGGTATACGTGACGCACATCCCTACAGGGGACTGCAAGCACGCGCTATGGGATGCCGGTGCCATAGAGCCAGCCGCCCAAAAATTCAGCCAATGGGCGGCCCGCCCGATCACTTCTGATCACAAGGACAACCCAGCCAGTATCCTTCACAAAGGTCCGGCAGCTCTCATCCTCGATCCGAGTATCCATGGGTTCCATCTCACGAAAGTCCTTATGGACAGCGGCAGTAGCCTTAATCTACTCTAACAAGACACTATATGCAAAATGGGCATCGATCCTTCAAGAATCAGGCCCACCTCAACTACCTTCAAGGGAACAATATCCAACGTAGAAGCTCATTGCATGGGCTCGATTACACTGGAAGTTGTTTTTGGCTCGCCAAACAACTTTCGAAGCGAAGGCTTGACCTTCGATATTGTCCCGCTCTGCAGTAGCTACCATGCACTGCTCGGGCATACCGTTTTCTCTCGCTTTAATGCGGTCCCACATTACACCTATCTCCAACTTAAGATGCCCGGTCCACGCGGCACCATCACGATAAACAGAAATACAGAATGCTCCCTTTGTACAGAGGAGCATACTACGGCTACTACGGCTGAAGTACCAAGCAGCCTTATCAAGCTGCACATTTCATCGGCCATCAAGCCACCGGTCTCCATTAGACAGGACCAATCAATCTCAGAGCTGAATTAGCAGTTCGGCCTCCGACGTCCGCCCCATATAAGCCGCGAAGTCTGTCCCGCGCACATAATTATACACTCAAAATACCCTGGTCACCGGCGGAGGCATAATGCGGACAGACCTATAACACCATCCGCACTCTCATATTCTTTTTCTTTTTCTAACCATTTTTTATCTTTTACCACATGTGATGATACTTGCTGAGAAGTCCTTTAACCAAGGCAAGGCAGCGCAGACGTGCGACAGGAGGTTCAAAACTTTTTGTTGACCGCACTCTTTATTTTAAACCTGTAAAGTCCCTTCTTCTCAGCTTTCTACCCTCGGCATATATTGCCAGGGGCTCAATATGGCAACATATGAGCTGCCGACAAGTCCGAACAGCTTTATAGCACACTTCGGCGTCACGAGTTTGGCCTTATATGCATTAGCTCCGAATTATGTCTTTGGTCAATAGTTGGGTTGCTAGGCTCCTGTGCTTGCTACCTTATGTTCCGCTCTATCAGCTAGGGTAGTAAAGGGAGAACTACTGTGATTGTGTCCTGGTTCGTCCAGATGAGCACCTCAGTAGAGAAAGCCAACAACTGACTGTCATGATGCGGCGAGAGCTGGTCAACCACTCGATGATTCACTGGAATCTTCACGATTCCTTCCGTATTACACGAAGGACCGTTCTTCTAGTCATGCATGTCAATGCATCGTATTCGGATAACCGCGTACATACCAGGGGCTATATCGTAGACCCACCGTCAAATTCCTATGGCTAAATGAAAGTGTTAAAGCCCTATAGTCCGATTGCCTGGTTCGCCACATTGACACCTCCTTAATGGACCAAGACTTTGGCTCAAGAGTGATCAAGTGCTTTTCCGAACACCCCCGCGTTATACGTGAGGGGGCAGAAGCCGACGACTGGCAAACTTTCAGATTATACAAAAAAATGGATGCATAGGAGGCACCAAAAACTTTTTAAACAAAAGTATAAAAAACATAGCCTTAAATATATCATAATATTGTTTTTACAATTTCGATCCACTTCACTCGAACATAATATCTTTCGAGCACTAACCCTCTATCAAGCGGGCACCCTCTAGGACATTCTCAAAATAAGGATCTGGCATGTGATGCTCCTTGCCCTCGGGTGGAATTTTTGCTACAAGATCGGTGGCCTTCATCTTCGCCCAGTACGTCTTGACGCGTGCAAGGGCCATCCGTGCACCTTCTATGCACATTGACCGCTTAACAGCGTTGATACGTGGCACCGCATCAACAAGTCGCTGCACCAAACCGAAATAACTATTCGGAACTGGCTCAGTCGGCCACAGCCGGACCACGACATCCTTCATGGCAGATTTGGATATCATGTGGAGCTCGGCCCACTGCGCCATCTGTTCGTTCAACAACAGTGGACGCTTTGGCATGCTGAATTGCGACCAGAAAAGCTTTTCCGTCACATGTCCTTCTTGCGGTTGGAAAAACTGCGTCGCATCAGAGACACTCTTCGGCAAGTCCAAAAATGCATCTGGAGAACTACACATTTGATTAAGCGGTGCATACTTCGGACCGCCAAATTTAGTTTGTAATAAGAAGGGCTTACCAGTCGCAATCTCCCCAGCTTGTCGGATCTCCTCCCGAGCCGCTCTAGACTCAGACCGTGCTTCCCTCGCCTTTTGTAAGACCTTGTCAAGATTAGCCGCCCTAGTTTGGTTATCTCTCTCAAGAAATTCACATCGGCTAGTGGCATCCTTTAGCTCAAGCGCCATAATAGATATTCTCTCCTCGCACTGGCGCCGAGCAGCCTGTTCGGCCTTTAATTTGGCAGATGCCTTTTCGGCAGCCGCATTACTCATCCTGGCTTGCTCCTTGGCCCGGGCAAGCTCAGCCTGAAGGGTCTCAACCACCACGGCACTATCTGTAGTTATGCATATCTCAATATGCAATTCTCAGCGTCATGCTCATATTATAGCACTTGCATATACTGACCGCCCCAAAGACATACCTTGTGCCTCGTCGAGCCGCCTGTTAATAAGCGTGATGTCATCATCCGCCACATCAAGTTTCCACTTCAGATCTGCAACCTCTGTAACTTGGGTAGTTGCCATGGATGTAACAGCTTGTGTTCCAATTAGTCAGATTATTTCCTGGGCATATCTTTCTGGACCCTCTAATCGCCTCCCTTTGGACGCCAACCAGAGTCTCAGGGGCTACTATCTATACACAGGCGCATTTTGCGTTTATAACACAATTAAAAATATTACATTACGTACCTCGAAGCCTCTTAGCAGGCTCGTAAAGGCTTCATTCAATCCGCTTTTCGCTGAAAGAACCCTCTCAACCACCGTACCCATCAAGGTACGATGTTCCTCTGAGACGGACGCATGTCGCAATGTGTCCATCAATGTATCTGGCGCCTCCGGATCCGGAGCAGATTGCGTTGTCCCTCAGAAATCGGATGGTCTGGGGCCTTTATTGTTGGTCCCCGTAGGGGCCGCACTCCCCGGACCCTGGACGGTCGAAGTGTCACCTTCGGGCCCGGTCTTCACTGTCCCTCGCACCGCTTGTTGATCGGGAGAGATCACCGGGATGACACCTCGGGGTCGTCTGCCCTATCGGACGGGGAGATTGGTGGAGGTGTCTCGCTCTCCATCATCTCTGGACGAAGATCCCCCAAGGAGGAGGACTTTTGAGGAAGGCTGCATGCCGGACTGCAAACATATATTTTAAATATTACCCTCGCAACCAGGAAAGAATGGGATATGTTTAAAACACCCTTGCTCACTTACGATTCAGCTAAAGGCCTGTCCTTACGGAGGAACTGCATGTCAATGTCGCCTCCCAAACCAGAACCCCATGACAGGGATATCTTCCCTCGCTTAGAAGCCTTTATCTTCAAGTCTTAGGAAGCGGTCCTCTTCTTCTCATGGGGAGAAGGGATGTCGATTTATCCTTCCCTTTTATCTTCGAAAGAGGGAGTTCCAGCCTCCTCGGACGAGGTATCTGGTATACCTCTAGAATGGGGGCCTCCCTGAGCCTTCTTGCTCTCCCCCTTGCCTTCCTCCGCCGGCACTTGATACGGTGCCGGAACCAGCATCCTTGTTAACACCGGATTAGCTGAGTCTTCGGGAAGAGGGGCCAAACACCTAATTCTCTCTGCCTTCTTTATCCAACCCCGACCGAGTATGGTTTTCTCAGTATATTGTTATGAGAAATTTAACTAAAGTTGTGTTCGGGAATCGAATGCTTACCGTGGTATCCGGATGGTTGCAGTCAAGGCCGATGTCCTCTATAGTATCCGGCCACTGTTTTCATGTCTCGAAGAATAATTTCCACATTCCTCTGAGCCTCATGCCGGAGAAGTTTTGAAGGGTTTGTGGTCCTTCCGGATTGAACCCCCACATGCGGAGAGGCCGTCGCTGGCACGGTAGGACCCGACGAACTAGCATTACTTGGATTACGTTGATAAGACCGGTGTCCTTTTCAATGAGGCACCGAATGCGGCTTTGCAGCGTCCGCACTTCACCAATTGATCCCCAGTCCAGCCCCTTATTAATCCATGATGCAAGTTGTGGCGGAGGGCCAGATCGGAACGCAGGTGTAGCTGCCCACTTGGTACCGCGGGGTTCAGTGATGTAAAACCACTCCCGCTGCCATGGGTCGGAAGTTTTTGTGAAGGAGCCCTTTGGCCAAGGAGTATTGGTGAGTTTGCTCACTGCAGCACCACCGCACTCCGCCTATTTCCCGTTGACTACCTTCGACTTCACATTAAAGGTATTTAGCCACAAGCCGAAGTGTGGGGGAATACGGAGAAAGGCCTCGCACACAATAAAAAATGCCGAGAAAACATGAGCCCTCAAACGAAGGGATGAAGAGCGAACCCTAGCCCTCGAAGGAAGTGGGAGATGAATACGACCCTCTCGCCGGATCTGGGGGTAGGAATAACCTGCCCTTGAGCAGGAAGCCTGTGGAGGATTTCCGCAGTCAGGTATCTTGCCTCCCGGAGCTTCGCGATATCCTCCTCTCTGACGGAGGAAGCCACCCACCGACCTTGAGGGTTGGGTCCGGACATGACTGGGAAGCGCGAAGCGATTAACTTGAACCTTGGGTGTTGGAAACCAAGGTGGGAGAGGTTGAGGAGAGAGTTGGTGTAAAAGAGAAGAGACGGGTCTTAGCCCCTTTATAAAGGCAATGAATATCAACCGCCCCCTCCTAGGCCTTAAAACCTACCTATTCCCAAGGAATCATGCCAACAGAACGGTTGGGTTACCCATGCCCGTGTTGATGAGAATCCCACAATAAGGGGACACGATCTCTGCTTTGACAAGACGTGACAATGAAACCGCATCTCAAAATATGGAGCGGCAGGCTAAAAAACGGTTCAAAATAATGGCCGGGCGGCGATGTGATGTCACGCTATGAAAAGTTGTCAGCGGATTGGACTCGTGAAAAATTATACCCTCTATGGTGGTGTGTGGTATTTGTTTTACAGACCCGGACACGTTTCTGGTGTTCAGAGACTATTTTGGAGTTTTCGGAGAAGGAACCCGCCTTGCAATGCCGAAGACAATCTGCGCGTCGGACACCTCGTCATTGAAGCCTGGTTCATGGGCTACTGAGGGAGTCCTGGATTAAGGCGTCCTCGGGCGTCCAGCCTATTGGCATGGGCCGGACTGATGGGCTGTGAAGATACAAGACCGAAGACTCTCACCTGTGTCCGGATGGGACTCTCCTTGGCATGGAAGGCAGGCTTGGCATTCGGATATGTAGATTCCTTTCTCTGCAACCAACTTTGTACAAACCTAGTCCCCTCCGGTGTCTATATAAACCGGAGGGTTTAGTCCGTAGAGGTAATCATAATCATACAGGCTAGACTTCTAGGGTTTTAGCCATTACGATCTCCTGGTAGATCAACTCTTGTAATACGCATATTCATCAAGATCAATCAAGCAGGAAGTAGGGTATTACCTCCATAGGGAGGGCCCGAACCTGGGTAAACATCATGTCCCCCGCCTCCTGTTACCATCAGCCTTAGACGCACAGTTCGGGACCCCCTACCCGAGATCCGCCGGTTTTGACACCGACAACCGCCTCTACCTCACACACTCACACTTTCTTACACTAATACTCGCCACTTGGGTGGACAACGTTCCCGCACTATACATGGATACCTTGGAGTTTGATGGGATGCTAGGACTAGGGATGTAAATGCGTAATCTTTAGGGTGCATTCCAACCCTCTTTTGTTCAGCAAAATGAACTAAATTTGCAAAATTATATCAATTTCGAAAGAAAAAGAACTTTAGTGTACTAAAGTGTGTTGAAGGGTAGCCCAATGCTTAGCAATTTTCACCCCTAGCTAGGAGGGTCCGTAGTACTTCTTGGGTAGATCAGAAAGAGATACTACGAGTCTACAATGAAGACTATATTGACATGGTACATCAACTATGTACTTATTGTGTGGGCACTGGGCATTCACTCGGTGCGAATGTATCAACTTGATATATCTATTGAATGAAAATGTCCCCTATAAAAGATCTAGTTGTAGTAGTGCAACTAAAACCGTATAGCCTTTTTATGTATATTGACCCATTCACCAACACGACTATCTCAAGACTACATCTGAAGCAATGTTGTGAAAGAACCCTTGTAACAAACGTGCACTTAGTGTTTGGAAAAAACAATAAAACCTTTGAAGAATGCAATGAATCTCTCCACCATGAATAAATCACCACCATGGTGGCAGAAACTAGATCTCGAGGAGAACAAACAACCAACATGTGAAGAACATGGCCTCCTCTGCTAGGAGATTGAGTTGGCTCAGTATCGATCTTCTCCATCTCAGGGGATTGGGGGGTGCGCCTTGCTTGGTACAAAGAGCGCCGATCTATCGGGAGATGAAGACTCTCACCTGAGAGTCAGGTTGGTATTACCGCTATAGCCACCAAGAAGACCATGCTTTGAGCACGACCACATAGTTGAGCCGAGCTCACCTTTAGAGAAGACTCATTGTCGCCCACAAACATGAATCCATCAATAAAGAGAAGTAGCTTCCACTAGTACAAAAATAGGCTTCCTCTTCTTAGCTATCATCACTAATACTCATAGTCGAAGGTGGTTATATAACCGCCTCCAATGCTTCCCACCGCAGGCGATTCCAAAGGAAGAACCGCTTCTAATTAGATTCTGGCGCGGGGGGGGGGGGGTGAGGGTGGGGATCATACACCAAACTAGCTGGAATACTTTATCGGTCGAAGTAGTTTTAAGTTTGGGACCGCGTACAATTCTTAATTGCAACATGCATTTTATTAGCCAATCCTACAATTGAAAATACAAACAGAACATTCTCACATACGCACATATACGTTCGCACACATTCTCATTCATCACATAAGCCCATTGCATCTCATAATACATTCCAAGCCAGCATATACAACATAGTTCACAACCAACATGTATGAAACAAAGTTCTAAAATCCAAGGATCTAAATACCCCTCATTATCTCGAATATTCTATCCATCTCTCCTCTTCATGTCGCCTATTCACCTCGAGTAGTTTATCAATCTCTCTTCTTCATGTTCCATTTTCATCTTGAGTAGTATTCTAATCTCGCCTATCACCCTATCGAACCAATCACGGCTAGATATCTTCTTGATGTGTATTATAGTTTCTTCATGTCTAAAATAATTTTCAGCTACAAACTAAACATGTGTACATACATTGTATAAAGCTAGTTTGAATATATTACATACCTCAGTAAATTGAAGGCCACGTGATGAGAAAGAGAGGGAGAGAAAGATTAGCTCACTGCTCTCTATCCAGCTTTACAATCCAATTGCCAGTGGAACAAATGGTGATGATACCCTAGTGTATACACAGATTAAGATGATAAATATGACATATATTTATTCAAGGTATTTACTTGAAAAGATCTACCTGACACCAGTCTCCAAATTTATTCAAATCATGCTCACCATTTCTTGAGCAGAGACATGGTACAAACCAGGGACTCTCTCAGCATCTCCAAGAAGCAGGAGGCGGCAAAACATCCGATAGATGAGCATAAGGCAAAAACTATATATAGAGACATCAAATATGTAACCCCTTTTTATGCAGTGGCTTGAAATGTGATATTGTTTCAAGAGAGCACTTCTTACCAAGTTTTTCATTTAGAGGTGAGAGGGGTAAATGTATAGACATGATAACATAGTGAACCTTATGTTCTCATAAAAGGTATAACTGCTCTTGCAACATGAGTTAAAGAATATTAGTTCTTCTTCAACACATGCCTGCCAAAGCTAGCCACACCTTTGATATGTCAAGAGGTTACAAGTTTCACCATTAGTCCATAAGCTATGGCTGCAACTATCGATCCAACTAGTCGTCTATGTTGTCATACATAAGGGTGTGGATTTATTGAACTTTTGTTAATACATAAGAGTATATCTCAAGCGTCGATGTTCGAGATACTCCGTGTGCAAGCATAAAGAGGGCCCAGAATGTCCCTCAGAATCGTTAGGGACTCCTATTTCTTCTAAACATGAATAATATGGAACAATTCCATGCTCTTCATATTTAGAAGACTGTTGAGCCACTAATGATTTCCAAGCAAGCTTCAGAGCCCCTTCTTCATGTTGACACAGAAAGCAAATGAAACTTGAGCACCAGAGAAAAAAGTATTGCGGGAATTTTAACTCATGCCTAAACCCTAAAAGCTATTTACAACATAATTGGGAGTTTAGGCTTAAGAGGATGGTTGCAATGGTATTACAACCAAATTCTTAGGCCTAAACCCTAAAGCCTGACGGCATTGCGGGATTTTTTTTCATCATACGCAAAAGGCTAAAATTGAAGTTTAGGATATGTTTCTTACTAGAACACCAATCGCCTATCATGAGTTCATGACTATATACAAAATTAACATATGAAACTAATTAACACAAACACATAATTATCCTAAGCCTAAAACATCATCCCCAAAGAGTTACATTGACACGAAGGTTGGTAACATGCGGGAGCTTCGTCTACGAGATCGACAACAGTGGTGGTGGAGGCCTCGATGGAGGATGTCGATGGCGGCCTTATCCTGTTGGGTTCCTCCAACCAACCGTGTTGACTCGCCTTCTGCTCGGCACCGCAACCACTGTTCCCATCGACCGGGGGTAGATGGCAGGGCTTGTCTCATTTCGGGCGAGAAGCGTCATGTGTAGGCGACTCAAGCGTCAATGTGCTCGGTCGGCGGTGACGACTGAGCTCTAGATCCGGCTGGCGGTGCTGCTGACCGTGGAGGAGGAGGTGGCGACGGGGCGAGGATGCTGGGATTTTGACCAATGGCTGTTGAGGAAGACAATGAAATGGAAAAAGGAATAGAGGTGAATCAAGTGAGACAGAAGAGAAAAGGCTGCCATCCATGGTTAGTAACAAGATAGAAGCGGTTTCGTATCCGAAATCACATGTGGCTGGGTGTTACTCTAAGCGGTTCCTTCACTAGAACCGCCTCCAAAATATTGTTTGAAGAAGTTTCTTTTACTGAGCCGCCTGAGTTTATTTCTCTAAACAAAATAACCACCTGCACTAGGTCATTCGAGACCTCTAGAGATTTCTAGGCTGCTAACCGCCTCCATGGATATCCTCTAAGGCCCATTTCTATAGTAGTGTTCACAACTAGGATGCCAGTGAAGAAGTTGCACTTTAAAAAAGTAGCCGAGACCGTGCAGAGAAGTGGTATAGTGCCCGCGGGGATGATCTCCGTGCTTCTGCCACCCTTATGCGCCACTACAGCCGAGGGAGCAAAACTATATCCCTTCCCTAGCTAGACACAATGGTACCAACGCTAACAAGCCTGTGTGGAGAATTAGAAAATAACAAAAATGAATTGTCGTAGGGAACACTAGGCCCAACAAGATTCTGGCACCTCCAGGGACACTCGTACCACACCGCTACCACCAGCCGTTCAACCGGACCAAGCAAACCAACACGCACCCATCTCAATAAACCAACACCTCAAGGAGGTGACGCAACGGTGCTCACAACACCATAGTCGCCCAATCCAGGAGCGATTTGGGTTTTCGTCCGGGACATGAGAAGGTGAGGGAAGGGGAGGGATTATACCTCGACGTCACCAAGTAGGCGACGACACCCATGAGCGTTGCCACGGTCGGGCTAACATTGCCAACCGGGGATTCTTCTGGCCTCCACCCCCACCTTCACCACCCCGACAAGCGCAGATCCGACAGATGAACACCACAGTGTCTAGATCTGGCAAGGTTGAGGCTGCTTGAGAGGTTCAAGACCCCGGGGCCTTGAGATCTGGAATGAGTACTGCTAGAACGGTCCACGCCAATCACCCTCCGCTCGCACAAGGGAACGACCGTCACCATCGAGTTTCGCTTGTCGTGGAGGGGTTTCACCTTCTCCACCCAAGGCAATCACCTCGTCTTCTCGAGCCTGCACTAGAGATTAGAGGGGGGCATATCGGGTGCTCCCATGATACAAACTCCCGTGGGGCCGTTGGATCTAAGATCCCAGGGTTACCAGCCGAGATGTTGGACTTGCGCGCAATTATCTGCCTCCTGAAGTTCTTTTTTGCGATTTTGCCGAAGCTCCTCACATGACCCTTGGATCTCAAATCCAGCGGTTCACGGGAGCTTGTATTATAGGAGCACTTGAGGGGCTGGAGCACTTGATATGTACTCGAGAGCAGAGCGCCGAGGACCTCACTGCCACCTTCATCGGTGGCAATACAGTTTCCCGATAGCCTCCACTGGTGGTAACAAGGGAAAGGGAAAAAGGGTAGGGCATGGCGGAGGCTAATGTTTGGTTGTCGCCCCGACGAGAGCGACGCGGACCCAAAGGGGTACCGTGGTCACGAAATAGTAGTGTGGTGGTTGCTTAGCAGTTAACGGAGAGATTTTTTTTAGGGATCGTTAACAGAGATAAGATGGTATATACACACTTTTCAAATGAGGAGTTGCCGAAATGGGCCGAGTTAAGTAGGAGCGAAGGAGCCCCAAACCAGCATGACCAACGTAACTCCAAAAAAAACGTACTAGGCAGGTAGAGCCCCGCGAAGTTTCCAGGAAAGAGCCGCGGTTACCACTTTACCACACTGTCTTAAAGGAGGCCGTGTACATTTGTTTCCGTTTCTTGTTTCTTGTGATACTCTAGCTAGGCCGATCGTGTGTACAAATGTCACTAGACAGTCCAATCTTCTCCAGCTAGCAGCGTGAAAGCATTCCTCTCCCCAGTAGACGCCTCGCCACGCACACCTTTTGGAACCATGTGATAAAGGGAACCATTTATGTAGTCCGGCCACAAGAAGCACGGTTGGTAGCAGAGGACAGACCATGGCACGCCACCGATTTGGCATCCAAACAAGGCTCATTACCACGCATCTCTCATCATCTCCCATTTTCACCACGACCGCCATTGATGCATGCACCGTCAAAAGCTTTCGTCCGGTTGTCTCCGCTGTCAAAGAGGCAAAGAGCGGGACCGGCCACCAGCTAAGCGGCGCACAAATAGCATCCGGTCATCACAAATTGTATGCATTGATTCACCCCAATCGAAAAAATATAGCATTAACTCACTGTCGTAGTAACATTATTAAGCATTTCCATATCCTGCTGCATGCACACCCACCCTTCGTGCGTGCGTATCTCCGTGTACAGTGGCGTGTGCGCGCGCGCGTCTGACGACGTGTCCCCACCTCGTATCGCCTCTCACACGGTGGCTTTGGCTCCGGCCGGCCGGACCACGTGAGGCTCACGCGGCAGTTTCATCGTAGTATATCTAGGGGCCTGGCCTAAACCCTTCCTCCCCCCTCTCCAGACACCAGCGGCCCAGCGAGCGACACGGGAGGAGCGCGGTAGTAGTCCTTCCCCGGCGCGCAGCGGTGCACCATGGCGTCCACCGGAGCCGTCCCCTGCTCCGTCCTCCTGCTGCTCCTCCTCTGCGCGTCCCCGCTGTGCCAGGGCCAGGCCGGACGGCACAACGTCACGGAGATCCTCACCGCCGCCAGCCCGGACTTCGCCCAGTTCAGCGCCGCCCTGACCGCCGCGAACCTCAGCGCCGAGATCGACGGGCGCTCCCCCGTCACCGTCCTCGCCGTCGACAACGCCGCCGTGGCGCGGCTCGCTGAGCGGCGCCTCCAGCCGGACGCCCTCGCGCGCGTGCTCTCCCTGCACGTCCTCCTCGACTACCTCGGCGACGCCAGGCTCCGTACCCTCGACGGCGGGTTCAGGCAGGCCGCCAGCCTCTACCAGGCCCACGGCGCGCCGGGGTCCGCCGGCATCGTCAACATCACGCGGGGCGGCAAGGACGGCCACGTGTCGTTCCGGCCAGCGGAGGGGGTGAACGGGACCGCCGCCGTGTTCTACGTGAAGTCGGTCAAGGAGGCGCCCTGGGACATCGCCGTGCTGCAGGTGAGCGACGTCATCTCGTCCTTCACCGCCGAGGCGAAGGTGCCCACGCCGCCGGCCCCGGCTCCTGCTCCCAAGGCGCCTGCGCCTGCTCCTCTGGCGCCGGTCGTGGCCCCTGCACCTGCTACGGCCCCGGCGGCCCTGCCTCCGTCGCCAAAGAACCACACCGCGCCACCGCCGGAGCCGGCCAAAGAGCCCGTGCCTTCCCCAACGCCCGTGGTGGAGACGCCGGCGGAAGGACCTGGGGCGGACGGAGACCAGCCGCCTGCCGACGAGCACAAGAGTGGCGCCAGCGACTCGGAGCCGTGGAGCCTCGGCGCGGTGGTGGCGGTGGCCGTGCCGGTCGTCGTGTTTCTGCTGTGGTGAGCAATCTGTGCTTGGAATGAATGCCCGCTGTCAGGGGCGCTGGATCCCGCGATTAGTGCTCGCTCTTACCCGATGGAAACAGTGGTTAATGAGCGCTGGTTATGCAGATTTGAGCTGAATAATTGTACGATGCTCGCGTTTAGTCAAGGAGTGCATGGCTATGTTTGAATTGTTGCTAGTAATTTATTTCTGCGTTGCATGGACCGAGCTCTAGACTTTCCGATGAATCTTGCAAATCCACCTTTTTTTTCTTTGAGGGATCTTGCAAATCCACCTTTGTAAAACAAGGAAGAACCCATTTAGCAAGGGCGTCTATCGACAAAATTCAAACCTACTCTTGCACGATCACATGGAAACTGATCGATCCAACAGCATTAGTTCATCACATAGGAAATGTTTCCACCATATACTTTTATGGAAATGATGTATAGTGAACGTTCTCTGGAAGCCGATCTCTCGTGCGTCCAATCCCAGGCACAAATCTCAACACGGTGACACGTGACGATTGCGGCGGGTGCATTGTTCGTTCCATTGCACCCCCTGCGCAAAGCACACAAAACTTTTGATCCCTGTGGCAATCTGAGGGAACGCAAGCCCCATCTTATCCCTTACTCTTCCCCTCAAAGTCACATTCGGATGGCAAATTCTTTATCTAGCACATCCTCCAAACTAGCATGGGCGATCTCACCACACTACCACATGCACCAAACTAGCATTCAACTGACATGGAAAACATTTACATCTACCAAAACACTATGAGAATCATCATTAACGACAACCAAAACCTACCATACTACCGAAACGGCATCACTAGTATCTGATCTACCACATCCTCACACACCATCATGAAGCAATACTCTAATCTACCACATACTCACATATCTAAGCTACAACATGGTCACAGATCTACTCTACAACGAGTAGGGAGTGATGTTACTTATAGCCATCGGAGTAGAGAGGCGGAGTCAGTGAACAACTCGGAGAGGAGGAAGAAGAATCATCATTGCCGACCACCGTCGACCGGAGAAGATGGCGCAACTTACCTACTTGTCGATGAAGAAGAATCCTAGGAGGAAGTGCTCGAAGGGGAAAGGGAAGTGACGGTGCGGGTTCAGATGGTGAGCCGAAGGAAGGTAAATAGGGCGAGACAGTCGGCAAGAGATGACTGTAATACTCCCATCGGTTTTTTCGGGACGCC
Organism: Aegilops speltoides; assembly: GCA_021437245.1. NCBI lineage: Eukaryota > Viridiplantae > Streptophyta > Magnoliopsida > Poales > Poaceae > Aegilops > Aegilops speltoides. Next base: position 160,223,662 of record CM038147.1, read on the forward strand.
TGCAAGCATGTGTCATCTTACTATTCATGTGAGCTCGGCATCGCGTTGCCCCTGCTTGCACGAGACGAGTTTGGCTGAGTGGAAACTCATGATTCTAGTGTTACTCATAGGCCTAAGAGGTGCTTTGAGATTCGCGTCAGCCAAGTTTTTGATGCAACCTACCTGACAAATGGTCCAAAATTACATCCATGCACCTAACCAAACACGTCCATAGCGGCGCTCGAGATGAGACGAGAAGCGACACGACTCACAGCTCGACGACGGTGCAGGTGAGTTGCCTCTACGCCCTACTCCTCCTTCTATCTTCTCTCCAGCAAGCCTCAGGATGTCCGCATGCACCCTCTCTCCCAGCGCCAGTCAACTTCGTCCTCTTCACTCCATCGGCTGATCACTAGATGATGACGAAGAACATAGGATTCTTGAAGATGCCAGGTCCCCCACCTCTCGGCGTCAAGATGATCACTAGATGCTGAATTTTTAATGGGAATCACTCAAAAAACGGATCAACATCCTACAGGGCGGACATGGTGGGTCACTAATTGAGGCGTGCTTCTTAGGGAGCCTCCCCAAGGGTCACTTGGGGTGGGAAGAGAGCGAGCGCGCTCTCTGCTGCCGCCATGTGTCGTGCTCTGGGCGCTGCCCCCGAATTTTGTTTTTTATTTTATTTTTTCACACGCGTTTTTGGCTTTTTGGTTTTCTACCTTTTTTCTTAGCTTTTTGGCAAAAAAATTGCGTGAAAAAACGTTTTTCCTTTGCTTCCGCAAGAGGCAAGGTTTTACTTCTGCGAGAGGCATGGATTTGCTTCCGCGAGAGGCATGGCAGTGCCTCTCGTAAATAAAAAAAGGCGCCTTTTCTAAAAAAATCTTCCGTGGGAGGCACGACTGTGCCTCACGGAAACGGGAAAAAATGTGTTTTCTCTTTCTTTTTTTCTCCTTCTGTGAGAGGCACGGTTTTGCTTCCACGAGAGGCACAACGGTGCCTTTCGGAAAGAAAAAAGTGCTCCTGGTTTGGCTTTTTGTCCGAGTTTTTTTGTGAAAAAGGGTTCACCAAAATCTATCAACATGGGATCTAGTATTGAATATCTCGATGCGAGGAATCCAATGATGAAAACGGTTTGAGATTTGAATGCACTGTTTAAGAGAAAAACATTTTGAATAAACGGATCTACGAAAAAAAAACTCCCAGGTTGCGACAAGTGACTCACATGCAGCATGCCACTTGTCGCAATCTGAAGAGGGTGGAAGTTTTTCTTAGGCAAACTCACAAAGCTCTATTCACCCGTCACAAGGTTTACATGGACGAAATCCAAATTTCCTGGATGGCCTAACCAAAAATGGCGACCAAGGCCGAGGGTAACGCGTGCTTTGCAAGTTTGTGAGCCTTGACATTTGAAAGGATCGATATAGTTGACTAGAGGGGAGGGTGAATAGGCAACTAATAATTTTTAGCTTTTCTTTACCAAATTAAACTTTGCATCAAAAAGGTTGTCTAGATATGCAACTAGGTGAGCAACTGATACGTCCATTTTGCATCATGCTTTTATATCGATATTTATCGTATTATGGGCTGTTATTTCACGATATGTCACAATACTTATGGCTATTCTCTCTTATCTTACAATGTTTACCATGAAGAGGGGGAATGCCGGCAGCTGGAATTCTGGCAGGAAAAGGAGCAAATATTGGATACCTATTCTCACAAGAACTCCAAAAGTCCCAAACTCTCAGAATATCTTAAAATAAATAAAGAAAACCGTTGCCAAAGATGAAGGCCAGGGCCCACACCTGCTCATGAGGGTGGGGGCGCGCCAGGCGCGCCTCTACCTCGTGGGCCCCCTGGTGTCTCTCCGACGCCCATCTTCTCCTATATGAAGTCTTTCGATGAGAAAAAAAATCATAAGCAACCTTTCGACGAGACTCCGCCACGAGGCGGAACCTTGGCGGAACCAATCTAGGGCTCCGCAGAGCTGTTCTCTACTGGGACACTTCCCTCCGGGGGGAAATCATCGTCATCATCATCATCACCAACGCTCCTCTCATCGGGAGAGGGCAATCTCCATCAACATCTTCACCAGCACCATCTCATCTCCAAACCCTAGTTCATCTCTTGTATCCAATTCTTGTCTCCAAGTCCGGGATTGGTGCTAGTAGGTTGCTAGTAGTGTTGATTACTCCTTGTAGTTGATGCTAGTTGGTTTACTTGGTGGAAGATCATATGATCAGATCCTTTATGCATATTATTACCCCTCTGATTATGAACATGAATATTCTTTGTGAGTAATTACATTTGTTCCTAAGGACAAGGGAGAAGTCTTGCTATTAGTAGTCATGTGAATTTGGTATTCGTTCGATATTTTGATAAGATGTATGTTGTCTAACCTCTAGTGGTGTTATGTGAACGTCGACTACATAACACTTCACCATTATTTGGGCCTAGAGGAAGGCATTGGGAAGTAATAAGTAGATGATGGGTTGCTAGAATGACAGAAGCTTAAACCCTAGTTTATGCGTTGCTTCGTAAGGGGCTGATTTGGATCCATATGTTTCATGGTATGGTTAGGTTTACCTTAATACTTTTTTTGTAGTTGCGGATGCTTGCGATAGAGGTTAATCATAAGTGGGATGCTTGTTCAAGTAAGAACAGCACCCAAGCACTGGTCCACCCACATATCAAATTATCAAAGTACGGAACGTGAATCATATGAGCGTGATGAAAACTAGCTTGACGATATTCCCATGTGTCCTCAGGAGCGCTTTTCCTATTATAAGAGTTTGTCCAGGCTTGTCCTTTGCTACAAAAAGGATTGGGCCACCTTTCTGCACTTTATTTACTTTTGTTACTTGTTGCTCGTTACAATTTATCTTATCACAAAACTATCTGTTATCACTTATTTCAGTACTTGCAGAGAATACCTTGCTGAAAACCGCTTATTATTTCCTTCTGCTCCTCGTTGGGTTCGACACTCTTACTTATCGAAAGGACTACGATAGATCCCCTATACTTGTGGGTCATCAGCAACCTATATGATGCAACAACAACAAGCACACAAGCAAGCAAGGGATACAACACAATATAAGCTTGCGCAAGTAAAGGTGAGAGATAACCAAGAGTGGAGTCGGTGGAGACGAGGATGTGTTACCGAAGTTCCTTCCCTTTGAGGGGAAGTACGTCTCCATTGGAGCGGTGTGGAGGCACTATGCTCCCCAAGAAGCCACTAGGGCCACCTTATTCTCCTCACGCCCTCACACAATGCGAGATGCCGTGATTCCGCTATTGGTGCCATTAGAGGACCGAACCTTTACAAACAAGGTTGGGGCAATCTCCACAACTTAATTGGAGGCTCCCGACGACACCACAAAGCTTCACTACAATGAAATATGGCTCCGCGGTGACCTCAACCGTCTAGGGTGCTCAAACACCAAAGAGTAACAAGATCCGCAATGGATTAGTGGAGGAATCAAATTTCTCTTGGTGGAAGTGTAGATCGGGGCCTTCTCAACCAATCCTAGAGAATCAACAAGTTTGATTGGCTAGAGAGAGAGATGTGACGCTCCGAGACCGACGCTCCAGAAGACTTCCATATTTTGTGACCTCCGTGTGTTTCATTTATGCTTGCTCTTTTATTTTTGCATTGCATCATGTCATCATGCCATCATGTCATTAATCTTTTGCAACTCAACTAAATAAATGGCATGGATCTTTGATCCATTTAAATCGAGGGAATTCACATGGTGGTTCTCTTTAAAACATATCCTCTCGATATTTAGAGAGCTATAGTAAATTTTCCATTTATTTGGAATTAACCACAACACACTTGCAAATATCCCATGCCTTTTTCCTTCTCAACTATTGGTCTCTAACTTTGTCATATTTTGCTTCTTGCATCATGTTCATCATTTGATTATATTGCACTGCCATGCCCATCTTTGTCATGTTGCATCTGTGCCTCTTGTCATTTATTGCATCATGATCACCATGTGCGTTGCATTCTTCATGATGTTGTCTTGCTCTATTCATGTCGTTTGTATCAACCCCTTTGCTATCTCTCTCAAGCCATGCCCATGTATCATCACCTCTCCATTCCTTCTTCTTTCATGTTTTGCAAGTAACATTATTCCCTCCTCTATTAATGTTCATTTATTTCCTGGTGATCTTACTCCATGCCTTATACCTCTCACAAATATCATCCATTTTGGAGTTGTTTTGGTTGGGTTCAAAAATGGCTCAAGTTTGAATTTAATTCAAACTTGTTTTATTTTTATACCTCTAAAAATTCCCAAAGCAATTTATTCAAATTCTACATAAATCCAGAATCCCACATATGTTTTTATCTCATCCTAATTCCTTGCCAAACTCCTTGGCTTTTTCTTGCATTTCTGTTTGAAGAAATTGCTTAAAGGAAAAGAGCCCAGCGCAGCAGCAGTCAGTTGGGCCTCACCTCCAGGCCGGCCCAGTTTTTCCTTAGCCCAAGGCCCAGCCGGCCCCAGCTCCATAACCCTAGTTTCCCGATCCCCTCGCTCTCTCGCCCGATGCCCGATCCTTCCAGCGCCGCCTCCTGCTCGATCCCCATCTCGCTCGATCTCCTCGTCCCCATCTCGCCCGATCCTCAAGCAGCCCTCGACCCCTCGCTCCCTCGCCTCGTCCCGTCCCTCGGCCTCCTCCTCGTCACTTTGATCCGCCAGCCACCGCAGAACCAGGCCGCTCCGCCTCCACCTCGCCCTTCCTTCTCCCCGCGTCGCCATCGCCTCCCTCCGCCGTTCGCCTCCTACAGCCCGAGCTCCTCGACTCAGCGCCGCCCCGCCATGGATGCCGCCCTGGACGCCGAGCTCCTCCGCATCACCCCTGCCTCGACCCTGCTTCACCTGCTACTTCTCCGCGCCGACGACCTCCATCGCGCCTCCTTCTTCGTCGCCATGAGCACCACCACCTCCTCCTGCCATGGCTCGCCCTTCCTCCTCCTCAGATCACAGCGCCCAGCTTCGCCCGCCTCGTTCCCGGTTGGAACCGGCGTTCCCGCACTCTACCTCCTCTGCCCCGAGCTCCAAGCGCCGCCCCATGACGCCCGAGGCCCCCCTGCTCTGGTGAAGCCTAGCTCCGCCGCCAACGAAGGCCCTGCCATGGCCCCGCCTCTCCTTCACGCAGCTCTGCACGCCGCCCCGCCTCCAAGTTCGTCGCCACCGACAGCAACAGCAACTACTGCACCCTCTCGTCACCCGCGACCTCCTCCTCCCGGCTCTGCTCGGGTCTGTCGAGGCCCATCACCTCCCGATCCGGCGACCTGCGCCCAGGTCGGCCCTCCTTCGCCCGGATCCCGCCGGACCAGCTTCCGTGACCTCCTCTCGCCTCCGATCCGATCGCCACCACCGCTTTTCCCGCTGCTCTAAGACACCAGGTCGACCGCCCGCTCGCCGTCGTTACGCCGTTGGAGCAGAGAACCAGCGCCGCCTTCATGCCCATCGTGCCGTGCTCGTTGCATGCCAAGTCAGTCCCGTGGATTTTGTCAAGAGTTCCACTTCGACCCGTGCACGCCTTGTGGATTCGCCGAGTACATCTACTGCCTTCTTCGGAATCACCAAGACCGCCAAATACCCCTACGAACCGTGTACGACTACCGGCGCCGAAGTCCGCGAGTACCACTACGTTTGCGATGTACATCTACACCAAGACTGGACCGACAAGTACCGCGAGAACATTTGTACCTCTACCGTCGCCGTGAACCACTACTTCCACTACGGCATGCGTACGACTACTTCCCACGACGACACGTGAACAACTACTTCCTCTACGACCGCTACGAGAACGTCTACTTCCTCTACATCGTACCGAACTCGTTCTGCCCGAGAACGCACGCTTCGAAGGTATAACCCGAGACGACCGCGATGAGATGCACCGTTTTCGCCGTGTCCGAATTGTCACTCGTTTCCATGCCGTCATCCCGTGGGAACCCGGTAACCGGGATCACCCCACCATCCTTTGCTTTCGCACACTTGCTCTTTGGCACCGGTATCTCCGTGAGCTACCGGAACCGATATGTTGCCGTGGCATCATTTTCGGATTCGTTGCCGTGGCACCCGTTTTGTTCCGCCATAGCGACAAATGCTCCTTATCATGCTCATGTCAACATTTTCATAAAAATTGCATAAAACTTGCATATGTCATCCGCATCATGATAACAACATTTAAAATGCTTAAAATTGTTGTTGCATTACATTGCTAAATAACATGGGGATTTTCCGGAATTGTTGTTTGTTGTTTCCGGCCTCATTTAAACTTGCCTAGATAGTTAGTTTACTTTTGATTCACCCCTTGCCATGTTTAACAACATTTAATATTGATGAGTAGCATAACCGGGAGAGAACTAAATAATTGATGTGGTGTTTTGTCTATATGCAACTCGTTGCATATTGAGCTCCACTTAATTTGTAGTGTTGTTTGTTTGCACTTTGCCATGCCATGCCTCATTAAACCGGACATGCATCATACTTGTTTGTGCATCATGCCATGATTATGCTTGTGTGTTTACCATGTTGTTTGTTTCTTTCCGGTTTGCTTCTCTCGTTAGCTTCGGTTTCGTTCCGGAGTTGTGAGGATTCGTTCGATGTCCGTTTGTCTTCTTCATGGACTCATTCTTCTTCCTAGCGGGATTTCAGGCAAGATGATCATACCCTCGAAATCACTACTATCTTTGCTATGCTAGTTTGCTCGCTCTTTTGCTATGCCAATGCTACGAGGCCTACCATTTGCTTGTCAGCCTCCCAAATTGCCATGAACCTCTAACCTTTGACACCATTCCTAGCAAACCGTTGCTTGGCTATGTTACCGCTTTGCTCGGCCCCTCTTATAGCGTTGCTAGTTGCAGGTGAAGTTGAAGATTTCTCCATGGTGGACAGGGTTATGTTGGGATATCACAATATCTCTTATATTATTAATGCATCTATATACTTGGTAAAGGGTGGAAGGCTCGGCCTTATGCCTGGTGTTTTGTTTCACTCTTGCCGCCTAGTTTCCGTCATACCGGTGTTATGTTCCCGGATTTTATGCGTTCCTTCGCGGTCGGGTGATTTATGGGACCCCTTGACGTTCGCTTTGAATAAAACTCCTCCAAAGAAGGCCCAACATTGGTTTTACCATTTGCCTCACCACCACCTATATTTCCTTGGGAGTAATTAACCCAAGGGTCATCTTTATTTCAGCCCCCGGGCCAATGCTTGTCTAAGTGTTGGTCCAAACTAGAGCCCTTTGCGCGCCCCTCGGGAAACTTGAGGTCTGGTTTTAGTTATGCGGATTGCTCATCCGGTCGTGGCACGAGGCGAGATACGCGCAGCTACTATCGGGATGTCGGCACGCGGGAGGTCTTGCTGGTCTTGTTTTACCATTGTCGAAATGTCTTGATGTACCGGATACCGAGTCTGATCGGAGTGTCTCGGGTGAAGGTCTATTCTTCGATGATCGCGAGAGCTTGTCATGGGCTAAGTTGGGACACCCTGCAGGTATAAACTTTCAAGAGCCGTGCCTGCGGTTATGTGGCAGATGGGAATTTGTTAATGTCCGGTTGTAGATAACTTGACACCAGATCCGAATTAAAATACATCAACCGCGTGTGTAACCGTGATGGTCTCTTCTCGGCGGAGTCCGGGAAGTGAACACGGTGTTGGAGTTATGCTTGACGTAGGTTGCTATAGGATCACTTCTTGATCATACTTTTATCGTCCGTGCTTTGCCTTCTCTTCTCGCTCTCATTTGCGTATGTTAGCCACCATATATGCTAGTCGCTTGCTGCAGCTCCACCTCATGCCTTTACCTTACCCATAAGCTTAAATAGTCTTGATCTCGTGGGTGTGAGATTGCTGAGTCCTCGTGACTCACAGATACTTCCAAAACCAGTTTGCAGGTGCCTATGTTACCGAGCAGGTGACGCAACCGAGCTCAAGGAGGAGCTCGATGAAGATCTTGCCCTTTGTGTTGTTTCGTTCTAGTTGATCAGTAGTGGAGCCCAGTTGGGGTCGATCGGGGACCTTTTGTCGCATTTGGGGTTCTTATTTCATTTTGGTTCCGTAGTCGAACCTTGATTGTATCTGGATGATGTAATGATTTATTCATGTAATTGTGTGAAGTGGCGATTGTAAGCCAACTATGTATCTTTTTCCCTTATGTATTACATGGGTTGTGTGAAGATTACCTCACTTGCGGCATTGCTTTCAATGCGGTTATGCCTCTAAGTCGTGCTTCACCGTGGGAGATATAGCCGCATCGAGGGCGTTACAAGTTGGTAATCGAGCCTTCCCGACCTTAGGAGCCCCACCGCTGATCGTTTTTAGCGGCCGAGTTGTGTCTAGAAAAATGTTTTGAGTCATTTAGGATTATATATATCGGAGAGTTAGGAATTCTTTTTACTCCTCGGTCCTTAAATCGCTCTGGTGAGGTATCCCGACGAGAGTTTTGACTTTCCTCTCCTCAAATTTCACTAAAAAATTTAGGATCATGCGGGTATCTTGGAATCGTTCGATGGTTTTATGATGAGAACATTGTCTTGGTGCCTCCTATCGAGGTTTAGTGGAAGTGTCCCGGGAGTTGAGCTCGAGGTGTTGTCGTCATAATTTTATCATTGCAGTTCGGAATACCCGAGTTTAGTACGCCGACATCGAAAATCTCTTTTATGCGCTTGTTGGTGAGATAACCCGATAACCCAATCTTGAGGTGAGTACGGGAGTATTGCCATGACTCGTATAACGGATGCTTTTCGAAGGTTGAGGTACACGATTTCCGAAGGTTTCTTGGTTATGTGTTGACGGATGGATACAGCTTGGATGTAGGTATTGTTAGTTTGGGTGAGATATATTGCTTCCCCTGTATCCCCAACACCAGATTGCATAACCAGAAAGTTTCGGGAGTTTATAGGTGGGAATTCAAGTAGCTCCTAGAATATCTTTTCGACAGATGCATGATATGGGATTGGGTAAATCTCTATCATATGTATTTCTTCCGGCTTTTTCTGCAAGCCAAATCCTTTGTTTTGTTTATTTATGGTATTCGAGTTGCTTCAAAGTCAAATGTTGAATCCATACCATTCCTAAACGGTGTTCTCATATTGCTATGTGAATACTAATCCTTTTTAATCATTGAGGTTGTCATGTTAATCCTTTTCCAACCGGTGCGCTTCTCTTCGAGATGATCCCATCATTCTCCCCATCCGCAAGACCAATTATCATTTCTTCTCAATGGTGTTTGTTTCATCCGTCTCCAAGTTGCCTTTGTTTTTTCCCGCCCACCCACCCTTTTTCCTCAAGGACTAAGATTTCTTTACCAAGTATCCGTTTATTTTTGTGAAGTTTCTCCATTCTTTTTCGTCAATGTTCTTACCCGGTGGTTCTGAAGAAGATGTTCTACTAGTTCGTCATTCCTCATTCCTTTCTCTTCTCCGGTGGATTCAAGTCAAGTTTTGTTGATCATACTTTTTTTCCTCATTTCAATGTCTTTTCATACCGGTGCACCTCATTATCATTCTACTTCTCGCTATTGGTTATTCCGGAGTGCTCAAGATATCTCGAAGATTTGTGTTTCCACTCTGCATTCGTTCAAGCTCTTTCGAGATTGGTATCTCATTCAAGTCATTTAATTCAACCGGTGCAACATCTCTTTTAAATCTTTTCAACGGTGTTCTTTTGAGTGGGCCCTAACCCACAGGTTTTTTCCCAGGATCTTACCTGACTCTTCTATTTTCCCAGAGCTATCCTAAATTCTTTTCCAAGTTTGATGTAAGAATGAATTTTCATCAGTCACATGCCTTCTCCAGGATCTTTCAAATTATTTTTCATTGTTGGCTCAACAACCTTGTTTTTTTCATTCTCCTGGAGTATCTCATACAATTCATGGTGGTGTTTCTCGTTGTCATTCTCGGATTTTGAAGAGCGAAGAAGAGTTCCTCTCAAATCCTTACCCATTCTTCCAAAGATGCATAGTTCAAGTTCGATGCCATCCTCTCATAATTGTTTTCGATTGTGGGAATTATTTTCACCCATCCGGAGCATTTCATGAGTTATTTCCATTTCTTTCCTCCGAAGGCCATCATGTCATAATTCTTCATTCTCAGCGTGTAGCTATCATTCTCCAAATCTTACCGGTGAATCATTCAAATATCCTCTAATCAGTTCATGATCTCTTCATTCTATTGTATCTAAATCCTCTCAAGTATCTTCGTTTTCTTTTTCTCCAATTCTTCCCGGTGATTTGTGCTTTTGCTACGTTCAATTTCAATTCTTATGGTGGTTCGTTCAAGATTTCACTTCCTTCGTTATCATACTAATTCATTCATTGTTTCCAAATTCCATCGATGGTTCCATCAATACCTTCTCAAGTTTGCGCCATATCTATCTTAATCATTTCTACGAGAATAAGTAGTATGCCAAATCCATTGCTTGTCATCAATTTAATTTGATGAAGGATAAACATACAATAAATCTTATTCTCATTTCCTCGAGGTGATTCAATTCTTTTCTTCTGGAGATTGTTCATGATGAAGTAATTCTCGGTTCTAGTGTTTCATCTATTCTTTTTCCGGAATTCCAAGTTTTCCGCATTATCTCGTCGCGAGGCTCCATCTAAATCATCGCAAGGCTTCACCTTGTGTTTTCAACTTCTCTTTCTTTCTATCATCTTTTTATTACCGGATTTCTTCATTGAGGCTCTACATGGTGGTTCATCAAGGATTCTTTTCATTCTTCAATTGTTCTTCAAGTTTTCTCTTGAAGTTATGACCCGCCAAGCTATACTCTAAAATAAACATGGTGCTCAACACATGTTTTGTTTTGAGGAGCTCAAGTATTCTTCATCTTGCATTCCAAAGTGCAATTCTTTCTACCTTATCTTTTGAGGTGGTGTTATGTCACTCTTGACAATTTCCTTCATGTTTCATGATTCATATTGTTGTCAAGAATGAGGTATTTTAAATCCATCAGTCTCTTAATTGGAGTTATCTTGGGTTATATTTCACCTAAAGCTTTCCCTAAGGATTGTTGCTATTTATGGTCCTTATAAATGACCCAAGTTCTTCATTTGTCCTCCCGGTGAAATAAGTTTCTCATCTCTTCGTTGATCTCAATCAATCTTTGTTTCCGTTGGTGGTAGAAGCTCACCTCATAATTTTGAGATGTTTTCATAAGCCCGCCACAAGCTTATTCTTTTCGTTGTTGGTTTTCCAACAACTCCGTTATAACCTTCTTGGAAGGGTGCTTTCCGAGCTCATTTGTGGCAGAAGTTTGCTTTTTCTCCTACATTCTGTTATTCCAGTGATCTATCTTCTATTCTTTTGTTCCAGAGGCATTGTGATGTTACTCTCTTCGACCCATCATCTCATTTTGTAAATTATCATGTAATTTTCCTTGCTTATCCGTTTAGCCGGAGTGTCGTGTTCTCATTCGAGTTCTCTCATCTTATCAAGTTTTGCCTCCCTTCTCAACCGGAGTGCGGTTTGTAATGTTTCTTACCCCTTGTGCCATTCTTTCAATTCCGGAGGCAGTGTGTTGTTGATTTCATCTTGTATCCTCTCATCTTGTCAAGTTCATGTTCAATTCCTTCCATTTACAGTTGGAGTGCTGCCCAAATTATATCAATCTTATCCTTTCTCTATCTAGTTTTAACCGGAGTGGTTTCAATATCTATCTTATCACTAAACCTCTTGGTTCTCGTTGTATCCCTTGTTCCTCTTTTCTAACGGAGTGTTTTCTACTTTGTTCATCTTTGTTGTTTTCTTTCTTTCATTTTGCTCAACAACTCAAGGTTCATGGTTTCACTCGTTTGTCAAAGAAGCAACTTAGATTTACCTTTCGTTTTCTCTTCCGTTTTCCCTCCGGTGCCATTCTAGATCTCGGGACGAGATCCTCTTGCAGTGGTGGAGTGTTGCGATGCCCCGAGACCGACGCTCCAGAAGACTTCCATATTTTGTGACCTCCGTGTGTTTCATTTATGCTTGCTCTTTTATTTTTGCATTGCATCATGTCATCATGCCATCATGTCATTAATCTTTTGCAACTCAACTAAATAAATGGCATGGATCTTTGATCCATTTTAATCGAGGGAATTCACATGGTGGTTCTCTTTAAAACATATCCTCTCGATATTTAGAGAGCTATAGTAAATTTTCCATTTATTTGGAATTAACCACAACACACTTGCAAATATCCCATGCCTTTTTCCTTCTCAACTATTGGTCTCTAACTTTGTCATATTTTGCTTCTTGCATCATGTTCATCATTTGATTATATTGCCTTTGCCATGCCCATCTTTGTCATGTTGCATCTGTGCCTTGTCATTTATTGCATCATGATCACCATGTGCGTTGCATTCTTCATGATGTTGTCTTGCTCTATTCATGTCGTTTGTATCAACCCCTTTGCTATCTCTCTCAAGCCATGCCCATGTATCATCACCTCTCCATTCCTTCTTCTTTCATGTTTTGCAAGTAACATTATTCCCTCCTCTATTAATGTTCATTTATTTCTGGTGATCTTACTCCATGCCTTATACCTCTCTCAAATATCATCCATTTTGGAGTTGTTTTGGTTGGGTTCAAAAATGGCTCAAGTTTGAATTTAATTCAAACTTGTTTTATTTTTATACCTCTAAAAATTCCCAAAGCAATTTATTCAAATTCTACATAAATCCAGAATCCCACATATGTTTTTATCTCATCCTAATTCCTTGCCAAACTCCTTGGCTTTTTCTTGCATTTCTGTTCGAAGAAATTGCTTAAAGGAAAAGAGCCCAGCGCAGCAGCAGTCAGCTGGGCCTCACCTCCAGGCCGGCCCAGTTTTTCCCTAGCCCAAGGCCCAGCCGGCCCAGCTCCATAACCCTAGTTTCCCGATCACCTCGCTCTCTCGCCCGATGCCCGATCCTTCCAGCGCCGCCTCCTGCTCGATCCCCATCTCGCTCGATCTCCTCGTCCCCATCTCGCCCCGATCCCCTCGCGCAGCCCTCGACCCCCTCGCTCCCTCGCCCTCGTCCCGTCCCCTCGGCCTCCTCCTCGTCGCCTGCATCCGCCGCCAGCCACCGCAGAACCAGGTCGCTCCGCCTCCACCTCGCCCTTCCTTCTCCCCGCGTCGCCATCGCCTCCCTCCGCCGTTCGCCTCCTGCAGCCCGAGCTCCTCGACTTAGCGCCGCCCTGCCATGGATGCCGCCCTGGACGCCGAGCTCCTCCGCATCACCCCTGCCTCGACCCTGCTTCGCCTGCTACTTCTCCGCGCCGACGACCTCCATCGCGCCTCCCTGCTTCGTCCGCCCGCGAGCACCACCACCTCCTCAGCGCCGCGGCCTCGCCCTTCCTCCTCCTGCATCGCGCGCCCAGCTGGCCCTGCCTCGTTCCCGGTTGGAACCGGCGTTCCCACACTCTACCTCCTCTGCCCCGAGCTCAAAGCGCCGCCCCATGACGCCCGAGGCCCCCCTGCTCCGGTGAAGCCTAGCTCCGCCGCCAACGAAGGCCCTGCCATGGCCCCGCCTCTCCTTCACGCAGCTCTGCACGCCGCCCCGCCTCCAAGTTCGTCGCCACCGAACGCAACAGCAACTACTGCACCCTCTCGTCGCCCGCGACCTCCTCCTCCCGGCTCTGCTCGGGTCTGTCGAGGCCCATCGCCTCCCGATCCGGCGACCTGCGCCCAGGTCGGCCCTCCTTCGCCCGGATCCCGCCGGACCAGCTTCCCGTGACCTCCTCTGCCTCCGATCCGATCGCTCACCACCGCCTTTCCCCGCTGCTCTAAGACACCAGGTCGGCCGCCCGCTCGCCCGTCATTCTGCTTCATTGGAGCAGAGAATCAGCGCCGCCCTTCATGCCCATCGTGTCGTGCTCGTTGCATGCCAAGTCAGTCCCGTGGATTTTGTCAAGAGTTCCACTTCAACCCGTGCACGCCTTGTGGATTCGCCAAGTACATCTACTGCCTTCTTCGGAATCACCAAGAACGCCAAGTACCCCTACAAACCGTGTACGACTACCGGCGCCGAAGTCCGCAAGTACCACTACGTTTGCGATGTACATCTACACCAAGACTGGACCGACAAGTACCGCGAGAACATTTGTACCTCTACCGTCGCCGTGAACCACTACTTCCACTACGGCATGCGTACGACTACTTCCCACGACGACACATGAACAACTACTTCCTCTACGACCGCTAAGAGAACGTCTACTTCCTCTACATCGTACCGAAATCGTTCTGCCCGAGAACGCACGCTTCAAAGGTATAACCCGAGACGACCGCGATGAGATGCACCGTTTTCGCCGTGTCCGAATTGTCACTCGTTTCCATGACGTCATCCCGTGGGAACCCGGTAACCGGGATCACCCCACCATCCTTTGCTTCCGCACACTTGCTCTTTTGCACCGGTATCTCCGTGAGCTACCGGAACCGATATGTTGCTGTGGCATCATTTTCGGATTCATTGCCGTGGCACCCGTTTTGTTCCGCCATAGCGACAAATGCTCCTTATCATGCTCATGTCAACATTTTCATAAAAATTGCATAAAACTTGCATATGTCATCCGCATCATGATAACAACATTTAAAATGCTTAAAATTGTTGTTGCATTACATTGCTAAATAACATGGGGATTTTCCGGAATTGTTGTTTGTTGTTTCCGGCCTCATTTAAACTTGCCTAGATAGTTAGTTTACTTTTGATTCACCCCTTGCCATGTTTAACAACATTTAATATTGATGAGTAGCATAACCGGGAGAGAACTAAATAATTGATGTGGTGTTTTGTCTATATGCAACTCGTTGCATATTGAGCTCCACTTAATTTGTAGTGTTGTTTGTTTGCACTTTGCCATGCCATGCCTCATTAAATCGGACATGCATCATACTTGTTTGTGCATCATGCCATGATTATGCTTGTGTGTTTACCATGTTGTTTGTTTCTTTCCGGTTTGCTTCTCTCGTTAGCTTCGGTTTCGTTCCAGAGTTGTGAGGATTCATTCGATGTCCGTTTGTCTTCTTCATGGACTCATTCTTCTTCCTAGCGGGATTTCAGGCAAGATGATCATACCCTCGAAATCACTACTATCTTTGCTATGCTAGTTTGCTCGCTCTTTTGCTATGCCAATGCTACGAGGCCTACCATTTGCTTGTCAGCCTCCCAAATTGCCATGAACCTCTAACCTTTGACACCATTCCTAGCAAACCGTTGCTTGGCTATGTTACCGCTTTGCTCGGCCCCTCTTATAGCGTTGCTAGTTGCAGGTGAAGTTGAAGATTTCTCCATGGTGGACAGGGTTATGTTGGGATATCACAATATCTCTTATATTATTAATGCATCTATATACTTGGTAAAGGGTGGAAGGCTTGGCCTTATGCCTGGTGTTTTGTTCCACTCTTGCCGCCCTAGTTTCCGTCATACCGGTGTTATGTTCCCGGATTTTGCGTTCCTTACGCGGTCGGGTGATTTATGGGACCCCCTTGACAGTTCGCTTTGAATAAAACTCCTCCAGCAAGGCCCAACATTGGTTTTACCATTTGCCTCACCACCACCTATATTTCCCTTGGGAGTAATTAACCCAAGGGTCATCTTTATTCAGCCCCGGGCCAATGCTTGTCTAAGTGTTGGTCCAAACTAGAGCCCTTTGCGCCCCTCGGAAACTTCGAGGTCTGGTTTTAGTTGTACGGATTGCTCATCCAATGTCGTGGCTCGAGACGAGATCTGTGCGGCTACTATCGGGATGTCGGCACGCGGGAGGTCTTGCTGGTCTTGTTTTACCATTGTCGAAATGTCTTGATGTACCGGATACCGAGTCGATCGGAGTGTCTCGGGTGAAGGTCTATTCGCCGATGATCGCGAGAGCTTGTCATGGGCTAAGTTGGGACACCCTGCGCAGGTATAAACTTTCGAGAGCCGTGCCAGCGGTTATGTGGCAGATGGGAATTTGTTAATGTCCGGTTGTAGATAACTTGACACCAGATCCGAATTAAAATACATCAACCGCATGTGTAACCGTGATGGTCTCTTCTCGGCGGAGTCCGGGAAGTGAACACGGTGTTGGAGTTATGCTTGACGTAGGTTGCTATAGGATCACTTCTTGATCATACTTTTATCATCTGTGCTTTGCCTTCTCTTCTCGCTCTCATTTGCGTATGTTAGCCACCATATATGCTAGTTGCTTGCTGCAGCTCCACCTCATGCCTTTACCTTACCCATAAGCTTAAATAGTCTTGATCTCGCGGGTGTGAGATTGCTGAGTCCTCATGACTCACAGATACTTCCAAAACCAGTTTGCAGGTGCCTATGTTACCGAAAGGGGTGGCCTTAACCGAGCTCAAGGAGGAGCTCGATGAAGATCTTGCCCTTTGTGTTGTTTCGTTCTAGTTGATCAGTAGTGGAGCCCAGTTGGGGTCGATCGGGGACCTTTTTTCGCATTTGGGGTTCTTCTTTCATTTTGGTTCCGTAGTCGAACCTTGATTGTATCTGGATGATGTAATGCTTTATTCATGTAATTGTGTGAAGTGGCGATTGTAAGCCAACTATGTATCTTTTTCCCTTATGTATTACATGGGTTGTGTGAAGATTACCTCACTTGCGACATTGCTTTCAATGCGGTTATGGCTCTAAGTCGTGCTTCGACACGTGGGAGATATAGCCGCATCGAGGGCGTTACAAGAGATCGGGTGAAAATGGAGCTTGGAGCAACAATGGAGCTTAGGGATGGAAGAGGTGATCGACTTGGAGAAGAAGACCCCCCTTATATAGTGAGATGAAAAATCCAACCGTTATCCACTTATTCAGCCCGCGACATGCGGTACTACCGCGCCAACCTGCGGTTAAGGATGGCAATGGGTAGGGTATGGGCAGGGTAGAGCAATACCATACCCATACCCATATAGTAAGTGGGTATAAAATTCTACCCATACCCGTACCCACGGGTCTAAAACTTTACCCATACCCATACCCGACGGTTACCCATACTCATTGGGTACCCAACGGGTAGAACAAATAGTACACAAGTTGTTCATAATTTTACACTCATTCATAACACATTTGAAAAAAAATCAAATATCTTAGCTCAATAACAAGTAGACGGGCGCAAGACTACTATCAAAATTTAGAACAACATACTCATAAGTCAATAGGAGTAGACGAGTCACATGACAAATTAATGATTAATTGACAACAACTTAACATTATTGTTACAAGCGGGAAGGGTATGGGTATACCCGCGGGTATAAGGCTATACCCGTACCCTACCCATGACTTAACGGGTAGGGTATGGATATTGCCCATGGGTATAAAAATGTGTCCATACCCTACCCATGCAGGTACGGTACCCGCGGGTACCCGTACCCATGGGTAAAATTGCCATCCTTACCTGCGGTACTACCGCAAGGCCTTGCGGTACTACCGCTCCCGCGGTAGAGACCAGACGAGGCCCTGTTGCGTTGACGCAACGAGCGGTAGAACCGCCGGAGCAGTACTACCGCAAGGCAGGGTTTGTCTAGGCTGGGAAGGCACGGACTAATAAAATTACATCCGTGGCTACTTCCGCTAAGTTTTGATCCGTGCAAAAATCTGACACGGTACTACCGCATGCAGGGAGCAGTACTACTGCGTAGGGTGCGGATGTAAAAAATTACATCCGCCCCTACTTCCGCGCGTGTTACTGTGCTGGGCTAGAGGCCACGGTACTACCGGGCCCGAGGAGCGGTACTACCGCATCTCGTAGTACTACCGCATCCCTGGCTGGTACTACCGTGGGCCTCTATGGTACTACTACTCCCTTGAGCAGTACTACCACATGCCACAACACAATACCACTTGGAGTCCTTCATTTTGTAAAGACACGGATAAATGGTCGGTGCTCCAAAGAAGCAAAGAAAAGGTGGTGCAAAGGAACAGACATGTACGTGTTGATTCCACTCTATCCTTTCCGAAGCAGACCCCCTCTTAATAGTACGGCTTTCATACGACTCAAATCCACCAAAAGGAAACGTAGAGAAACGCCGTCTTCACTAGGCTCCGAGGGGCACCGAATTGTCTTGTGCCTAGACATGAGATATCTGAAATGCTCAATGCACATGATTAGTCCGCAAATGCATTGTCATCAATCACCAAAACCACATAGGGAGAAATATGCCTTACAATCTCCCCCTTTTTGGTGGATTGATGACAATACAGGATTTGCATATAAGGATACAAAAATGAACATAAGCAAACCCACCATCTACAAAATATAGACAGGCTCCCCATAGATGTGTGCACTCTATTTATATGCTTTGGACTACACGGCACACATACTAGGATCAACACTCCCCCTATATTTTATAGACAAGGCATTCCTTGCAACAACATATAAATGACACTAAGCATGGAGGCAAGGTAATGAATATGAGCATAAAGTAAAGGGCACAAGACAGCATAGGCTCACAAACTACTAAGCATAACAGATAATAAGATAAGCTTAAGTGCATATGTCTTACACCATATGATAGTCTCCGAGACACACACGAACACAAATGCAAACCAACAAACCAAAGAAACACGGATGAAGGACCAACGAAACGAAAACAGAGACACGAAAGCAAATCCTACACTCTCTCCCCCTTTGGCATCGAGACACCAAAAAGGCAGAGAGGACACCTACGACACATGTGGTAGCATCCTCTGCAGAGATCACCCAACACGCTCCTCATCGGTCTCCGCAGCGGGAATGGACTCCTCCTCTAACTCGGTCCACTGATAGCCCTGCTTGGTCATCCAGTCAGCCTCAGGAGTGATGTTCTTCTCTGACCCGCTCTCCACGATCTCGCCGAACATCCTCAAGATCCTCTTGTCACGCTGGCGACTCTCCTTGGAAGCAACATGGCTCATGTACTGCCCCTTGGCCTGCATGCATAATAATGTCTTCATCTTTGCCTTCAGCTTCTTAGCCCAAGAGGGCTTAGTAGATGGAGGAGCATACCCAGCAGAACTGTCCTCAGCCTCCTCCTCCTCAACCTCGTCCTCATCAACATCCATCCTAGCAGCCTCAGCCTCAGCCCTGGTAGTGGTATTGGCCCACTTGTTCTTCTGACGCAGCTTGATAGGTTCGTGGCAAACCCAGTTTGGAGCAGAAAAGTCTTCCTCCGGATAGAGCTTCTCCCAAGTCTTTGAGGTCAAGAGGTGCAGGTATGGACCATAGATGGGCACTTTGAGATTGTAGACTACAAACCGGAGCTCAGCCCACATGATATGAGAGATGTCCAGAGGTTGGGTAGCATGATGACGCGCCTCCTCACACAGAAGCAACATATCCACGAGAGAAGCATGCACCTTATCCTTGTCACCAATGCGCGGAAAGAGAGTGTTGCGAAAGATCCAGTGCATGATATCGAGGAAAGAGTTGAGCACCCAAGACTGCTTGCCATTGGCTAACTTCTTCTCCACAAGGAATGGTTGAATCTTGTTCTTGTTGGCGGACTCTGAGTTGCCGTGAGGGCAGGCACCAATGGGCACATCGAGCCCCTCATCACGAACATGCAGCATCTCCATGAATTCCTTCCATTTGGCAGACATCCTCTTCCCATTGGTCATCCAAGTCATAGTCCGCTCCTCATCCGTGTGGAAGTGGATGGAAGCAAAGAACTGAGCCACGATCTCTGGGTCAAAGTCCATGTGGAATGAGATAAAGTCTTCAATGCCAAACTGCTCCACCAAGTCCAATGCCTCACCAAAGTATTCTCGGTCCTTGCTTAGATGATTCATATCAATCCATTGCATTGGAACATAGATGTTGTGCTTGGACTTGATCACATCAATGTAGATGAGATTCTCCTGCTTGGTCCAGAAAAACTCATTTCCTCTAACATTCTCACGAGGGTTCACATAGGGGTTAATCCTCCTTCGAATGATGAACTCGGATTGAGGCATCTCGTCCATGCCAAGTGTTGGCTCCTTGATCTTGTTAGCGGTCTTCTTGACATTGCGTTGTTGGGCATTGGAGCCCTCTGGTGCTCCTTTGGTTGTGAAACCGCTTAGATCTCGTGTCGCAACTAGGTTCGAGCGACAAACATTGGAGCCACCACCTATGAAACACAACACAAAACACACGAGAAGAACGAGAAGGATCCTTGCAAAAACCAAGCCAAAACAAAAGAAACAAGTAGAAGTAAGATTGGGTAGTCGCAACAAGGTAGTTTAGATGTCAACGGTAGTACCTCACCACGAGGCGGACGTAAAAATTACATCTGCTCTAGCGCGGTAGTACTGTGATGGGATGGCACGGTAGTACCGCGCCTAGAGCAGAAGTAAATACTTCCGTGCACCGAGCGGTAGTACCGCTCCAGAGGAGCGGTAGTACCATACAAGGCGGATCCAGCCAGAGCGGTAGTACCGCACGGGAGGCACGGTAGTACCGCACGGATTTAAATCTGGCAAGAACAGATCTAGGCACATCGGCAAATTTGGATCGGTACTACGATTGATCAAAATTACTGTGTTGCAACATACCAAATAGCATCTCTATAGCACTAGCACTCTCCTACACCCTCCTCTTGCAATGACTTAGCCAAAAATCTCAAGAACAGCATGCATCTCCATGAAACCTAGAAGCAAAACTACGAGGCAAAGAGACAAGGACTAGCGGAGAAACCTTGTTCCATGGCAAGAGGGTGAGGTGGGGATCGATCCCACCAGTCGGAATGCAAGGAGAATAGCCGGAGACGGAGATCCGGCGAGGTCCTCCGGCGCCGTTCTTGGGCAGGAGAGAGAGAGAGAGAGAGAGTGGGTGAGAGAGAGAGAGAGATAAAGTGGGGAAAACAAGTTGAATGGGTATGGGGGAGTTGGAACTCCCCCTGCCCGCTCTTGACCCCCACTCGCTCGCAATGGCGCGGTAGTACCGTGGGTCATCGGGGTAGTACCGCCCGGGAGGAAGTACCGCACACAGGGTGGTAGTACCGCTCTTCCAACGGTAGTAAAAAATTACTGCCGCGATGGAAGCGGTAGTACCGTGCCGCGGATGCACCTGTGCGCGCACAGGGCAACCCATCTCCTGTGGTAGTACCGTGGCTTGCCATGGTAGTACCGTAAACCCAAGAAAGTGCATGTTTCGACAAAACAGAGAAACACGACCTTTGCAAAGCAACCTTCAAGCAATCGGACATGCAAACGAGCACACACACGAGGCACCTCAAACACAAACACGGGTCAACAAGAAGGCAAAAGACAACGAGGAACAAACACGAACCAAAACCTCTCTAGAGGAGAGGGCGGTGGCCGAAGCCACCTATGTTCGAGTCAATTGGTATGGCACCACGAAGAATTATCCTTGGGCCCATGATCAAAACTCGTCTTTGTAGCACAAGTACCATCAAGAATGGCTAATGTGAAAGAGTTGATCAATTTATGCATAATGGGGGAACGAGAGTTCATTGAGAGAACAACATTCCCCCTATGTCCATGCCTACACCTAAACAAGATATCAAGATGAGTATGGTGGGATGTGCAATGGTTCAAGCCACATTGCTCGACTCAATGATATTTAGCTCATGCCTTAACTCACGAAATCTTGCTTCATCCAAGGGCTTCATGAAAATATCTGCACGGTTACCATGAGTGTTGACATATTTGAGTTGGATCTCCCCTCTCCTAATGTGATCCCGGATGAAGTGATACCGAATCTCAATATGCTTCATCTTGAAGTGTTGCACTGGGTTGAGAGAGATCTTGATGCCACTTTCATTGTCACACCAAAGAGGCACTTCGTCACAAGTGACACCGTAATCCTTTAAAGTTTGCCTCATCCATAGAAGTTGAGCACAACAACTACCGGCGGCCACATACTTCGCTTCGGTGGACGAGAGAGACACGCAACTTTGCTTCTTAGAAGACCAACTCACCAAAGAGCAACCAAGAAATTGGCACCCTCCGGAGGTTGACTTCCTATCCACTCTGTCTCTCGCCCAATCCGAGTATGAATAGCCCAAAAGGTTGAAGTTGGTTCCTCTTGGGTACCATAAGCCAAAGTTTGGGGTATGAGCCAAATATCGTAAGATTTGCTTGACCGCCACATAGTGGCTTTCCTTAGGTGCGGCTTGAAATCGTGCACAAATTCCCACACTCAACATGATATCTGGTCTAGATGCACAAAGGTAAAGCAAGGAGCCAATCATGGAACGATATACCTTTTGATCCACAGCTTTACCATTGGGATCTATGTCAAGTTGGCATTTGACGGGCATTGGAGTGGAAGCCGGTTTGACATCACTTAGCTTGAATCTCTTGAGCATGTCTTGAGTGTATTTGGATTGGTTGATGAAGATTCCTTCTCTTCTTTTCTTGATTTCGAACCCAAGAAACAACTTCAACTCTCCCATCATGGACATCTTGAACTTCGAGGTCATGAGAGTGGAAAATTCCTCATTGAAAGCTTTGTTAGGGGAACCAAAGATAATATCATCAACATATAGTTGGCATACAAACAACTCCCCTTTGACCTTCTTAGTAAAAAGAGTGGGGGTCGATTTTCCCAATTTCAAACCCACGATCTTGCAACAACTCGGTAAGCTGCTCATACCACGCACGTGGGGCTTGGTTAAGGCCATAGAGTGCCTTATTGAGTTGGTATACATGATTGGGGAACTCGGGAACCTCAAACCCCAGGGGTTGTTTGACATACACCAACTCATTAATAGGACCATTAAGAAAAGCACTTTTCACATCCATTTGTTGCAACTTGAAGTTATGATGAGAAGCATAAGCAATCAACAAACAAATAGATTCAAGGTGAGCAACAGGAGCAAAGGTTTCACCGTAGTCGATACCCTCGACTTGGAGTAGCCTTGTGCTACCAAACGAGCCTTGTTGCGAACGATAATTCCATGAGCATATTGCTTTTTCTTGGATATCCACTTGGTTCCAATGACATTATGGTTCCCTGTTGGCCTTGGCACCAATCTCCACATCTTGTTATGCTCTAAGTTGTTGAGCTCTTCATGCATGGCATTGAGCCAATCTGGATCCTCGAGTGCGTCATAGACCTTTTGGGGTTCAACACAAGAAACAAACGCGTGATGCTCACAATAGTTTGCCAATTGTCTACGAGTGCTTACGCCTTTTCTCAAACTTGCAAGCACATTCTTCATAAGATGATCTTTGGTAGTGAGCTTGGAAGCAATCTTGGCGGCACGACGCTCCAATTCCTCCTCAAGAGATAGTTGTGGAGCGGAAACTCGATCATCTTGAGCCTCGTCATGAGCTTGTTCTTGATCTTGAGCTTGCTCTTGATCTTGAACTTGCTCAGGAGGGAGAACTTGACCTTGGGCATCACTTGGTGGTTCACCATCATCTTGAGATTGATCTTGCCCTTGATCTTGTTCACATGGTTGAGGGCCTTCACTCTGTTTTTCAGAAGCGTGTGGGTCTTGGGTTGGTGATGGCTCCACTTGAGTGGAACATTGTCCTTCTCCTTCGGCCACAAGTGGTTCCTCAATGGGTAGGATAAGACCAACACCCATTCTTCTTATGGCTTCGGGAGGAATTTCATCACCTACATCACAAGTAGCACTTTGCTCCACTTGCGAGCCGTTATTCTCGTCAAACTCCATGTTAAACGTCTCCTCAATGAGTCCCGTGGACTTGTTGAGGACACGGTAAGCATGAGAGTTTGTAGCATAACCAACAAATATGCACTCATGATCTCTAGCCTCAAATTTAGACAAACAAACACCTTTCTTGAGAATGAAACACTTACAACCGAACACCCGGAAGTACTTGAGGTTGGGCTTGTTACCGATAAGTATCTCATATGGAGTCTTGTTCAAGCCCTTGCGGAGATAGAGCCGATTAGATGCATGAAAAATGGTGTTGATGGCTTCGGCCCAAAGTTCTAGGGAGACTTGAACTCCGCCATCATGGTCCTTGCCGCGTCCATCAACGTTCGGTTCTTCCTCTCCGCTACACCATTTTGTTAAGGGGTGTAAGGTGCAGAATATTGATGCTTGATCCCCTCAACACTAAGAAACTCATCCAAGGTGTAGTTCTTGAACTCGGTGCCGTTGTCACTTCTTATTGTCAAGATCTCTGCATTGTGTTGACGTTGAGCTTCATTTGCAAAGTCGATGACAGTTTGTTGGGTCTCACTCTTCCTCTTGAAGAAATATACCCAAGTGTATCTTGAATAATCATCCACAATCACCAAGCAATACTTCCTACCCCCAAGACTATCAAAGGATGGAGGCCCAAAGAGATACAAGTGAATGAGCTCCAAGGGTCTCTTCGAGTAGATGATAGTCGTGGGAGGGTGAGCCTTCTCATGTAGCTTTCCTTCTATACAAGCATTGCAAGCACGATCTTTGGCAAAACTAACATTTCTTAGTCCAAGGACATGGTTCCCCTTGAGAAGACTTTGCAAAGATCTCATATTGACATGGGCTAAATGGCGATGCCAAAGCCATCCCACGTCAACTTTAGCCATTTCGCATGTTGCGGTCTTAGTGGGTTGCTCCGAAAAGTTAATCACATAAAGACCGTTCTCGACATGCCCAACAAAGGCTACTTTAAGCGTCTTGCTCCACAAGAGGGCCACGGTATCAATATCAAATAAAGTGGCAAAGCCCATGATTGCAAGTTGATGAACGGGAAGTAAATTGTATGCAAGGGACTCAACAAGCATGATTTCTCGATCGTGAGATCATGAAAAATGACCACCTTGCCAAGACGCAATACCTTAGAAAATGAGGCATCACCCCACTCAACATTAGTGGGCATAGATGAGACCTTGTGTACGTCCACCACCAAGTCCTTTCTTCCGGTAATATGATTTGTGGCTCCACTATCGATCAACCATGATGCCCCACCGAAAGCAAACACCTATAAGAGATCAATGTTTGGTTTTAGGTACCCATTTTGTAATGGGTCCTTTGATGTTAGTAACAAGGGTCTTGGGAACCCAAATAGGCCATTCAATGTACTCATAAGGAGAACCAACAAATTTGGCATAAACATGCCCAACACTAGCACGACATAGCACATAAGAAGGGCTAAAGTCGTCGGCTTTGTTGGAAGGAGTGGCAATGCCCTTCTTGACACCACCACCCTTCACATTGTTCTTCTTCTCCTTAGGAGCACCCTCTCCCTCCTTCAAAAAAGTTTGCTTGAGAGGAAGTGGTTGCTTGGCCTTGTCATTCTTCTTCTTGTTCTTGGACTTGGGTGCAAACCCAATTCCCTCCTTGCCCACAACTTGCTTTTGATTGCTCAAAAGATCGTTGAGGTTCTTCTCACCTTGTATGCAAGACACAAGGCCTTTCTCAAGTTGATCCTTCAACTTGGCATTCTCCTCCACAATATGCACATGCTCACAACATGGGTTAGTAGAATTTTCATTATCAATTAAGACCATATGAGGAAAAGTGGATTTCTCCTTGGTTAGCTTCACTTGGAGTTGATCATGGGACTCCTTGAGGCTAGCATGAGCACTCTTCAAGGCCTTGTGAGCCTTGTCAAGTATATCAAACTCCTCCTTGAGTCTAGCATGGTCAACCCCAAGTTTTGCCTTCTCGGAATTGAGCACACGAGATACAACAAGAGCATGATCAAGATCTTTCCTTAATTTAGCATGATCATCGTTGTGTGACTCGTCTAGAGCCAAACGATGACCACGCTTTTCCTCAAGCGTATTAGAGAGATCCGATATCTCATCGGCATAGTCACGACTATGTCCTTCCATCTTAGAGATGGTTTCTTCATGAGCCTCGGTCATGTCATTGGCTTCACCAACTTGTTCCAAGAGAGCAACAAAGTGCTTCTTGGATTTACCCTTGAGCTTACTCATAAAAGACTCCTCATTAGACCCCTCACTTTCATCAATGCAATCCGTCAAGGAAGGATTAGTAGTGATGGTAGTTTTGATGTTGGGGGTTACCTTATTGGTGGCTTTGGCCATGAGGCACTTGGCGGTGATGTTCTCATTGGGTGAGTCGAAGAGGGACACCCGTGGAGTTGTGGCAATGGCAACGGAGGCCATGGCCATCGCCTCATCGTCTTCATCATCATCATTCTCCTCATTGTACTCTTCTTGTGCCACCAACCCCTTGGGAGGAGTCTTCTTGGTGAAGTTTTTCTTGTTGGGGAAGGACTTGGCTTTGTCCTTTCGGATAAGCTTGCCACCATTGTCTTCCCGCTTCTCGTAAGGGCACTCCGCAACAAAGTGGCTCACATTGCCACAATTATATCATGTTCTCACACGTTGCTTTCCCTTGGTGCCACTTGAGTTGTTCTTGTTGAAGTTGGGCCTTGAGTTCTTCTTGCTCCAAAATTGCCTTGAAGCGAGAGCCATGTGCTCATGATAATCATATTTTGTATCTTCGGGGTTACTCTCTTCTTCATCATCTTCATCCTCTTCTTCCACACTAGCCTTGGCCTTCAAAGCAAGGTCTGGTTTCTTCACCCGTTGAGAGCGCATCATTGCATTGTTGGCGGTCTTGTCGAAGATTCTCATACCAACAAACTCATCCAACACTTCACTTGAGGACAAGGTAAGGAAGTCCGGCCTTTAACGGATGCCGGATGACATGTGATACGTCCATTTTGCATCAGGTTTTCCTACTGTTATTTATGTTGTTTTATTGTATAATAATTCTTTTTGGAGTAATTCGAATGCCTTTTCTCTCATAATATGCAAGATATGCACTAAGGGGGAGAATTCTGGCAGCTGGAAATCTGGACCTGAAAAAGCTACGCCAAGCCACCTATTCTGCACAACTCCAAATGAGCTGAAACCCCCCGAGGATTGTTTATGGAATATTTAATAAATATTGGAGAAAATAAGTACCATAGGAGGGCCACCAGGTGGGCACAACCCACCTGGGCGCGCTAGGAGTCCCAGGCGCGCCCTGGTGGGTGCTGCCCTCCTCGGCCCACCTCCGGTGCCCATCTTCTGGTATATAAGTCATTTTGACCTAGAAAAAAAATAAGGGGAGTACATTCAGGATGAGCGCCCGCCTCGGCGGAACTTGGGCAGATCACTTTGCCCTCCGTGGAGCGATTCCGCCATAGGAACTTCCCTCCCGAAGGGGGAAATCATCGTCATCATCATCGCCAACAACTCTCCCATCTTTGGGAGGGCTATCTTCATCAACATCTTCACAACACCAACTCCTCTCAAACCCTAGTTCATCCCGTGTGTTCAGTCTTTGTATCAAAACTATAAATTGGTGCTTGTGGGTGACTAGTAGTGTTGATTACATCTTGTAGTTGATCACTATATGGTTTATTTGGTGGAAGATTATATGTTCAGATCCATTATGGTATTTAATACCCCTCTGATCTTGAGCATGTTTATCATTTGTGAGTAGTCACTTTCGTTCTTGAGGTCACGGGAGAAATCATGTTGCAATAATCATGTGAACTTGATATGTGTTCGATATTTTGATGATATGTATGTTGTCATTCTCTTAATGGTGTCATGTGAACATCAACTACATGATACTTCACCATATTTGGGCCTAAGGGAATGCATTGTGGAGTAGTTATTAAATGGTGGGTTGCGAGAGTGACAGAAGCTAAACCCCAGTTTATGTGCTATTCCGTAAGGGACCGATTGGATCCAAAAGTTTAATGCTATGGTTAGAATTTATTCTTAATACTTATCTCATTGTTGCGGATACTTGCGAGAGGGTTA
The DNA here is from genome assembly GCA_021437245.1 of Aegilops speltoides. Lineage (NCBI taxonomy): Eukaryota > Viridiplantae > Streptophyta > Magnoliopsida > Poales > Poaceae > Aegilops > Aegilops speltoides. The sequence continues at coordinate 160,251,290 of CM038147.1, forward strand.
ATCATAAGTAGGAGGTTTGTTCAAGTAAGAACAGCACTTAAGCACCGGTCCACCCACATATCAAATTATCAAAGTACCGAACACGAATTAAGCCAACATGATGAAAGTGACTAGATGAAATTCCCGTGTGCCCTCAACAACACTTTGCTTATCATAAGAAACCGTTTTGGCATGTCCTTTGCCTCAAAAGGATTGGGCTACCTTTCTGCACTTTTGTTACTACTATTGTTCCTTGCTCGTTACAAATTATCCTGCTATCAAACTACTCCGCTACTCACAATTTTAGCACTTGCAGACATTACCTTGCTGAAAACCACTTGTCATTTCCTTCTGCTCCTCGTTGGGTTTGACACTCTTACTTATCTAAAAGGGCTACAATTAATCCCATATACTTGTGGGTCATCAAGGCAATTTTCTGGCGCCGTTGCCGAGGAGTGAAGCGCTCTTGGTAAGTGGAAATTGGTAAGGAAACATTATTACTATGTGCTGCAATTTATTGTCACTTGCTACTATGGAAAACAATCCTTTGACGGGTTTGTTCGGGGTATCTTCACCTCGACTGGAACCACAATTAGTTACCACTCAACCTACTGCACCTACTGAAAATGTTGAATATGAAATTCCTTTGGGTAAGTAAGAGCAACTCCTAGCTAATCCTTATGCAGGAGATGGAACCGAACATCTTGATATGCACTTGATATATATGGATGAAATTTGTGGATTATTTAAGCTTGCAGGTTTACCCAAAGATGAAGCTAAGAAGAAGGTTTTCCCTTTATCTTTGAAGGGAAAAGCATTGACATGGTATAGGCTATGCGATGATATTGGATCTTGGAACTGGAATCGGTTGAAATTGGCATAAAAAAAATTTATCCTATGCATCTAGTTCATCGTGATCGGAATTACATATATATAATTTTTGTCCTCGTGAAGGAGAAAGTATCGATATAGCTTGGGGGAGGCTTAAGTCAATGTTATATTCATGCCCCAATCATGAGCTTTCAAGAGAAATTATTTTTCAGAATTTTTATGCTTGGCTTTCTCGTAATGATCAATCCATGCTCGATACTTCTTGCACTGGTTCTTTTATGAAGAAAACTATGGAATTCCGGTGGGATCTTTTAGAAATAATTAAACGCAACTCTGAAGATTAGGAACTCGGCGAAGGTAAAGGGTCAGGTATTGAACCTAAGTTTGATTGTGTTAAATCTTTTATGAATATCGATGCTTTTCAAAAGTTTAACACTAAATATGGACTTGACTCTGAGATAGTAGCCTCCTTTTGTGAATATTTTGATACTCATGTTGATCTCCCTAAGGAGAAGTGTTTTAAATATCACTCACCAAGTAAAGAAGAAGTTAAAGAACCTGCAAAAGCTAAAGAAGAAACTATCATTTACAATGTTGATCTAGTTGTTCCCACTACTTATATTGAAAAACCACCTTTTCCTGTTAGGATGAAGGAACATGCTAAAGCTTGAACTGTGGTTAACAGAAGTTATGTTAGAACACTCAAACCATCTGAACAAATCAAAGTTGAACCTAGTGTTGCTATGGTTAAAGATCTCTTAGTTGATAATACTGATGGGCATGTTATTTAGTTCTGCGATGAAGCTTCTAGAATTGCAAAACCTGAAGGAAAAGATAAACATAGACCAGTTGTTGGCAATGCCTATTGTCTCAGTTAAGATAGGAGATCACTATAATCATGGGTTATGTGACCTAGGTGCTAGTGTGAGTTCTATTCCTTTCTCCTTATATCAAGAAATTAAAGATGAAATAGCACCTGCTGAAATAGAAGGCATAGATGTCACTATTAAACTTGCTAATAGAGATACCATATCACCAATTGGGATTCTTAGAGATGTTGAAGTCTTGTGTGGGAAAATAAAATACCCTACTGGTTTTCTTGTTCTTAGCTCCCCACAAGATGACTTTTGTCCCATTATCTTTGGTAGACCTTTCTTGAACACCGTTAATGCCAAAATAGATTGTGAAAAACAAACTGTCGGTGTTAGCTTTGGTGATGAATCTGATGAATTTAATTTTTCCAAGTTTAGTAGACACCCTCATAAGAAAGATTTGCCTAGTAAGGATGAAATTATTGGTCTTGCTTCTATTGCTGTGCCTCCTCCTGATCCTTTGGAACAATATCTAGACCATGAGCATATGCCTGAAAGAAATGAAATAGATAGAATCTTTTTCAAACAACAACCTCTGCTTAAACACAATTTGCCTATCGTAACTCTAGGAGGTCCTCCTCCGCCTAAAAGTGATCCTGTGTTTGAATTAAAACAATTGCCAGACACTTCGAAATATGCTTATCTTGATGAGAAAAAGATATATCATGTTAGTATTAGTGTCAACTTTTCAGGACATGAAGAAGAAAGATTATTGAAAGTTCGAAGGAAGCACAGGGCTGCTATTGGATATACTCTTGACGATCTTAAGGGCATTAGTCCCATCCTATGTTAGCACAAGATTAATATGGAACCTGATGCTAAACCCGTTGTTGATCACCAACGTCGGTTAAATCCGAAGATGAAAGAAGTGGTAAGAACGAAAATATTGAAACTTCTAGAAGCAGGTATAATCTATCCTATAGCTGATAGTAGATGGGTAAGCCTTGTTCATTGTGTCCCTAAGAAGGGAGGTATTACTGTTGTTCCTAATGATAAAAATGAGCTCATTCCACAAAGAATTGTTACAGGCTATAGGATGGTAATTGATTATAGAAAATTAAACAAAGCAACTAGGAAAGATCATTACCCTCTGCCTTTTATTGATCAAATGTTAGAAAGATTATCTAAGCACACACATTTTTGCTTCCTTGATTGATATTCTGGCTTTTTACAAATACTTGTTTTACAATCTGATCAAGAAAAGACCACTTTTACTTGTCCTTTTGGAACTTTTGCTTATAGACGTATGCTTTCGGTTTATGTAATGCACCTGCTACCTTTCAAAGATGTATGACTGCTATATTCTCTGATTTTTGTGAAAAGATTGTTGAGGTTTTCATGGATGACTTTTTCCATTTATGGGAAGTCTTTTGATGATTGTTTAAGCAATCTTGATCGAGTTTTGCAGAGATGTGAACAAACAAATCCTGTCTTGAATTGGGAGAAGTGCCACTTTATGGTTAACGAAGGTATTGTTTTGGGCCATAAAATTTCTGAGAGAGGCATTGAAGTGGACAAAGCCAAGGTTGATGCAATTGAGAAAATGCCATGTCCTAAAGATATCAAAGGTATTTGTAGTTTCCTTGGTCATGTTGGTTTCTATAGGAGGTTTATCAAAGACTTTTCTAGAATTTCTAGGCCTCTTATGAATCTTTTGCAAAAGGATATTCCCTTTGTGTTTGATGATGATTGTTTGGAAGCCATTGAAACACTAAAGAAACCCTTAATTACTGCACCTGTTGTTCAACCACCTGATTGGAACTTGCCTTTTGAGATTATGTGTGATGCTAGTGATTATGTTGTTAGTGTTGTTCTAGGACAAAGAGTTGATAAGAACCTGTATGTTATTCATTATGCTAGTAAAACTCTAGACAGTGCTCAACAAAATTATGCTACTACTGAAAAAGAATTCTTAGCAGTGGTGTTTGCTTGTGACAATTCAGATCTTACTTCATTGTTTCTAAAGTAATTGTTCACACCGATCATGCTGCTATAAGATATCTTATGGAAAATAAAGATCCTAAACCTAGACTCATTAGGTGGGTTCTCCCGCTCTAGAATTTGATTTGCATATCACTGATAGGAAAGGAGCAGAGAACCCCGTAGTTGATAACTTGTCTAGGCTTGAAAATATTCTTGATGACCCACAACCTATTAATAATAGCTTTCTTGATGAACAATTAGCTGCAATAAATGTTTCTAGTAGCACATCTTGGTATGCTGACTATGCTAATTATATTGTTGCTAAATACATACCACCTAGCTTCACATACCAACCAAAGAAAAAAAATCTTCTATGATTTAAGACATTACTTTTGGGTGACCCACATCTTTATAAAGAAGGAGTAGATGGTATTATTAGACGTTGTGTACCTGAGCATGAACAGGAACAAATCCTACAGAAATGTCACTCTAAAGCTTTTCGAGGACATCATGCGACAGACAGAACCTCTCATAAGGTATTGCAATCTGGTTTTTATTGGCCTACTCTTTTCAAAGATGCCCGTAAGTTTGTCTCATCTTGTGATGAATGCCAAAGAATAGATAATATCGGTAAGTGTCAAGAAATGCCTATGAATTATTCACTTGCTACTAAACCATTTGATGTTTGGGGATTTGATTTCATGGGACCTTTTCCTTCCTCTAATGGGTATACACATATTTTGGTTGCTATTGACTATGTTACTAAGTGTGTAGAAGCTATCCCAACCAGTAGTGTTGATCACAACACCTCTATTAAAATGCTTAAGGAAGTTATTTTCCCAAGGTTTGGAGTCCCTAGATATTTAATGATTGATGGTGGTTCACACTTTATTCATGGTGCTTTCCGTAAAATACTTACTAAGTATGATGTTAACCATAGAATTGCATCACCTTATCATCCTCAATCTAGTGGTCAAGTTGAACTTAGCAATAGATAAATAAAACTAATCTTACAAAAGACTGTCTATAGGTCCCAGAAGAATTGGTCTAAGAAATTAGATGATGCACTTTGGGCTTATAGAACAGCTTATAAAAAATCCTATGGGTGTGTCTCCATATAAAATGGTTTATGGAAAAGCTTGTCATTTTCCTCTTGAGTTCGAACACAAAGCATACTGGGCAATAAAAGAACTCAATTATGATTTCAAACTTTCTGGTGAAAAGAGGTTGTTTGATATTTGCTCGTTAGATGAATGGAGAACCTAGGCTTACGAAAATGCAAAATTATTCAAAGAAAAAGTTAAAAGATGGCATGACAAAAGAATCCAAAAGCGTGAGTTCAAAGTAGGAGAATATGTTCTTTTGTACAACTCTTGTTTCAGATTCTTTGCAAGAAAACTCCTCTCCAAATGGGAAGGACCATATGTCATCGAGGAGGTCTAATGATCCGGAGCTATCAAAATAAATAATGTCGATGGGACTAACTCGAAGGTTGTCGATGGGCAACGAATAAAACACTATATCTCAGGTACGCCCATTAATGTTGAAAGCAATGTTATCCAAACTTTGACATCGGAAGAACACATAAAAGAGTCCTTCCGGAACACTCCGGAATCGTGAAAATAAGGAGGTACGTGATACGGTAAGTAAACGGACTCCGAAAAATCCACAAAAATATTTTTTGTCATTTTTGGAATATTTAGAAAATTAGGAAAATAAGAAACTTCCAGGAAAGTGACCCTGATGGGCACAATACACCAGGGCGTGTCAGGGTTGCCTGGCGCGCTGATACGTCCATTTTGCATCATGCTTTTATATCAATATTTATTGCATTATGGGTTGTTATTACACATTATATCTCAATACTTATGGCTATTCTCTCTTATTTAACAAGGTTTACCATGAAGAGGGGGAATGCCGGCAGCTAGAATTCTGGCTGGAAAAGGAGCAAACATTGGAAACCTATTATGCACAACTCCAATAGTCCTGAAACTCCACGAAACCACTTTTTGGATTTAATAAGAATTTATGAGCGAAAGAAATACACCAGGGGCCCACACCTGTCCAGAGACAAGGCACCCCCTCATGGGCGCGTCCTCCTATCTCCTGGGCCCCCTGGTGGGCCTCCGGCGTCCATCTTCTGCTATATCATCACTTTTACCATAGAAAAAATCGTGGGCAAGCTTACAGGACAGAAACTCCGCCGCCACGAGGCGGAACCTTGGCGGAATCAATCTAGGGCTCTAGCGGAGCTGTTCTGACGGGGACACGTCCCTCCGGGAGGGGGAAATCATCACCAACGTCATCACCAACTATCCTCTCATCGGAGGGGGTCAATCTCCATCAACATCTTCACCAGCACCATCTCCTCTCAAAACTCTAGTTCATCTCTTGTATCCAATTTTGTATCAAAACCACAAATTGGTACATGTGGGTTGCTAGTAGTGTTGATTACTCCTTGTAGTTGATGCTAATTGGTTTACTTGGTGGAAGATCATATGTTCAGATCCTTAATGCATATTATTACTACTGTGATTATGAACAGAATATGCTTTGTGAGTAGTTAGGTTTGTTCCTGAGGACATGGGTGAAGTCTTGCTATTAGTAGTCTTGAATTTGGTATTAGTCGATATTTTGATGAGATGTATGTTGTCAGTGGTGTTATGTGAATGAATTGACACTTCACCATTATTTGTCATTGGGAAGTAATAAGTAGATGATGGGTTGCTAGAGTGACGAAGCTTAAACCCTAGTTTATGCATTGCTTCGTATGATTTGGATCCATATGTTTAATGTTGTGGTTAGGTTTACCTTAATACTTATTTTGTAGTTGCTAATAGGGGTTAATCATAAGGGCCCAAGTAAGGGCCCCAAGTTCCACCCACATATCAAATTATCAAAGTACCGAGCTCATATGAGCGTGATGAAAACTAGCTTGACGATAATCCCCATGTGTCCTCGGGACTCCTTTCTCATTATTAGAAATTGTCTTATCCTTTGCTACATAAAGGATTGGGCCACCTTGCTGCACTTTATTTACTTTATTTATTTGTTACTTGTTACTATTTATCTTATCACAAAACTATCTATCACCTACTATTTCAGTGCTTGCAGAGAAAACCTTATCGAAAACCACTTATCATTTCCTTCTGCTCCTCATTGGGTTCGACACTCTTACTTATCGAAAGGACTAGATAGATCCCCTATACTTGTGGGTCATCAAGACTCTTTTCTGGCGCCATTGCCGGGGAGCGTAGCGCTTTTGGTGAGTGGAACTTGGTAAGGAAACATTTATATAGTGTGCTGAAATTTTCTGTTACTTGTCACTATGGAAACTAATCCTTTGAGGAGCTTGTTTGGGGTATGTTCACCCCAACCGAGGAGCAAAGAGTTGCTCAACCTACTGAACTTTATGAAAATATTCACTTTGAGATTCCTTCGGTATGATAGAAAACTGCTAGCTAAACCATTTGCAGGAGATGGAACATTGCATCCCGATTTACACCTTATCTTTGTGGATGAAGTTTGTGGATTATTTAAGCTTGCAGGTATTCCCGATGATGTTGTCAAAAGGAAGGTCTTCCCTTTATCTTTGAAGGGAGATGCATTGACATGGTATAGGCTATGTGATGACACGAGATCTTGGAATTATAAGTGATTGAAGTTGGAATTTCACCAGAAGTTCTATCCTATGCATCTTGTTCATCATGATCGTAATTACATATATAATTTTTGGCCTCATGAAGGAGAAAGCATCGCTCAAGCTTGGGGGAGGCTTAAGTCAATGTTATATTCATGCCCCAATCATGAGCTCTCTCGGGAAATGATTATTCAAAACTTTTATGCTCGGCTTTCTCTTGATAATCGCAACCTACTCGATACTTCCTGTGCTGGTTCTTATATGCTGAAGACTATTGATTTCAAATGGGACTTATTGGAAAGAATTAATCGCACCTCTGAAGATTGGGGTTCCGACGATGGTAAGGAGTCGGGTATGACACCTAAGTTTGATTGTGTTAAATCTTTTATGGATACCGATGCTTTTCGTGGATTTAGCGCTAAGTATGGACTTGACTCTGAGATAGTAGCTACTTTTTGTGAATCTTTTGCTACTCACGTTGATCTCCCTAAAGAGAAGTGGTTTAAATATAATCCTCTTGTTTAAGTGAAAGTAGTTGCACCTATTACAGTCGAAGAAAAGACTATTACCTATAGTGATCCTATTGTTCCTACTGCTTATGTTGAAAACCTCCTTTTCCTGTTAGGATAAAGGATCATGCTAAAGCTTCGACTGTTGTTCGTAAGAGTAATACTAGGACTTATACACCTCCTAAGCAAATTAATGTTGAACCTAGTATTGCTATGGTTAAAGATCTCTTGGATGATGATTAAGATGGGCATGTTATTTATTTCTATGGTGAGACTGCTAATATTGCTAGGCCAGATACTAAGACACGTAGACCTGTCGTAGGCATGCCTGTTATTTCTGTTAAAATAGGAGATCATTGTTATCATGGCTTATGTGATATGGGTGCTAGTGCTAGTGCAATACCTTATACTTTATATCAAGAAATTATGCATGACATTACACCCATTGAATTAGAAGACATTGATGTTACTATTAAGCTTGCTAATAGGGATACCATTAAACCTATTGGGATTGTTAGAGATGTTGAAGTTTTGTGTGGGAAGGTTAAATACCCTGCTGATTTTCTTGTTCTTGGTTCCCCACAAGATGATTTTTGTCCCATTATTTTTGGTAGACCCTTCTTGAATACTGCTAGTGCTAAGATTAATTGTGAAAGGAATCTGTCACTTTTGGCATAGATGGTATGTCTCATGAGTTTAATTTTGCTAAGTTTAGTAGACAACCTCGTGATAGGGAACCACCTAGTAAGGATGAGATTATTGGTCTTGCTTCCATTGTTGTTCCTCCAACTGATCCGTTAGAACAATATTTGCTAGACCATGAAAACGATATGTTTATGAAGGAAAGGGAGGAAATAGATGAAGTGTTCCTTAAACAGGAACCTATGCTGAAACATAACCTTCCCGTTGAAATTCTTGGGGATCCCCCTCCACCCAAGGCTGATCCCGTGTTTGAACTCAAACCATTACCTGATAATCTTAAGTATGCTTATCTTGATGAAAAGGAAATATATCCTGTTATTATTAGTGCTAACCTTTCAGAGAAAGAAGAAGAAAGATTATTGAGAACTCTGAAGAAGCACCGAGCAGCTATTGGATATACTCTGGATGATCTTAAGGGCATCAGTCCCACATTATGCCAACACAAAATTCCAGTGGAGAAAGATGCCAAACCAGTTAGAGATCCTCAAAGATGATTAAATCCGAAGATGAAGGAAGTGGTAAGAAAGAAGATACTAAAGCTCCTTGAGGCAGGTATTATTTATCCCGTTGCTGATAGTGAATGGGTAAGTCCTGTCCATTGTGTTCCTAAAAAAGGAGGTATTACCGTTGTTCCTAATGATAAAGATGAATTGATCCCGCAAAGAATTATTACAGGTTATAGGATGGTAATTGATTTCCGTAAGTTAAATAAAGCTACTAAGAAAGATCATTACCCTTTACCTTTTTTGATCAAATGCTAGAAAGACTATCCAAACACACACATTTCTGCTTTCTAGATGGTTATTCTGGCTTCTCTCAAATACCTGTGTCAGCGAAGGATCAATCTAAAACTACTTTTACTTGCCCTTTTGGTACTTTTGCTTATAGACGTATGCCTTTTGGTTTATGTAATGCACCTGCTACCTTTCAAAGATGCATGATGGCTATATTCTCTGATTTTTGTGAAAAGATTTGTGAGGTATTCATGGATGACTTTTCCGTTTATGGATCCTCTTTTGATGATTGTTTGAGCAACCTTGATCGAGTTTTGCAGAGATGCGAAGACACTAGTCTCGTCCTGAATTGGGAAAAGTGTCACTTTATGGTTAATGAAGGCATTGTCTTGGGGCACAAGATCTCCAAGAGAGGTATTGAAGTTGATAAAGCCAAAGTTGATGTTATTGAAAAGATGACATGTCCCAAGGACATAAAAGGTATAAGAAGTTTCCTTGGTCATGCCGTTTTTTATAGGAGGTTCATTAAGGACTTTTCTAAAATCTCTAGACCTCTGACTAATTTATTGCAAAAAGATATTCCTTTTGTCTTTGATGATGATTGTGTAGAAGCATTTGAAGTACTTCAGAAAGCTTTGATCACTGCACCTATTATTCAGCCACCTGATTGGAATTTACCTTTTCAAATTATGTGCGATGCTAGTGATTATGTTGTAGGTGTTGTTCTAGGGCAAAGAGTTGATAAGAAATTGAATGTTATCCAATATGCTAGTAAGACTCTTGATACTGCCCAGAGAAATTATGCTACTACTGAAAAAGAATTCTTAGCGGTTGTGTTTGCATGTGATAAGTTTAGACCTTATATCGTTGATTCCAAAGTTACTATTCACACTGATCATGCTGCTATTAAATATCTTATAGAAAAGAAAGATGCTAAGCTTAGACTCATTAGATGGGTTCTCTTGCTCCAAGAATTTGACTTGCATATTATTGATAGAAAGGGAGCTGCGAACCCCGTTGCAGATAACTTGTCTAGGTTAGAGAATGTTCTTGATGACCCACTGCCTATTAATGATAGCTTTCCTGATGAACAATTAGTGGTCGTTAATGCTTCTCGTACTGCACCATGGTATGCTGATTATACTATTTACATTGTTGCTAAATTTATACCGCCTAGTTTCACATACCAGCAAAAGAAAAAGTTCTTTTATGATTTACGACATTACTTCTGGGATGATCCACACCTTTATAAAGAAGGAGTAGATGGTGTTATTAGACGTTGTGTGTATGAGCATGAACAGGAACAGATCCTACGCAAGTGTCATTCTGAATCCTATGGAGGACACCACGCTGGAGATAGAACTGCACACAAGGTACTACAATCTGGTTTTATTGGCCAACTCTCTTCAAAGATGCTCGTAAGTTTGTCTTATCTTGTGATGAATGTCAAAGAATAGGTAACATTAGTAGACGTCAAGAAATGACTATGAATTATTCTCTTGTTATTGAACCATTTGATGTTTGGGGCTTTGATTATATGGGACCTTTTCCTCCCTCTAATGGTTATACACATATTTTAGTTGCTGTTGATTACGTTACTAAGTGGGTAGAAGCTATTCCAACTAGTAGTGCTGATCATAACACTTCTATTAAAATGCTTAAAGAAGTTATTTTTCTGAGGTTTGGAGTCCCTAGATTTCTTATGACTGATGGTGGTTCACATTTTATTCATGGTACTTTCCGTAAGATGCTTGCTAAGTATGATGTCAATCATAGAATCGCATCTCCTTATCATCCGCAGTCTAGTGGTCAAGTAGAGTTGAGCAATAGAGAGCTCAAATTAATTTTGCAAAAGACTGTGAATAGATCTAGAAAGAATTGGTCCAAAAAACTTGATGATGCATTATGGGCATATAGAACTGCATACAAAAATCCTATGGGTATGTCTCCTTATAAGACGGTTTATGGAAAAGCGTGTCATTTACCTCTTGAACTTGAACATAAAGCATATTGGGCTATTAAAGAGCTCAATTATGACTTCAAACTTGCCGTTGAGAAGAGGTTGTTTGATATTAGCTCACTTGATGAATGGAGAACCCAAGCATATGAGAATGCCAAGCTATTCAAAGAAAAAGTCAAACGCTGGCATGACAAAAGGATACAAAAGCGTGAGTTTAACGTAGGAGATTATGTGTTATTATTCAACTCTCGTTTGAGATTTTTTGCAGGAAAACTTCTCTTAAAATGGGAAGGTCCTTATGTTATCGAGGAGGTCTATCGTTCTAGTGCGATAAAAATCAACAACTTCGAAGGCACGAGTCCAAGGGTGGTAAACACTCAAAGAATTGAACATTATATCTCAGGTAATCCTATCAATGTTGAAACTAATATTATTGAAACCGTAACCCCTGAGGAATACATAAGGGACACTTTCCAGAACGTTCCAGACTCCGAAAAGGTATAGGTATGTGGTACGGTAAGTAAACCGACTCCAAAACAACTCCAATGGCAATTTTTATCAGTTTTGGAATATTTAAGATTTTAGGAAGAAAGAAGTAGTCCGAAAGGGACACGAGGCCCCCACGAGAGTGGAGGGCGCCCCCCCCCTACTGGGCGCGCCCCCTGTCTCGTGGGCACCTCATGTGCCTCTCGGACTCCGTTTTCTTGCATGTTACATATTTTGGTCGGTAAAAATTCATTATATATACTCTCGAAGGTTTTGACCATCGTATCACGCAAATATCCTCTGTTTTCGTTTTGAGTTGTTTCTGTTTCAGATCTAGAGCATCATGACGTCTCCAAGCACTCCCAAGGACAATTTTTTTGAGAGGGTTATCAACCAACGCCATCCCGGAGCAAATAGTGATGCCTATCACCCTCAAACCATTAAGATGTGTGATGGAGCTGACATCCGCGATGTAGGGACCATGGAGGAGGATCGTGAAGACAAAGCTCGCCCGTCCGAGCCGCAAGTTTTCAAGTGTCAAGGAACTGGTGGAGCGTGGACTCAACGCCAACTGATGATCACTCTTTTCACCAACAACCACAAGCTGGATGCCAAAGTCATTGGGAGACCATCTTCAAGCTTCAAGAGAAAATCGAGCACCTCCAAGCCCGGATCTATGACCTTGGGTAACCGGAGCTTTGAGTATGAATATAGATTCAAGAGGATGAGTTTGGACAGATTTAAGGATCAAGACTCGATCATCTTTCTATGATGGAGAGCCTATGCCTTGAAGGGCATCACGACAAGCCTACATTGTCAACAACTCCTACTTCACCACCTCCGAGGCCATAATCACATGGGTATGGGCACTCCCCTTGGCAACTGCCAAGCTTGGGGGTGGTGCCCCGGTATCGTATCACCATCACACTCCTATCTTTACCGCTTTATTTAGTTTGATCCTTTTAGTAGTATCTTGATCTAGTAGATTGAAGTTTTGATATCAAGTAGTTTTGAGTTTTGCATTGTGATCTCTTTTTGTAATCGAGTCCGTGAGCTATCTATAATAAAGATTAGTGTTGAGTCAAGGGCTTTGATATGTTGCTATGATCTTGAGAAAGTAGAAAGAATAAAAGAGTTCATATTGATCTTATGGATAGTGATAACTTCACACATAGAAAGTATGAGGCATAAAAATTGTTGAGAGTTGATGAATGTAGTTTTGGTCATCGTTGCAATTAATAGGAAGTGATAAGGTAAGAGGGGTTCACATACAAATATATTATCTTGGACACCTTTTTATAATTGGGATCACTCATTAAGTATGACATGCTAAAGGAGTTGACGTTGGACAAGGAAGATGGTGTAATAGTTTATGTTTCCTGACATCTCAGTTAAAGTATATTGTCATTGACCTTCCAAACATGTTGAGCTTGTCTTTCCCCCTCATGCTAGCCAAATTCCTTGCACCAAGTAGAGATACTACTTGTGCTTCCAAATATCCTTAAACCCAGTTTTGCCATGAGAGTCCACCATACCTACCTATGGATTGAGTAAGATCCTTCATGTAAGCTGTCATGTTGCAAGCAACAAAAATTGCTATCTAAATATGTATGACTTATTAGTGCAGAGAAAATAAGCTTTGTATGATCTTGTTGTGGAAGTAATAAAAGCGACGGACTGCATAATAAGGTCCACATACAAGGGGCAATATAAAGTGACGTTCTTTTGCATTAAGATTTTGTGCATCAACCCCAAACGCACATGACAGCCTCTGCTTCCCTCTACGAAGGGCCTATCTTTTACTTTATGTTTTTACTTTATGCTTGAGTCAAGGTGATCCTCACCTTTCCCTTTTTCATTATATCCTTTCAAGCTCCTCGTGTTTGAAAGATCATGATATATATATCCAATTGGATGCACTACAAAAAAAATACACTTCCGTGATGATACGTGTTTGTCACAGTAGGTCGCGTGTTTTGTCGTGCATGTACATCCATGACAATTTTATGACAGAATCAAGATAGTCATACCTGTGCTGTCGTAGAAGTGTTCCATGACATTACCAAAATTATCATCACGGAAGTGTCCACTTCCATGAAGATAAATCGCGCGTCACAGAAATGCTTTCGTCAAGGGTGACCGACACGTGGCATCCACCGTAACGGAACGTCGTTAAGCTATCGGGTCGGATTTTGGATCCGATAACCCGTTAACAGCACCAACCAATGGGGATTTTCCATGTGTAAAATCATCATTGGCTGGAGGAGACACGTGTCAGGTCCGCACTGGCACAGGTGTCACTCATCCAATGGGCGAGACGCGCCTATGATATGTTGACACGTGGACCGGCCCATCAAGTTTAAATGGGCCGGCCCAACTAAAGGCCCACAAGATTTTGCGGACCATAATGGGCCGGCCCAGCTAAAGGCCCACGAGATTTTGCGGACCATAATGGGCTAGCCCAGCTAACGGCCCACAAGATTTTGCGAGCCATAATGGGCCGGCCCAGGTAAAGGCCCACAAGATTCTTGCGGATCATAATGGGCCGGCCCGGCTAAAGGCCCACGAGATTTTGCCGACATTAATGGGCCGGCCCAGCTGTAGGCCCACAAGAATTTGAGGACCCTAGTAGGCCGGCCCATTAACTGGCTGCCATGTTTTGGGCCAAATGCCAGCCCATATTTGATCTGGTCCATTAATGGCCTGCCGTGTTCCTGGCCTAATAGTGGCCCATATGAGATACGACCCGTTATAACCTACCATGTTCTGGGCCAAATTACGGCCCAGATCAGGTACGGCCCTTTAAGAGGCTATGGGCTCAATTATGGCCCATATCAGATTCGGCCCGTCAACTGGACACTATGCTTTTGGGCCCACTTGCTAGAGCCCCACTTAGTAATTCGGCCTGACATTAGTTTTGGCCTCTTAAGGACCCGTTTAACATTTTGGCCCTATATTAATTTCGTCCTGTTAAATGCGCGTCATATAGTTGGGCCTAACTATGGCCCGGTTTACATCCGGCCTGCTCGCAGCCGATATCTGATTGGGCCAAACAAGGACCGAGACAATTTTGGCCTGTTAAAAGCCCGTGATTTGATTCGCACAATCATGGGCCGGGGTTCATTTCGGCCTTCTGCCGGCCCGTTAGCTGTTCGGCACGTTTCAGGCCCAACCTACATCGTGATTGCATGACGGCCCGATTATGTACCGTAATTTTATGGTTTGGCCGGTTTACTGCGAAGACAGGATATATATACAGTAAAATAACTACAGCATCGTGAATAAGAAAAAACCTAGACTATACAATAAAGAAATTACAGCATATTACATCCACTGGGCATCAAAGTTCGCCACTATGATAATAAAGCACAAGCAGACAAATGATTACATACACTGGCATCAAAGATCGCCACCAATTGCAAATCAACACGCCGACAAAATAATATACAAAACCAACAGACTTCAATAGAGTTCAAGAAAGGTTAGCCTCTTTGGGAGCCGCAGAGCAAGCAATGAGCAAGATGATGAGATCAGCGCTTGTTCAACACTTAAATCTTCCTCACTCAAAGATAAACAAGCGCATTTGATGACAGGTTTTGCACATAAAAGTATCGGTGCTCACAATTCATCACATTTCTTCTCGATTTAATAAAGTGACACAGTTTAAAATTGCATTAACACAATATGGTATTGTTCAGGTCAAGACATGGCAGGAAATGACATTGTGAAGGAGTTGGCAGCTTCATGAGACCACTGGATTACAGATCAAGAACTCATAAGTATCAATGGTTAGTGTGATGTCAATTTATCCCATTTCAGATTGGCAAATAAAGAGATGGTTTAAATAATACTCCCTCCGTCCGGAATTACTTGTCATCAAAATGGATGTTTCTAGAACTAAAATACATCTAGATACATCCATTTCAATGACAAGTATTTTCGGACGGAGGGAGTAGTAGAATGATATGACATTGTTCATAGTTAAGACATTGCAAAATATGACATTGTGCTGTAGTGGGTAGGTTCACCACACCACTGGATAACGGATGAAGAATAGAAGCATACATGCAGTGCAAAAGAAGATCACTTGCTCTGTATAGTTTAATTTACATGGTCTAAATAAGGAACTTGGTTGTACAACTGAAAACTTAAATTGAGAAATGACAAACTTTAGTTTATGAACTACATAATAAACTTTAAACATGCAATCTGATGCAAACACCAAAAATAAACAGCTGTTGTAGTCATGCCTAACCAAATATATACAACAAAGTTTGAAGGCTTGAGATGGACAAACTTACATTATTGGTGAAGACAGGCTCTATAAAGGTCTTGTCCATGCTGATGGGGGGGTGCAATTCAAGAAGTTTACCACATAATCTTCTTCATAAGCATTGCCTTTATTCTACATTTTGTTAAGAGTAAATATAGATGTGATAATATATGAAAAAATGGAGAATATTTAAGATAAGATGAAGAGTGATGCTACATAACCAAGTAGCTATAAATGTAAGTTCAGCGATACAGGCAAAAGGTACATCCAAGAGCAATGCATAGCTAAACTTCTTCAGTACTGTAACGCCCGGATAATTAGGCTACAGTAAAACTCTTCTAATGAGGCCATGTCATCTGTGTTACTGTTGCTATCAAGTGGTAGTTCAAAATCATTGCAAATTCAAAATATGAATTAGTGACAAACACCCTAAGTTTTCAAAGGTCAAAGCAAAAATGTTCGGGGGTTGCCAAATATTGCACTGGTAATTATGGTGAAGCAAACACCTTTTTATAAAATGCCTAAATGCCCTAAAACTAATTAAAACAGAAAGGGAAAGTAAATAAAAGGAAGAAATTACAAAAAAAACAAAAAAAGGGGAAGCCCCTGACCAGCAGCCCAACCCACCAAGACGGCCACCGCCTAACCCCCGCCCAGAGCCACTGGCTGCCCAGCCGCCCAGCTCCAAGATCTGGTCCCCTCCCTGTTCCCCGACCGGGTGGAACAGGCGCGTCCCAATGAACCCCTCGGGCGACGAGACGAGGGGATAAGGTCGCCACGCCGCGCCCCCTCGGTCTCCCCTCCCCACTCGCCCCCACTCTCGCCTTGGCTCCTGCGCCACTCCCTCTCCCCTCCAGATCCACCTCGCTCTCCCCCTTGCTCCCCACCACGTCCGAGCGCTGCCATGGACCCGCTGCCGTGAATCGCGCGGCCACAGCCATCGCCTCACCGTGCCTGCGAGTCCGTCGACACCTCCATCGTCTTCCTCGTCCACCGGAGGCCTCAGCTGGAGCGGGGGAGCCCCGAATCACCGGATCCCCTTCGCCCTCATCTCCGGCGGCCGCGTTCTTCACCAACTCGGTGACACTTCGCTGCTACTAAACTACCACGGGCCATCTTGCGTGCCGCACGGTGAGCTCCCCATCTCCCGCCCATCTCCGTTAGCTCCCTCGCATGCCCTAGCTAGCTACCGCCACTCACCCGAGCGCCCCGCCGCGGATCTCGTCGCCGACGTGTTCCCGGTGACCAAATGGTCACGGGGCCGAGCCCTTTGTGCTCAGCGCGTCGCGCAACTCCGCCCTAGCCTCCCCGTTAGCCCCGGAGCGCTCTGCCTCGCCGTCTTCGCCTCACGCCCGAACCACCTCGCCGCCGTCGAGCCCGTGGCGCTCGACTCCGGCCACCACAGCCTCCGCAGCCACCACCATTCGCTCCGCCGTCGTCTTGCGGTTCGAATGCGACCGGTCCCGCCCATTTTGGTGGCCTGCAAACGAAACCGCCACTCACCCGAGCCCCGACGTCCGCCTCTCTGCTCGCCGGCGACAGCTCCGGCGACCTCGGGATGAACCACCACCACCACTAGATGCGCCTCTGCGCGCTAGTTCGAACGAGCCCAGGCGCGCACGGATCCGTGCCCTATGTGCAGTCTCCGGCGAACTCCGCTGGCTCTTGCAGTTTTTGGTCGCCGGCGGCGGGAACCGCCCCTGCTGACCTGGCACCGCGGGTCCCGCCACTGGCCATCGATGGTGGGCCCAAGGCCCTCGTTGACTGCTGATCGGGTCAACGTCTTGATTAGGCAGCCCAATGGCATCGACATGCGGGCCCCATGCCATAAAAGAATAAAACAAATAGATAAACGCTAATTAATTAAATTAGTTAATTAAAACATTAATCTCTCACCGATCGCTAGGACCCACACACTAATTAACCCATTTAGTTAGTTTTAGAATTCATTAATGTCTCGACACGACATGTGGGTCCCATCGACCCACTGTTCGGTTTGATCGGTCAATGACCATTGACCTGCCGACATCACTGATGTCATGCCGACGCTATCATTCACTGCTTTGGATAATGTTGGAATTAAATAACTAATTAAAATCAGAAAATGATTTAAAACTTTAGAAAATCATATCTTTTAATCCGTAACTCGGATGAAAATACTTTCTACATGAAAGTTGCTCAGAACGACGAGACGAATCCAGTTACGCAGCCTGTTCGTCCGCCACACACCCCTAGCATACTGAACACGCAACTTTCCCCCTCCGGTTCACTGGTCCGTAAACGCGAAACACCGGGAATACTTTCCCGGATGTTTTCCCCCTTCGTCGGTATCACCTACTACCACGATTGGGCACACCTAGCATCGTTACTTGTCTTGTCATGCATCGATATGCATCTGTTTGCATGGTATTCACTGTTTCTTCCCCCCTCTTCTCTCGATAGACTACGAGACCGACGTTGTTTGCCCCGGTTCGACTACGGAGATGACGACCCTCTCTCTTGCCAGAGCAACCAGCAAGCCCCCTTGATCACCAGATATCGCCTATTCTTCTCTATACTGCTTGCATTAGAGTAGTGTAGCATGTTACTGTTTTGTTACTCCTATTCTGTTGCATAGCCTGTCATTGTTGCTATACTCATTGATACCCTACCCGCAATCCTAAATGCTTAGTATAGGATGCTAGTTTATCATCATTGGCCCTACATTCTTGTCAGTCTGCCTTGCTATACTATCGGGCCGTGATCACTTGGAGGTGATCACGGGTATATTCTATACATACATACATACTATACAGATGGTGACTAAAGTCGGGTCAGCTCGTCGAGTACCCGCAAGTGATTCCGATGTGGGGGCTGAAAGGACAGGTGGCTCCATCCCGGTAGAGGTGGGCCTGGGTTCCCGACGGCCCCCGACTGTTACTTTGTGGCGGAGCGACAGGCAGCTTGAGACCACCTAGGAGACAGTGGGCTCGGCCTTGTTCGGCGTTCATGATACTTAACACGCTTAACGAGATCTTGGTATTTCATCCGAGTCCGCCATTTGGTCTATACGCACTAACCATCTACACGGAGTAGTTATGGGTATCCCGACGTCGTGGTATCACCGAAGCCTTCTTGACGTCGGCGACGAGCGGCGCTACCGCGGATTGGACTGCATTAACGCAACTTCCTTTGTAATGGAGGTTGCTAGGTCTCCTTCCGCCGCCACAAGCAACATGCAGTGTGCAATGGGCGATGGGCCCGCACCCTGCAAGATAGGATTTAGACCGCGGGCTGACCTCTCTGTTGTGCCTAGGTGGGGCTGCGATGTGTTGATCTTCCGAGGCGGGCATGACCCGTAAAAGTGTGTCCGCCAAATGGGATCGAGCGTGTTGGGTTATGTGGTGCACCCCTGCAGGGAAGTTTATCTATTCGAATAGCCGTGTCCCTCGGTAAAAGGACGACCCGGAGTTGTACCTTGACCTTATGACAACTACAACCGGGTACTTAATAAAACACACCCTTCCAAGTGCCAGATACAACCCGGTGATCGCTCTCTAACAGGGCGACAAGGAGAGGATTGCCAGGTAGGATTATGCTATGCGATGCTACTTGGCGATGCTACTTGGAGATGCTACTTGGAGGACTTCAATCTACTCTCTTCTACATGCTGCAAGACGGAGGCTACCAGAAGCGTAGTCTTCGATAGGACTAGCTATCCCCCTCTTATTCTGGCATTCTGCAGTTCACTTCACCGATATTGCCTCCTTACACATATACCCATGCATAAGTAGTGTAGCTCCTTGCTTGCGAGTACTTTGGATGAGTACTCACGGTTGCTTTCTTCCCCTTTCCCCCTTTCCTTTCTTTACGGTTGCGCAACCAGATGCTTTGAGCCCAGAGCTAAACGCCATCGTCGATTTACGGCTACTACTACTGGAGGTGCATACTACTACGTGCAGCCCACCGACGACGACTGTGAGTAGTTTAGGAGGATCCTGCAGGAGGCTGCGCCTCTTCGATCTGATCCCAGCTTTGTGCTAGCCTTCTTAAGGCAAACTTGTTTAACTTATGTCGTACTCAGATATTGTTGCTTCCGCCGACTCGCCTATGATCGAGCACTTGTATTCGAGACCTCGAGGCCCCGGCTTGTATTATGATGCTTGTATGACTTATTTATGTTTTTAGAGTTGTGTTGTGATATCTTCTGTGAGTCCTCGATCTTGATCGCACACGCTTATGCGTGCATGATTAGTGTACGATTGAATCGGGCGTCAAGTTGGTATCGAGCCGATTGCTGTGGAATCCCCTTCCACACTCCTTGGCGAAGTCGAGTCTAGTCACTACAAAACTTTTACTAACATGGCTGTGTGCCTTACGGCCCACGCCGCCATTGGGTGGTACTAGGATCTTTTACTCCTCGACCTTTACTCGGGGCTCAACTCTCTCCTACTCGGGTTAAACGAATTTACTAACTCTAACATTAGGATCCCGCTACCATGTTCACCCCAAAGTTGGATAAGCCATAGTTATTATGTAGGATAGTATTTTGAATAGTACCCACATTGTCATTTGACTCCATTGAAACATCTTTGTTTTCGATGGAACCCACAAGGCAGGTCGTGCGCCACACGGTGGCTATTGGTGCCTCGGGATCACCGCCAGGCTAGCTGAGATGATGACCTATCCGGTTATCGCTGCACCCGAGTACACCGCCTATGAGGAGTACCAGACTTTAACCAGAGCAGTACCGTGCCATCGTCCACCTCTACTCTCGGAGTATGACTCCACCATCGCGTCTGCACACCGCTTATGCCGTTGGAGTGACCATCGAGATGGCAGTTCACGATGCTGCTTATGCTGCTCGACACGCCTTTGTGGAGAGTATCGCGTTGACACTTCCCTTTCAGCACATTGCTATCGCATCCGATGTTGGTGCGGAGGGATACTACACTGCTGCCTACTCCACCGTCACTCGAGAGCCCTTCCACCATCAGAGACTGGTTCTGCATGCTGATGGGTTGGACCGAGCTAACCGAGCTCTTCGCCACGAGTTGTACACCACTCGTCGGCACCTTTACAGGGCTCTAACGCTGTTGCATCCCTTTGTTCTATCTAGACAGCTACCGCATTCTGCGATCTACCTAGCCAGGACCGTGATGCCCGACGGTGTCGGTTGGCCAGAGGTGGGAGGCTACTCTCCCGCACTTGGTCCTCTTCTGCCACCTGAGCGTCGGGTTCTACACCAGAGTATCCGCGGCCCCCAGGCCGCTGACATGGACTATCTGTTGCCTCACTACCAATTGTCGGCTCGACTACCTCCACAAGACTCTCCCGACTGATGTAGTCTTGCTTATTAGTATTAGATGCATTCGCCGCGAGCCTGCGTGCCGCCTATGATGTCTTAGTCTATGTACTGAACTCTGTGTACCACACTCTATGCATGATCCCTTTTGTAAGATATGCCGGCTACCATGAAGTATCTATCCTGCTGCTTTCATTATGCATGTTTCATCATGAATGATTCTTGTCCTTTGCAAATTTCTCAATTGCTGAACTACCCATGTTATATATTAGCAGGATGGTTAGACCAGCTGGTCGTGGTCGTGGTGGCGACTTCCCACCCCCACCTGAGTACATGGCTGGTATGATCCAACAGCTTGAGATGAATCGCCACCATGGAGAATGTCATGGCTCGCCTCGCCTAATATGAACGAAAGCAGCCAGCCCAAGTGACTCTGCAGGATTTCATGCGCCAACCCAACCGTGTCGCAGCTCAACTCAGCCACTGGATGTCGATGATCGCCCGTGACATCACCTATGAGATGGAGTCTGCTGAAGTAGCCCCGCCCGCTATGTCACCTTTGCTTCCTTCTTTCAAGGGACCCGCAGCTCAATGGTGGGGCAGCCACAGCGCATCGCCTGCTGGGACAATCATCACCGCCGACTTTCAAGCTGGTTTCCGTGCCCGCTTCATTCCTCAGGGAATCATGGACAGGAAGAAGCGTGAGTTCCGCAACCTCACACAGGGCAACAAAACTATGGAAGCTTATCAGCGGGAGTTTCTGGACTTGTCCCGCTATGCTGAAGAAGACATTGCAACTGATGCACGTAGACAGGAGAAGTTCCGTGACGGCCTTCAAGCTGACATCAAGCTCGCACTTCTGGTACATGACTTTGCCGATTTCGCCACCTTGGTGAACAAGGCTATCAATGTCGAGACTGGTCTGCAGGAACACCAGAGCTCTCACAGGCGCAACCGTGACACGGGCTCATCTTCGGGCCTGCCCTTGCAGAAGCGTAAGATATGGATCCCGAACAGCATGTACCATCCAAATGCACCTGCCCCAAGGCAGACCTATGCTACACCTCGTCTGCCTCCTCCACCGTCTAGGCAGCCAAGGCTTCCAGCTCCACCACCCGGAGCACCTGTTCCCACTCCCAATAATGGTCTGTGCTACAAGTGTGGTCAACCAGGTCACCTTGCCAGGAACTGCTATCGTAATCGAACCGAATCAATCGGCCTTCCAAAGAATGGCCGTGGAAACAACCAGGCCCGCAACAACAATGCCAAGTCCTATGGTCGTGTTCATGCCAACCACGTTGATCTGAACGAAGCTCAAGACCATCCTACTACCGTGATGGGTACTCTTCTCGTAAATTCAGTACCAGCATCCATTTTTTTTGATACAGGTGCATCGCATTCATTCATGTCAGAAGGTTTTGCATGCTTGCACGACATTAAATGTGAGGACATGAATGCTTCGCTATTAGTGCACACCCCTGCGGGCCAATGTCGGACCTCCATGATTTGCAATGACATCCCGCTGAAATCGAAGGACTAGAATTCCTTGTCTCTCCCATCGCATCAAGTCCTCAGAGCATTGATCTCATTCTCGAATGAATTGGTTAAAAGCGATATCGCTTCTATCGCTTATGCCACCAAGACCGCCCATCTACTACACCCTTCGATGAAATAATAAGCTACAATGCTCGTGCGTTCGTAATGCCGAGGCAAGGCTCTATGCATTGAATGCATTAAATGCTGCACCACTCGAGGGCATTGAAAACATTCCCGTCGTGCGTGACTTCCTCGACGTCTTTCCTGAAGAACTTCCAGGGATTCCCCTGCTAGAGCTGTCGAATTCGTCATCGACTTGAAACCAGGCACCACTCCTATAGCCAAACGACCTTACAAGATGCCGCCGCATGAACTCCTTGAGCTTAAGGAGGAAATCGACAAATCTCTTCGAAGTGGTTTCATTCGCCCTAGTTGCTCTCCTTGGGGAGCACCTTCTCTCTTTGTCAAGAAGAAAGATGGGACAAACCGATTAGTCCAAGACTACCGACCTATAAACCAAGCTACCATTCAGAACAAATACCCTCTTCCTCGGATCAATGATCTATATGATCAACTGGCTGGTTCGTCAGTGTTCTCTAAACTCGACTTGAGGTTGGGTTACCACCAGATCCGTGTTCGTGAAGAGGATATCCCAAAGACTGCCTTTGTGACTCGTTATGGTTCATATGAGTACACCGTCATGTCTTTCGGCTTAACCAATGCTCCAGCCACCTTATCTCGACTGATGAACTATATATTCATGGATTACCTCGACAAGTTCGTCGTGGTTTATCTGGATGATATCCTGGTATTTTCCAAGAATGAAGAAGAGCATGCTGAACATCTTCGTCTTGTGCTGGAAAAGCTACGAGAGCATCAGCTATATGCCAAGTTCTCCAAGTGTGAATTCTGGCTACCCGAAGTAACCTATCTCGGGCATGTCATCTCTAAGGATGGTATTGCCGTTAGCCCTGAACGAGTTCAGGCTATTCTCGATTGGACTCCTCCGAAGAATGTCAAGCAAGTCAGAAGTTTTCTCGGTCTCGCCAACTATTGTCGTCGATTCGTCGAGAACTTCTCCAAGATCGCCAGGCCTCTGACTAACCTGTTGCATAAGGGCGTCAAGTTCCAATGGACAGAGAAATGTCAGGAAAGCTTCCAGGCACTCAAAGACAAGTTGACTTCTGCCCCAGTACTAGCTCCAGCTGATACTAAGAAGGACTTCGTTATTTACTGCGACGCTTCTCGCCAAGGATTAGGCTGTGTCCTAATGCAGGAGCGCAAAGTGATTGCCTATGCCTCTCGTCAATTGTGCCCTCACGAAGAGAAGTACCCAGTTCACGACCTCGAGCTCACTGCTGTTATCCATGCACTGAAACAGTGGCGACACTACCTTCTCGGTAATTGTTGTGAGATCTTCACCGACCACCAAAGTCTGAAGTATCTGTTTACTCAGCCAGACCTGAACCTCTGTCAGTAGAGGTGGATGGAGATTGTTGCAGACTTTGACTTGGGTATTTCCTATACACCAGGCAAGGCTAATGTAATGGCTGATGCCTTGAGCCGCAAGTCTTACTGCAACCACCTCCAGATTCACAAAGTTCAGCCCTCACTTGTTGAAGAATTCAAAAAGCTGAACCTCCATATTGTTCCTCCGGGTGCACTCGCTCCCCCTCTTGAGGAGTTTCGCAAGATGAATCTCCGTGTTGTTTCCCAGGGTTCCCTCTATACCCTGGCTGTCGAACCCGATCTCGTGAGCTCCATCAAGACAATACAGGGATATGACTCTAAAGCCCACAAGATTAAGCGCGACCTAAAGAAGGAAAGCCCTCATTCTTCACTATTGCTGATGATGGCGCCTTGTACTTTAAAGGCCGCCTAGTGGTGCCGTGTAAGGAGGAAAACCTGAATATGACTCAGAAGGTTATGAAAGAAGCTCATGATACGCCTCTATGTATCCATCCTGGTAGTACAAAGATGTACCAGGACATTCGTCAAAGATTCTGGTGGTCTAATATGAAGCAAGACATTGCTTGCTATGTTGCTGAGTGTGATGTTTGCCGTCGTATCAAAGCAGAACATCAAAGGCCTGCTGGAACTCTGCAACCTATCTCTATTCCTGAATGGAAATGGGACCATGTTGAAATGGACTTTGTCACTGGATTTCCCAAATCACAAAAAGGTAATGATGCTATTCTTGTCATCATTGACCGGCTTTCTAAAGTTGCACATTTTCTGGCTGTCAAGGAAACGATCACTGCTAGTCAGCTGACAAAACCTCTACATGTCCAGAATTGTCTCGCTTCACGGTATTCCATTAGTAATCAGTTCAGACCGTGGCAGCTTATTCACTTCAAGATTATGGGCAAGTTTTCAAGAAGCTATGGGAACTCATCTGTCATTCAGTACTGCGTTTCATCCTCAGTCGCAAGGGCAAGTTGAACGTGTAAACCAAGTTCTCGAAGACATGCTTCGAGCTTGTGTTATTTCCTTCGGCAAGAAATGGGAGGAATCTCTCCCGTATGCTGAGTTCTCTTATAATAATAGCTATCAAGCTAGTCTGAAGATGGCCCCCTTCAAGTGTTATATGGACGAAAGTGTCGAACCCTCTCGAATCGGGTCGAAATCGGGAACGCCCACTCTTTGGTCCGGATATTATCCAACATGCCGAAGAGCAAGTCCGCATTATTCGCGAGAATCTCAAGACTGCTCAGTCACGCCAAAAGAGTAATTATGACCGTCGTCATAAAGACATGGTCTATCAACCTGGCGAAAAGGCCTATCTTCGAGTTACACCAATGAAGGGTTGTAACGCCCTCGATGCGGCTATATCTCCCACGTGTCGAAGCACGACTTAGAGGCATAACCGCATTGAAAGCAATGTCGCAAGTGAGGTAATCTTCACACAACCCATGTAATACATAAGGGAAAGAGATACATAGTTGGCTTACAATCGCCACTTCACACAATTACATGAATAAAGCATTACATCATCCAGATACAATCAAGGTCCGACTACGGAACCAAAATAAAAGAAGAACCCCAAATGCATAAAGGTCCCCGATCGACCCTAACCGGGCTCCACTATCGATCAACTAAAACGGAACAACACAAAGGGCAAGATCTTCATCGAGCTCCTCCTTGAGCTTGGTTGCGCCACCGCTTTCGGTAACATAGGCACCGCAAACTAGTTTTGAAGTATCCGTGAGTCACGAGGACTCAGCAATCTCACACCCGCGAGATCAAGACTATTTAAGCTTATGGGTAAGGTAAAGGCATGAGGTGGAGCTGCAGCAAGTGACTAGCATATATGGTGGCTAACATACGCAAATGAGAGCAAGAAGAGAAGGCAAAGCACGGTCGATAAAAGTATGATCAAGAAGTGATCCTATAGCAACCTCACGCCAAGCATAACTCCAACATCAGAGTTCACTTCCCGACTCACGAAAGAGACCATCACGGTAACACACACGGTTGATGTATTTTAATTAAGGTCAACTTCGAGTTTTCTACAACCGGACATTAACAAATTCCCATCTACCACATAACCGTGGGCACGGCTCTCGAAAGTTTATACCCTGCAGGGGTGTCCCAACTTAGCCCATGACAAGCTCTCACGATCAACGAAGGAATAGACCTTCACCCAAGACACTCCGATCGACTCGGTATCCGGTACATCAAGACATTTCGACAATGGTAAAACAAGACCAGCAAAACCTCCCACCAGCCGACAAATCCCAATAAGAGCTGCACATATCTCGTTCTCGTGGCACACCGGATGAGCCAGACGTCGGGTTGGCATAGACCCTGGTTGCCTGTGGGGCGCCGGACATCGCTTCAGTTGGACCAACACTGAAGGAGCACCGCCCGGGGCTAAAATAAAGATGACTCTCGGCTCCTAAACCCAAGGGAAAAAAGGGCTAGGTGAGGCAAATGGTAAAACCAAGGTTGGGCCTTCTTTGGACAAGTTTTATTCAAAGCGAACTATCGGGGGTCCTATAAATCACCCGACCGCGTAAGGAACGCAAAATCGGGGAACATAACACCGGTATGACGGAAACTAGGGCAGCAAGAGTGGAACAAAACACCAGGCATAAGGCCGAGCCTTCCACCCTTTACCAAATATATAGATGCATTAATAATATAAGAGATATTGTGATATCCCAACAAGTAAACATGTTCCAACAAGGAACAACATCTCCATCTTCCAACAAGGAACAAACTTCATCTTCACCTGCAACTAACAACGCTATAAGAGGGGCTGAGCAAAGCGGTAACATAGCCAAGCAATGGTTTGCTAGGAAAGGTGTCAAAGGTTAGAGGTTCATGGCATTTTGGGAGGCTGACAAGCAAATGGTAGGCATCGTAGCATTGGCATAGCAAAAGAGCGAGCAAACTAGCATAGCAAAGATAGTAGTGATTTCGAGGGTATGATCATCTTGCCTGAAATCCCGCAAGGAAGAAGAACGAGTCCATGAAGAAGACAAACGCACGTAGTCGAACGAATCCTCTTAACTCCGGAACAAAACCGAAGCTAACGAGAGAAGCAAACCGGAAAGAAGCAAACAATATGGTAAACACACAAGCATAAACATGTCATGATGCACAAACAAGTATGATGCATGTCCGGTTTAATGAGGCATGGCATGGCAAAATGCAACGAACAATACTACAATCTAAGTGGAGCTCAATATGCAACGAGTTGCATATTGACGAAACACCACATCAATTATTTAGTTCTCTCTTGGTTATGAACAAAACAAGATTAAATGTTATTAAACATGGCAAGAGGTGAAGCAAAAGTAAACTAACTATTTAGGCAAGTTTAAATGAGGCCGGAAACACAAACAACACTTCCGGAAAATCCCCATGTTATTTAGCAATTTAATGCAACAACAATTTTAAACATTTTAATTGTTGTTATCATGATGCGGATGACATATGCAAGTTTTTAAGAAAATGTTGATAAGAGCATATTAAGGAGCATTTGGTCACCATGGCGGAACAAAAAGGGTGCCACGGCGGCGAAACGAAAATGGTGCCACGGCAACATATCGGTTCCGGTAGCTCACGGAGATACCAGTGCAAAAGGAAGTGAGCGGATGTGCGAAACATGCTAGAGATGGTGGGGTGATCCCGGATTACCGGGTTCCCACGGGTCGACGGCATGGCAAACAAGGAGGATCTTGCAATGACAATTCGGACACGGTGCACACACGAGCATTTCATGCATCGTAAACATTCGTTCTCGGAAGGGCATCTCGGCGGTCGTCTCGGGTTATACCTTTGAAGCGTGCGTTTCGAAGCGGTTCGATCTCGTCGAGGGAAGAAGACGTTCTCGTAGCGGTCGTAGAGGAAGTAGTTGTTCACATGGCGACGGTAGTTGTACATGTTCGTTTCGTAGATGTCCAGGGTCGACGGTAGAGGTTCACGGACGTCGTGAAGTAGTCGTTCACGGCAACGGTAGAGGTTCACGGGTCGTAGACGTTCGGGGTTGTCGTGGTACTTGCGGTCTCGGCGATGGTAGTCGTACACGTTCGGAGAGGAATTTGATGTACCCATGTGCTTCACGGGTCGTCGAGGATCGTAGTCGAACTTGGCGGTCCACATGGTCACCGAAATGAAGCAACACGAGGGCCTCGAGTGGGCAGCAGCAAGGACAGGCGGTGCGTGAGCGGCGGCAGGAAGCGGGCACGCTCAAGGGAGAGCATCAGAGGGCAGCAGCAGTAGTGAGGCGAAGGTGGTGGCCTAGCACGGCGCCGGAGACGGGGAACGGGACGGATTCGAGGGCAGGGAGACGACTGACGGAGCGGGGGCGGGCGCTGCGGCGGAGACGGGCGCCATGGCGCGATCCGGGCGGCGGCGCGGGAGATGGGCCGGAGGTCGAGCGCTGCCGGGCGGGCGGCCGGCGACGACGAGCGCGGGGGGTCGGCGGCTGGCAGCGCGGGGAGGCGCTTGCGGGATGGCGCGGCTGGTCGAGGAGGGGCGGCGGCGCAGCGGGGACGAGCGAGGGGATCGAGGGAGAGAAGTGGATCGGGAAAGGGGGTCGCGCGAGGAAGATGGTGGCGCTGAGGGAGGACGAGGAGGAGATGGGATCGGGCAGCGCGGAGGCAGAGGGGATCGACTCCCTGGCGGCTAGGGTTAGAGCTGGGGCGGCTGGGCCTCCAGGAGCAATTGGGCCGCGGGGAAACAGGCCGGCCTGGCTGCTGGGCTGCATCTTACTCTCTCTCTAATTTCATATTTTACCAGAAATAGAAATAGAGAGAAGAAAGAAAGAGAGGCTTTGGAAAGAACTTGGACATGGGGATAAATTTTTATGGACTCGTAAAAATATGCTTGTTCCAAGGAAAATGGAGTGGGCAAGAATGCAAGAACTAAATTCAAAGGCATTTGAATTTAATTCAAAAGGTTTGAACAAGGGCAAGGATTTAGAAGAGTCCAAAAATGTTGAGAATTTAGGTGGAGCTCCACAAAATGACGAAAGGATATATGGCAAAGTTAGGGGCCAAAAATTGAAATAAATAAAGGGCATTGGGATTTTGCAAGTGTGTTATGGTGATTCCAAAGAATGGATTATTTTATAATAGCTCCACTAATATCGGGAGGATATATTATAAAGAGAAATCACCATCGTGAATTCCCTCGATTTAAATAGATCAAAAGATCTATGCAATTTATTTAGTTGAGGTGCAAAAGATTTATGAGATGATGGCATGATGACATGATGCAATGCAAATGACGCAATGATGAATGCATCAAACAAATAAATCACACGACGAATCTCGGAATACAAGGAAGGCATCTGGAGCGTCGGTCTCGGGGTGTTACAACACTCCACCACTATGAGAGGATCTCGTCCCGAGATCTGGGATGGCACCGGAGAGAAACGGAAGAGGAAGATGTAAAACATAGTTGCTTCTTTGACAAACGAGTGAAACCAAAGAACCTTGAGAGGTTGAACAAAATGAAAGAAAGAAAACAACGAAGATGAACAAAGTTGAAAACACTCTGTTAGAAAAAAGGTACATGGGATACGACGAGAACCAAGAGGTTTAGTGATAAGATAGATATTGAAACCACTCCGGTTAAAACTAGATAGAGACGGAGTAAGAATGATATAATTTGGGCAGCACTCCGACTGTAAATGGAAGGAATTGCACATGAACTTGACAAGATGAGAGGATACTTGATGAAATCAACAACACACTGCATCCGGAATTGAAAGAATGGCACAAGGAGTAAGAAACATTACAAACCGCAGTCCGGTTAAATGGATAAGCACGAAAAGAACATGATCCCCACAATTCGAGATGATGAGAGAAAAGAGCAACAACACAATGCCTTCAGAAGAAAGAATAGAAGATAAATCATTGGAATAACAGAATGGAGAAGAAAATGCCAACTTTTGCCACAAATGAGCTTGGAAAGCATCCTTGCAAAGAAGGTTATAACGGAGTTGTTGGAAAACCAACAACGAAAAGAATAAGCTTGTAGTGGGCTTATGGAAACATCTCAAAATTATGAGGTGAGCTTCTGCCACCAACGGAAACAAATGATTGGATTGATATCAACAAGGAGACGAGAAACTTATATCACTGGGAGGACAAATGAAGAACTTGGGTCATTTATAAGCACCATAAATAGCAACAATCCTTAGGGAAAGCTTTAGGTGAAATATAACCCAAAATAACTCCAATGAAGAGACCGATGGATTTAAATATGTCACTCTTGAAAACTTGTGAATCATGAAACGCAAAGGGAAATTATCAAGAATGACCTAACACCACCTCAGAAGATAAGGTAGAAAGAATCGCACTTCGGAATGCATGATGAAGAATACTTTAGCTCCTCAAAACAAAACATGTGTTGAGCACCATGTTTATTTTAGAGTATAACTTGGCTGATCTTAACTTCAAGAGAAATCTTGAAGAACAAATCAAGAATGAAAGGAATCATTGACGAACCACCATGAAGAAACTCCATGAAGAACTCTGGTAAACAAAAGGGTGATAGAAAGAAAGAGAAGTTGAAAACACAAGGTGAAGCCTTGCGATGATTTAGAAGGAGCTTCGCGACGAGATAATTGAGAGAGCTTGGAACTCCGAAAAAAAGGAAAAGATGAAACACTAGAACGGAGAATTACTTCACCATGAACAATCTCCGGAAGAAAAGAATTGAATCACCTCAAGGAAATAAGAATAAGATTATTGTATGCTTATCCTTCATCAACTTAAATTGATGGCAAGCAATGGATTTTGCATACTACTTATTCTTGTAGAAAGGATTAAAAGAGATATATCAAAACTTGAGAAGGTCTTCAACGAACCATCGGTAGGATTGGAACAACAAATGAATTGTATATGATAACGAAGGAAGTGAAATCTTGAACGAACCACCGTAAGAATTGAAAATGAACGAAGTAGGGGTGCATCACCGGTAAGAATTAGCAAGTGAACAAAGGTGCTTGAGACAAACTAGATACATGAGAACAAAGAGATCAAGAACTGATTAGAGGATATTCGATTGATGCACCGCAAGATAGCGTAATGATAACCGATACCGAGAATGAATAAACCTGAATTGATGGACTCGGATGACAAACCGAGAAGACTCTTGAATATCTCCCGATGGGTGAAAAGATTCTCACAATCGAAAACAATTATGAGAGGATGGCAACAAGCTAGCACCATGAATCTTGAAGAGAATAGAGCAAGATTAAAGAGAAACTCTTCTTCGGTCTTCAAATGATGAGAATGACAACGAAAAACACCACCAAGAATTATTGAGGCACACCGGAAGAATTAAAAGCGAAGAGGTTGAGCCAGAATTTGAAAGATCTTGGAGAAAAGCATTTGACTGATGACAACTCATTCTTACGTCAAACTTGGAGAAGAATTTAGGATAGCTCTGGGAAAAATAGAAGAGTTAGGTAAGATCCTGGGAAAAGACCTGTGGGTTAGGGCCCACTCAAAAGAACACCGTTGAAAAGATTTAAAGAGATATTGCACCGGTTGACTTAAATGACTTGAATGAGATACCAGTCTCGAAAGAGCTTGAACAAATGCAGAGTGGAAACACGAATCTTCGAGATATCTTGAGCACTCCGGAATAACAAATAGCGAGAAGAAGAATGATAATGAGGTGCACCGGTATGAGAAGACATTGAAATGAGGGAAAAGGTATGATCAACAAAACTTGACTAGAATCCACCGGAGAAGAGAAAGGAATGAGGAATGACGAACTAGTAGAACATCTTCTTGAGAACCACCGGGTAAGAACATTGACGGAAAAGAATGGAGAAACTTCGCATGAATAAATGGATACTTGGTAAAGAAATCTTAGTCCTTGAGGAAAAGGGGTGGGTGGGTGGGGAAAAATAAAGACAACTTGGGATGAACGAAACAAACACCGTTGAGAAAAACTTAGAATTGATCTTGCGAATGCTGAAAATGATCGGATCCACTTGAAGAGGAGCACGCCGGTTGGAAAAGAATTAACATGACGACCTCGATGATCAAGAAGGATAAGTATTCACATAACAATATGAGAACACCATTTAAGAATGGTATGGATTCAACATTTGACTTCGAAGCAACTCAAATACCACAATTAAAACAAAACAAAGGATTTGGCTTGCAAAATAAGCCGGAAACAAACATATGATAGAGATTTACCCAATCCCATATCATGCATCTGTCAAAGAGATATTCTAGGAGCTACTTGAATTCCCACCTATAAAACTCCCGAAATTCTCCGGTTATGCAATCAGGTGTTGGGGATACAGGGGAAGCAATATATCTCACCCAAACTAACAATCCCTACATCCAGTTGTATCCATCCTTCAACACATAACCAAGAAACCTTTGGAAATCGTCTACCTCAACCTTCGAAAAGCATCCGTTATACGAGTCATGGCAATACTCCCGTACTCACCTCAAGATCTTGGGTTGGCGGGTTATCTCACCAACAACTGCATAAAAGAGATTTTCGATGTCGGCGATTAAACTCGGTATTCCAGATCTGCAACGATAAAATTATGACGACAACACCTCGGAGCTCAACTCCCGGACACCTCCAAAGAAAAACCCCGCCGACGGAGGCAACCAAGACAATGTTGTCATCATAAAACCATCGAACGATTCTAAGATACCCGCGTGATCCTAAAAAAATTAGTGAAATTTGAGAAGAGAAGAGTCAAAACTCTACGTCAGATACATCACCGTAAGGTCAAGGACCGGGAGTAAAAAGAATTCCTAAACTCTCCGATATATATAATCCTAAATGACTCAAAACATTTTTCTAGACACAACTCGCCGCTAAAAACGATCAAGCGGTGGGGCTCTAAGGTCGGGATGGCTCGATACCAACTTGTAACGCCTCGATGCGGCTATATCTCCCACGTGTCGAAGCACGACTTAGAGGCATAACCGCATTGAAAGCAATGTCGCAAGTGAGGTAATCTTCACACAACCCATGTAATACATAAGGGAAAGAGATACATAGTTGGCTTACAATCGCCACTTCACACAATTACATGAATAAAGCATTACATCATCCAGATACAATCAAGGTCCGACTACGGAACCAAAATAAAAGAAGAACCCCAAATGCATAAAGGTCCCCGATCGACCCCAACCGGGCTCCACTATCGATCAACTAAAACGGAACAACACAAAGGGCAAGATCTTCATCGAGCTCCTCCTTGAGCTTGGTTGCGCCACCGCCGGTAACATAGGCACCGCAAACTGGTTTTGAAGTATCCGTGAGTCACGAGGACTCAGCAATCTCACACCATGAGATCAAGACTATTTAAGCTTATGGGTAAGGTAAAGGCATGAGGTGGAGCTGCAGCAAGTGACTAGCATATATGGTGGCTAACATTCGCAAATGAGAGCGAGAAGAGAAGGCAAAGCACGGTCGATAAAAGTATGATCAAGAAGTGATCCTATAGCAACCTCGCCAAGCATAACTCCAACACCGTGTTCACTTCCGGACTACCGAAAGAGACCATCACAGAAACACACGGTTGATGTATTTTAATTAAGGTCAACTTCGAAGTTTTCTACAACCGACATTAACAAATTCCCATCTGCCACATAACCGCGGGCACGGCTCGAAAGTTTATACCCTACAGGGGTGTCCCAACTTAGCCCATGACAAGCTCTCGCGATCAACGAAGGAATAGACCTTCACCCAAGACACTCCGATCAGACTCGGTATCACGGTACATCAAGACATTTCGACAATGGTAAAACAAGACCAGCAAAACCTCCCGCTGTGCCGACAAATCCCGATAGGAGCTGCAGGGCACACCGGATGAGCCAGACGTCGGGTTGGCATAGACCCTGGTTGCCCAGGGGGCGCCGGACATCGCTCAGGTTGGACCAACACTCGAAGGAGCACCGCCCGGGGCTAAAATAAAGATGACCCTCGGGCTCCGAAACCCAAGGGAAAAAGGGCTAGGTGAGGCAAATGGTAAAACCAAGGTTGGGCCTTGCCGACAAGTTTTATTCAAAGCGAACTGTCGTGGGGTCCTATAAATCACCCGACCGCGAAGGAACGCAAAATCCGGGAACATAACACCGTATGACGGAAACTAGGGTGGCAAGAGGAACAAAACACCGCATAAGGCCGAGCCTTCCACCCTTTACCAAATATATAGATGCATTAATAATATAAGAGATATTGTGATATCCCAACAAGTAAACATGTTCCAACAAGGAACAACATCTCCATGTTCCAACAAGGAACAAACTTCATCTTCACCTGCAACTAACAACGCTATAAGAGGGGCTGAGCAAAGCGGTAACATAGCCAAGCAATGGTTTGCTAGGAAAGGTGTCAAAGGTTAGAGGATCATGGCATTTTGGGAGGCTGACAAGCAAATGGTAGGCATCGTAGCATTGGCATAGCAAAAGAGCGAGCAAACTAGCATAGCAAAGATAGTAGTGATTTCGAGGGTATGATCATCTTGCCTGAAATCCCGCAAGGAAGAAGAACGAGTCCATGAAGAAGACAAATGCACATAGTCGAACGAATCCTCACAACTCCGGAACGAAACCGAAGCTAACGAGAGAAGCAAACCGGAAAGAAGCAAACAATATGGTAAACACACAAGCATAAACATGTCATGATGCACAAACAAGTATGATGCATGTCCGGTTTAATGAGGCATGGCATGGCAAAATGCAACAAACAATACTACAAGTTAAGTGGAGCTCAATATGCAACGAGTTGCATATTGACGAAACACCACATCAATTATTTAGTTCTCTCTCGGTTATGAACAAAACAAGATTAAATGTTATTAAAAATGGCAAGAGGTGAAGCAAAAGTAAACTAACTATTTAGGCAAGTTTAAATGAGGCCGGAAACACAAACAACACTTCCGGAAAATCCCCATGTTATTTAGCAATTTAATGCAACAACAATTTTAAACATTTTAATTGTTGTTATCATGATGCGGATGACATATGCAAGTTTTTAAGAAAATGTTGATAAGAGCATATTAAGGAGCATTTGGTCACCATGGCGGAACAAAAAGGGTGCCACGGCGGCGAAACAAAAATAGTGCCACGGCAACATATCGGTTCCGGTAGCTCACGGAGATACCAATGCAAAAGGAAGCGAGCGGATGTGCGAAACATGCTAGAGATGGTGGGGTGATCTCGGATTATCGGGTTCCCACGGGTCGACGGCATGGCAAACAAGGAGGATCTTGCAATGACAATTCGGACACGGTGCACACACGAGAATTTCATGCATCGTAAACATTCGTTCTCGGAAGGGCATCTCGGCGGTCGTCTCGGGTTATACCTTTGAAGCGTGCGTTTCGAAGCGGTTCGATCTCGTCGAGGGAAGAAGACGTTCTCGTAGCGGTCGTAGAGGAAGTAGTTGTTCACATGGCGACGGTAGTTGTACATGTTCGTTTCGTAGATGTCCAGGGTCGACGGTAGAGGTTCACGGACGTCGTGGATGTAGTCGTTCACGGCAACGGTAGAGGTTCACGGGTCGTAGACGTTCGGGGTTGTCGTGGTACTTGCGGTCTCGGCGATGGTAGTCGTACACGTTCGGAGAGGAACTTGATGTACCCATGTGCTTCACGGGTCGTCGAGGATCGTAGTCGAACTTGGCGGTCCACATGGTCACGGAAACGAAGCAACACGAGGGCCTCGAGTGGGCAGCAGCAAGGACAGGCGGTGCGTGAGCAGTGGCAGGAAGCGGGCACGCTCAAGGGAGAGCATCAGAGGGCAGCAGCAGCAGTGAGGCGAAGGTGGTGGCCTAGCACGGCGCCGGAGACGGGGAACGGGACGGATTCGAGGGCAGGGAGACGGCTGACGGCGCGGGGCCGGGCGCACCGGCGGCGGAGACGGGCGCCATGGCGCGATCCGGGCGGCGGCGCGGGAGATGGGCCGGAGGTCGAGCTGCCGGGCGGCGGCCAAGGACGACGAGCGCAAGGGGTCGGGCGGCAGGCAGCGGGAGGCGCCAGGACGGCGCGGCTGGTCGAGGAGGGCGGCGGCGCAGCGGGACTAGCGAGGGGATCGAGGGAGAGAAGTGGATCGGGAAAGGGGGTCGCGCGAGGAAGATGGTGGCGCTGAGGGAGGACGAGGAGGAGATGGGATCGGGCAGCGCGGAGGCAGAGGGGATCGACTCCCTGGCGGCTAGGGTTAGAGCTGGGGCCGCTGGGCCTCCAGGAGCAATTGGGTCATGGGAAACAGCCGGCTGGCTCTTGGGCTGCATCTTACTCTCTCTCTAATTCCATATTTTACCAGAAATAGAAATAGAGAGAAGAAAGAAAGAGAGGCTTTGGAAAGAACTTGGACATGGGGATAAATTTTTACGGACTCGTAAAAATATGCTTGTTCCAAGGAAAATGGAGTGGGCAAGAATGCAAGAACTAAATTCAAAGGCATTTGAATTTAATTCAAAAGGTTTGAACAAGGGCAAGGATTTAGAAGAGTCCAAAAATGTTGAGAATTTAGGTGGAGCTCTGGAAAATGACGAAAGGATATATGGCAAAGTTAGGGGCCAAAAATTGAAATAAATAAAGGGCATTGGGATTTTGCAAGTGTGTTATGGTGATTCCAAAGAATGGATTATTTTATAATAGCTCCACTAATATCGGGAGGATATATTATAAAGAGAAATCACCATCGTGAATTCCCTCGATTTAAATAGATCAAAAGATCTATGCAATTTATTTAGTTGAGGTGCAAAAGATTTATGAGATGATGGCATGATGACATGATGCAATGCAAATGACGCAATGATGAATGCATCAAACAAATAAATCACACGACGAATCTCGGAATACAAGGAAGGCATCTGGAGCGTCGATCTTGGGGCGTTACAAGGGTGCTCACCGCTTCGGGATCAAGGGCAATCTAGCTCCTCGCTATATTGGCCCATTCACTATTCTCGAGAGGTGTGGAAAAGTGGCATATCAACTGGAGCTTCCGCCGAACCTTTCTCAGTTCACGATGTGTTCCATGTATCACAGCTCGCCGCTGCTTCAAGGACCCGATCCGAGGAGTGATCATGAAGTGCTTGAATTGCAACAGATCTCTCCTATAAAGAGCATCCGTCCGCATTTTCACTGTTGAACGCCAAGACACGCCGTAGGCGATCAAGTTCTCAAAGTCCAAAGGGTCGCACCATTCTCAAGATGAAGCCACTTGGGAACGTGAGGATCGCTGCGTGATGAATACCCCAAGACTGCTTCTTTCTACCTCCTAAATCTCGGACGAGATTTCTTGTAGTGGAGGAGATTTGTAACGCCCGGATAATTAGGCTACAGTAAAACTCTTCTAATGATGCCATGTCATATGTGTTACTGTTGCTATCAAGTGGTAGTTCAAAATCATTGCAAATTCAAAATATGAATTAGTGACAAACACCCTAAGTTTTCAAAGGTCAAAGCAAAAATGTTCGGGGGTTGCCAAATATTGCACTGGTAATTATGGTGAAGCAAACACCTTTTTATAAAATGCCTAAATGCCCTAAAACTAAATAAAACAGAAAGGGAAAGTAAACAAAAGGAAGAAATTACAAAAACAAAAAAGGGGAAGCCCTCGACCAGTAGCCCAACCCACCAAGACGGCCACCGCCCAACCCCCGCCCAGAGCCAGCTTTGGTCGGCCCACCGCCCAGCTCCCGCGACCGCCCCCTTCCCTGTTCTCCGACTGGGCGAACAGGCGCGTCCCAGCCAACCCCTCGCCGCAAGCAACGAGACGAGGGATAAGGTCGCCACGCGCCCCTCGGTCTCCCCCCCCTCGCCCCACTCGCCTCGGCTCGCGCCACTCTCCCCTCCAGATCCACTCGCCTCCCCTTGTTCCCCACCACGTCCGAAGGCCGCCATGGACCCGCCGCCGTGAATCGCGCCATAGCCATCGCCTCTGCGTGCGCGAGTCCGTCGATGCCTCCATCGTCTTCCTCGTCCACCGGAGGACTCAACTGGAGCGGGGGAGCCCCAAATCACCGGATCCCCTTCGCCCTCATCTCCGGCGGCCGCGTTCTTCACCAACTCCGGCGACACCCCCCTGCTGCTACTAAACTACCACGGGCCATCTTGCGTGCCACACGGTGAGCTCCCCATCTCCCTCCCATCTCCGTTCGCTCCCTCGCACACCCTAGCTAGCTACCGCCACTCACCCGAAGCGCCCGCCATGATCTCGCCGCCGACGCGTTCCGGCACTAAATGGTCACGGGCCGGGCCTTTAGCTCAGCGGCGTCGCGCAGCTCCGCCTCTAGCCTCCCGTTAGCCCCGGAGTGCTCGCCTCGCCGTCTTCGCCTCACGCCCGAACTACTCGCCGCCGCCGAGCCTGTGGCGCCGACCGCCACCACAGCCTCCGCAGCCACCACCATTCGCCCGCCGCCGCCTTGCGGTTCAATGCGACCGGTCCGCCCATTTTGGTGGCTCGCAAACGAAACCGCCACTCACCCGAGCCCCGACGTCCGCCTCTCGCTCGCGGCGACAGCCCGGCGACTCGGATGAACCACCACCACCACTAGATGCGCTCTGCGCTTAGTTCGAACGAGCTCAGCGCGCACGGATCCGCGCCCTATGTGCGCCTCCGGCGAACTCCGGCGGCTCTGCGCCAGTGTTTTGGTCGCCGGCGGCGGAACCGCCTCGCCGACCGGCACCGCTGGTCCCGCCACCGGCCATCGACCGGTGGGCCTAGGGCCCCTATCGACTGCTGACGGGTCAACGTCTTGACCGGCAGCCCAAAGGGCACCGACATGCGGCCCCATGCCATAAAAGAATAAAACAAATAGATAAACTGCTAATTAATTAAATTAGTTAATTAAAACATTAATATCTCACCGATCGCTAGGACCCACACACTAATTAACCCATTTAGTTAGTTTTAGAATTTCATTAATGTCTCGACACGACATGTGGGTCCCATCGACCCACTGTTCGGTTTGATCGGTCAACTCGACCATTGACTCTACCGACATCACTCGATGTCATGCCGACGCTATCATTCACTGCTTTTGGATAATGTTGGAATTAAATAACTAATTAAAATCGTAAAATGATTTAAAACTTTAGAAAATCATATCTTTTAATCCGTAACTCGATGAAAATACTTTCTACATGAAAGTTGCTCGTAACGATGAGATTTAATCCAGCTAAGCAGCCTGCTCGTCCGCCACACACCCCTAGCATACCGAACACGAATCTTTCCTCCGGTTCACCGGTCCAGAATGCGAACACCGAATACTTTCCCTGATGTTTTCCCCTTCGCTTCGGTATCACCTACTACCGCGATTGGGCACACCTAGCATCGTTATTTGTCTTGTCATGCATCGATATGCATCTGCTTGCATGGTATTCATTGTTTCTTCCCCTCTTCTCCGATAGACTACGAGACCGACGTTGTTCCGCCGCCTAGCTTCGACCACGGAGTTGACGACCCTCTCTCTTGCCAGAGCAACTGTGCAAGCCCCCCTTGATCACCAGATATCGCCTATTCTTCTCTATACCGCTTGCATTAGAGTAGTGTAGCATGTTACTGTTTTGTTACTCCTATTCTGTTACATAGCCTGTCATTGTTGCTATAGTCATTGATACCCTACCCGCAATCCTAAATGCTTAGTATAGGATGCTAGTTTATCATCATTGGCCCTACATTCTTGTCACCGCCTTGTTATATCGGGCCGTGATCACTTGAGGTGATCACGGGTATATTCTATACATACATACATACTATACAGATGGTGACTAAAGTCGGGTCACTGCTGAGTACCCGCAAGTGATTCCGATGTGGGGCTGAAAGGAGAGGTGGCTCCATCCCGGTAGAGGTGGGCTCGGTTCCCGACGGCCCCGATCACACTTTGTGGCCGAGCGATAGGGCAGGTTGAGACCACCTAGGAGACAGTGGGCTCGCCTTGTTCGACGCTCATGGATACTTAACACGCTTAACGAGATCTTGGTATTTCATCCGAGTCCGCCATTTGGTCTATACGCACTAACCATATACACGGAGTAGTTATGGGTATCCCGACATCGTGGTATCACCGAAGCCTTCTTGACGCCGGCGACGAGCGGCGCTACCAGATTGGATCGCGTTAACGCAACTTCCTTTGTAATGGAGGTTGCTAGGTCTGCTTCGGCCGCCACGCAACGCGTCGTGTGTGCAATGGGCGATGGGCCTGCACTTCGCGCGCATAGGATTTAGATCGGCGGGCGACCTCTCTGTTGCGCCTAGGTGGGCTGCGACGTGTTGATCTTCCGAGGCCGGCATGACCCGTAAAAGTGTGTCCGCCAAATGGGATCGAACGTGTTGGGTTATGTGGTGCACCCTGCAGGAAGTTTATCTATTCAATAGCCGTGTCCCTCGGTAAAAGGACGCACCGGAGTTGTACCTTGACCTTATGACAACTAGAACCGGATACTTAATAAAACACACCCTTCCAAGTGCGGATACAACCCGTGATCGCTCTCTAACAGTATGCGACGAGGAGAGGATTGCCGGGTAGGATTATGCTATGCGATGCTACTTGGAGATGCTACTTGGAGGACTTCAATCTACTCTCTTCTACATGCTGCAAGACGGAGGCTGCCAGAAGCGTAGTCTTCGATAGGACTAGCTATCCCCCTCTTATTCTGGCATTCTGCAGTTCAGTCCACCGATATTGCCTCCTTACACATATACCCATGCATAAGTAGTGTAGCTCCTTGCTTGCGAGTACTTTGGATGAGTACTCACGGTTGCTTTCTTCCCCTTTTCCCCCTTTCCTTTCTTTCTGGTTGCCGCAACCAGATGCTGGAGCCCAGGAGCCAGACGCCATCGTCGATGATGACTACTACACTGGAGGTGCCTACTACTACGCAGCAGCCCGGCGACGACTAGGAGTAGTTTAGGAGGATCTGTGCAGAGGCCCGCGCCTCTTCGATCTGATCCCAGCTTGTGCTAGCCTTCTTAAGGCAAACTTGTTTAACTTATGTCCGTACTCAGATATTGTTGCTTCACGACTGCCTATGATCGAAAGCACTTGTATTCGAGCCCTCGAGGCCCCTGGCTTGTATTATGATGCTTGTATGACTTATTTATGTTTTTAGAGTTGTGTTGTGATATCTTCCCGTGAGTCCCTGATCTTGATCATACACGTTTGCGTGCATGATTAGTGTATGATTGAATCGGGGGCGTCACAAGTACCAACCTTATGGTAAGAGTAAATATAGATCTAATGTGTAGAAAATGGAGGGCAAAGGAAAATAAGCTACAGAGTGATGGTACATGAAAAACTACCTGTCATTATAAGTACACTGATAAAGGACAGCATGTACTTACAAGAACAATGCGGACAGAGGAGGGTGGGGCGGAGAGGGTGTTTTGGCGCCCATGGAGTACGAATGGGGAAAAGGGAGGTAGAGAGGAAGGGGGGAACCATGTATTCAGGGCGTGCTTGTCTCAAATGCAAGGAAATTTACAAACTTAGCCCCTGCTTCAAATTTCTACTACATCACAAAGAACATTAGTCGGTTGGGGATAG
The DNA here is from genome assembly GCA_021437245.1 of Aegilops speltoides. Lineage (NCBI taxonomy): Eukaryota > Viridiplantae > Streptophyta > Magnoliopsida > Poales > Poaceae > Aegilops > Aegilops speltoides. The sequence goes on from CM038147.1 coordinate 160,293,021, forward strand.
GACGGTAATCTCAAGATACAATCGAATATTTGCCGATGAGAGTTTATTTTGGCACCCACCGTATGAATATGAATCGGGAGGAGTCGATTTCGTCGAGGGCACATCTGTGTTTTGGCGCCCACCGTATGAATCCGGGTGACAAATTCTACGCCATGTTTGGGTGAAATTACAAACCTACCCCTATCGAAACCTATAGAAATCCAGCAGATAGGCTTTATGGCGAGGTGGATAGGCGGTAGTGATTTCCATCTCGCAGATTTTGGTTTCAAAGATTCTCGCGACTTTCCCGCTTCGCTCAAATTTTGCATAGTGCACGCCATCGTGCCAACTCAATTTGAATCCCGTTTGTATTCTACTATTTTTTTCGGGCGGGTTCCATTTTCAATTGGAATTACATTCTATATATATCATTTTTCATATACTTTCAAAAGCACAACAAAGAATTCCGCTCCTTTATATGTATAATATGATTTACAAATACAATGATCTCGAAATCTTAAGGTTGAATTCAAAAAACTTTAACCAAATTATGTTATACTAAAATTTATGGATCAGGAATATCTACATATTAAATAACATAGATGTGCGTGAATTCATATGAGTATGCATGTTTGATAGATCAATTTTGGTTCGAGTATGGATTACATGTATCATCATCTCGAATTCAAATATTTGAATCCTTTTTGTTCACTCCTTTCACGCCCATCTCTCTCGCATGCATGCTCCTTCAGCAGCCATCACTCTTTTTCTCCAGCTCACCAAGACGCTCACTTCATGTTTCTCCTATCCTCGCAAACATGGTCTCTCGACGCCTCCCTTGAGAAGTGTCACACTCTCCCTATCATTATACATTACACGCTTTTCATTATCTATCACGCCTCTATTGTTCTCTGGCATCACTCGCACCTAAGCTTTCTTTTTCACCACCACACACACAGTCTCCACTTGTCTTTCACTTTGTCTTTCTCTCTATGGGATTATCTCACACACCCTATATGTCTCTACATATGACTCATACCACTAAAATTACTCTCTCTCTCTCTCTCTCTCTCTCTCTCTCCTGTAGACACAACATTTGTTGCGGTCTCCTTTCGCCTCCATCCTGCATCGACACCGATCATACAACCCCGACTCACCGCCTCTCTCTCTCTCTCTCACACACACACACACACAACTCCCTGCCCACTCCCCTTCCCGACTACCGCTCTCTCTCACACACACAAAACTCTCGCCAGACTCGACTGTATTTCTCTCACAAACATTTATCGACTAGCTAGCCTCTAGATAGGTTTATACACCCGCACACTCATGCTTCCACCATCGCATACATGTCTCTCTCCGCCTCCTTGTATCTATGTAGCTTTTATTCCTTCTTGAGACACGCCTCGATCGTGCACACACACACTATCGCCTCATTTTAAGCCGATACCTATCGCACACACACTACTTGTGTCTTTGTCACACATGCACTCCGTCCTCCTCCACTCTCCCTCTCTCTCACACACACATGGGCTTTTTGCAACAACTAGCAAGATGCCCATGCATTGCACGGAACATCAAGATGCATTTGTACGAGTAGTTTATCTTGTGGGGGAAAAGGATGAACGAGGGAAGACCTTATTTGCAAATGTGGAGAGGGGTGTGGGTATCTTTTTGCAAAATTGCCATAGTTTCCTTCCTATCCGTCAGATATAGATCGGACGGCCTATATTGTAAGATGGCAGGCACACGATCATCACTGACAATACTTTTTATAAGAGTCGGGATAAAAAATAGAGTTGGTGATGATGGTGGGCCTGCCATCCTGCAATGTAGGTCATCCGATTTATATCTGACGGATAGGAGGCAAAATATGGCAATTTTCCCACACTCTTCACCACATTGGCAGATAAGGCCTTCCCTCGTTCATCCTTTTCTCCCACAAGATCTTGATGTTCCGTGCAATGCACGGGCATCTTGCTAGTAAGAGTAGAAATTAGACATATACCACTTCTCGAATCTTGAAACCAACAACATGCCTACCTTATCTCATCAAAACCGCCAAAGGAATATATTTTGAGTGAAACATAACATATTTTTAGTGATATACGTATTTCAAAACTAGACTTTTTTTCTATCAAATCGGTGAATATGTATTAATCTAATTTGATCGTGTGGCAACGCATTGGCACATTGCTAGTAGTTATTATAATTTTTGGACACCGCATAAATGGTGGAGTACATATACGAAGAGAAGAGGCGACGACGCAATCGCCTCTCGCTGTCTCGACACATGAGTGTTACGTAAAGGCAACGTTAACAAATAAACCCTAAAACCCTAGGTGCACGATTGCTGCATTCGGTACCGCACGTGGTGGAGCACCTTTGTAGGAGTTGATGGTCGGGACCACAGTGAACGACTTGAGCGCGGTGGCTCGCCAGTTGCCACAGATCGAGTAGCCACGTTTAAAATGTCATTTTTTAGCGGGGTTAAGAGTTCCGATTTTCAATGGCATGTTATAAGTAGTAAGTAGTTTTTAGAACGATTGGTATGGAGCGAAAATGGAATTCATAGTACTACGTACCTCCTTGGCGTATGGTTGTATGGGTTTATGTTACGAGATGTTGAACTTGGTAGTTCTAGGGCAAATACTATGGTTTAGATTTAGATGCTGGTTTTCAGTAGTCAGAAGGGGAAACCCTTCTTTGATTAAAAAAACTACTACCTCCATTCTAGTTTACTAGTCCCCATCGTACTTTGGGTCAAAGTTTGTCTATGAATTTTACTTGTAAAATGTGAATGGAAAACGAGATTTTGTTATACCCAAACAAAAAAGGACTGGAGGGAGTGATTGCTCTGACACGGACGCAACCTCTCATAGCGCAGGCATTGAACCGGCGCGCCGGCCAAGAGGGCCGCACTCACTGCAAGCCCGGCTGAGCACGCCTCCTCGCCGCGTGCAACCAGCTTAAGACTGCCCCGTCTGCCTTCATTGAATCTGCGCGGGTGCCGGCAACACGTCCTTCCGCGAGCCGGCAGGCATTTTAGAACACAAAAAATGACTAAAATATATTTAATTTACGCATGGTCTTGACTTGTTGTGCTCGCACTGGTAGCAGGAACTAGTAGAGGTTTTTCTTCATTTATAACTCTCCTCACATTTTTTTGGCTTTGAAGTGAATCATGGTTGTGGACATTATGTATGAATGTGCAGATATTTGTGAACATGAGTTTGATGTGGAAGTTGAACTTGGAATGTCAGGCTTGCGCGTGAACTATACCATGTCCAACGCTTCGTCTGTTATTGTTTAGAAAGTAGTTGTGTTATTAGATGACCCGAAAAAAAACATTTTATGCCACATCAGTAGATGCACAGACATCACAACAGGCATGCTGACTAGATAAACATTTGAACCTAGCTATTATGAAGCAAATTTTGTATTGACAACAGTTTTAGATAGCAGAGACGCCTAGCCCGCTTCTCTCTGCCTCGCTAGCTTATTTCGCTTCTTCCATCTCTTCTTTGGCTTGGGTGAACAGAGCATCTGATTGCTCTTTTCGCTTCTTCAGGAACTCAGCTACATTCTCAAGGGCTGCTGCACGCTTTCTTTCAGCCTTTACTAATGCCATGAGGACACGAATAGCTGACGACTTGTCAGGACCCCGACTCAATGTCACATCGATCTAGCCTGTAACACTTCATATAACTTTGCGGCCTCACGCACGGTATCCCCACGGTGTCGCCTTACCTTTGCCGGGACCGCTTAAGCCTTTTGGCACACGATATGATGGTGTCGCTAGCATCCATATGAAAAGGAGCCCGGCTGACATGGCTAGTCGTGAAACCCAAAGTGGCATGACTTACGAGGACAGCATCCATGACCCAAAGATCGAACGTGTTTGGTCATCGCAAGTAAGCTCCGGGCTGTAGCATCGGGCTAGCAGACTCGATGGTAAACCGGCCAGAAGGGCTAACAGACTCCGTACTAATGCGTGACATTTCAAGGGATGTATACACGAACGAAGAAGGACACATGCCGCCAGCCTAAGCGATTCCGAGCAAAGAGCAGTGCTACCATGGCTCAAAGGAAGCACTAGGAGACATTTCCGAAGAGAGGCTACTAAAGATAAACAACTAGATAGTCGATCCCACACATACCAAGCATTTCAATAACATACACACAATATGCTCGATATGTGCAAATACAACATGGCATCACAACATGACTCTACGACTCAAGTATTTATTCATTAGGCCCGAGGAGCGAGATATTACAAACAGGGTCTCATGACCCAACATTCAGAGCATACAAGTCAAACACAAGCGAAGCTATCATGTCCGAGTACGTATCTATAAATGAAAAAGGCTTGAAGCCCGACTATCTACTGATCTGCCGAGGGCACAAGATCGTAGTGAGGTAACAAGCTAAACATCGAAATCCACGTGGAACTACTAGCGAGACCAAGTCTCTCTCAAAAAACATAAAATAGGCAAACGTGAGTACAAATGTACCCAAAGAAGACTTACATCGTAACTAACTACATATGCATCATTATCAATAAAGGGATGGTGGAGTTTAACAGCAAGAAGCCAGCTTGACTCGGTGGCTATCCTAAACTACGATCGCAAGTAACTCTGTTGAGGTGGCGCACGAGTCCACATATTCACCATCTCAATACACCACTATGGATCCGCCCCGCCTCCCTACGAGAACGCCATCCATAGCACTCACGCTTATCTTGCGTATTTTAGGTATCCACTTTCACTTGTCTATGAACTGATATAAGCAACCCGTAAGTCCTTTTCCGCGACACGGCTATTCAATAGATGATGTTAACCCCGCAGGGTGTACTTCTTCACACACGCTCACCACTTACACCGCACACGACATGTACTCGCAACCTTCAAGCGAAGCCCAACGTGGGTGTCGGCCACGGCCTACCTAAACACTCAAGTCCCTAGTCCAGTTTATCGCCTATTTGGGTTCCATCTATGAGGAGTTCCGCCAAGTTTCGCTCACAGCCCCAAACGATGTGAACAGGGTTCCCGAGACACCAAACGGGCGCCTGACACGTGTACACGTGCCTACCGATCACAGCCCACCCCTACGGTCACAGCACAAGACGGCCTCCAAAGATACTACAAACACCGTAAACTACTTGCAACTCCCGGACAGAGGACAAGGGTGATTAAGAAGTTTAGAGGGTCCATTGGTTTCGGGCCCAATGCGTGGTAGTAGCTGAATCATGGATCACAAACACGTAACTCAGTTCGAGGACGGCTGCAATGAGACAACCCACCATGTACTCCTACATGGCCTCTCACCGCTACCTTTACCAAATCGTGTTCACACACTTAGCTCACACACAAGAGGACATGTTCACACACTCCGATTCATCCTCGATGAATCGACCGACTCAACTCTAAGCAAGAGCAGCATGACAAACAAGCATGTATGAGTAGGCACAACAGGCTCAAACAACTCCTACTCATGCTAGTGGGTTTCATCTATTTATCGTGGAATGACAGTCATGCAAAGGATAAAGGGGTTCAGCTACCGCAGCAAGTAACAAATGATTCGTTGTTGTCCTAATGCAGAAAAGAGAGCAGGAGCGAGAGAGTGGGATTATATCGAATGAACAAGGGGTTTTGCTTGCACGCACTTCAAGATATTATAGTTCTTCATCGGTGTCATCGAACTCGCTGTCGGAACCACGCCTATCGAGAGGGACAAACACCGGCAACTGAGAAAGAACACAATCAATGCAATGCTACAATATGATGCATGATCATGACATGGCAATATGCTGTGATTTGAGCTAATGCACCTAGCTATGATTTAAATGAAGGTGGTTTGAATACATGATTCAAATTCCAACTCCATATATGACTATTTAAATGCCCTTTATTTGTTTTGTCCAAAACAGAGGACAAACATTGTTCAAACATGCATGAAAATGGTACAGATGGATTCCTTGAATTTTTCTGATAATTTTTCATATATAATTTGTTTAATTTGGAGTTATGGTTGAATTTCTATGAATTTTTGAAGTTTAGGCAATTTTCTGAAATTTCCTGAATTGAAATAAATCCAGAAATAGGATTAATGCGTCAGCATGACCTCATAGTGACGTCATCGGGTCAACGGGCTGGTCCAGGTCAAACCGACCTGTGGGTCCCGCGTGTCAGTGGCTAATTAACTAATTTAATTTAGTTTAACCCTAACTAACTTGGTTAGCCAGGCGGGGCCCTGACGCCGCTGACCTGGGGGTCAAATCCGGTCAATCAGGTCAATCCCGCCAAGGCCGAGTCGCCGGGCGAGGCCCGAGACGGTGGCGGCCGCCGGAAACACACTACAGAGCACGGGCGAGGCCGTGCTTGGGCTCGCTGGAGAGCCCTTGCCCCGCCAAGATCTAGTGGTGGTGGTGGCGGCGGGCCGGGTGGCCGGAACGCCGCCGGCGACGAAGTGAGGCGGCGGCCGGAGTTCGGTTGCGCTGAACCGGAGTTGTGGTGCACGGCAGGTCGGCGAGCAAAGGTGCAACGTGCTCCTCGCAAACGCGGCCGAGCACGGTGACGCCTCGACGCGCGCGGAGGTGGGTTTCTAGCCACGACGGCGACGGCACGGCGGCGGCGAAGTTCTCGGCCCGGTGGTTAGCACGGCTACGGCGCGAGAGTAACAAAATGGAGAGGGGAAACGGCGGGGCTCACAAAGGATCATGACGAGGCTCGGCTTGCTCGGGACGGCCCGAGCCGACGAATTTGACGAAGATGGCCGGCGGTCCCGAGGTTGAAGAAGGCATCGATGGCGGTGTTGCGGTGGAACCCGCTTGCGTGGCTCGTTGGGGAGATGCTTGCGCCCTGCGGAGCTTCTTAGCGCGTCAAGCGGGCATGGGGTGGCGGTGGCCGTGGTGGCGGCGAACGGCGGCGCGGGTGCGCCTGGGGTGTGGCGCGGAGAGAGCAGAGGAGGGAATGAGCTCGAGGGAGTGAGCGAGAGAGACCAGGGGGTGCGTGGCGCCTCGCAGAGGCGCCCAGCGCCTCGGTGGCAAGGTGAGGTGGCTGGTGGTGTGCGCACATGACAATGAGCTGCTCCCATCGGGCAGGAGGAAGACGACGCGTGGGGTGGTGGGCTGGGCTCAGTGGGGCCGGGCCGACCTGTGGGCTGCGCGGTGAGGCTGTAAGTTTCTGCTGCTCTGCTTTTATATTTCTGTTTTCTATTATTCAGAGATTTTAGGGCTTTATTAAAATACTAAAACGCTTCCAAAATCCTGCAAATAATTGTGGGCTCTGTTGGGATTATTCCTAGTAGCCCACACTTAAGTTCGTAATTATTTGAGCATTTAACATATTTACTAGCATTTAAATGCCCAAATGCAAAATACATATGGTTTAATTCAAAGTGACCAAATATGTCATAGTAAAATGTGCAACACCTCTGGTTATGGTTCTAGCATTTTCCGTAAATGATGAACATTTTGAAAGCCATTTGGATTCACTAAATCATTTTAGGTTGAACCTATTTGAATTCCATTGGTGCTAGGGTTAGAACATCCCCATTTCAAATTCATTTGAAAAGTTAAATATGATGCAACACTCTAATGCATGCACTAGGCATTGTCGTAACTCGATGTGACAGCTCACCCCACTAAACAAAAAATCTCGGCCCCGAGATTCAAGCGTAGGGAAGATGAAAGGAAAACGCAATCTAATATAATCTTCACGATCCAAGTTGCACTTCAAATGAACGTTGATTCGATCACCATCTTTGTCTCGAGGTCTTGTTCTGGGGACTCCAATCAACATGACAACGAGAGGGAAAGAAACTCTAGAGGGATCGATCTTCTCGAAGACCGAACAACTTAGGATCAGCTCACGGGGTGAGTCATAAAAACATCTCTCAAGCTGAGACACAAAGCACACGTCTAGAGGAATGAAGTGGAACAGATGACGAGGGTTCACTAGGTAGACAACAATTCCACACCTAAGAGGGTGGCGAACGGTTGTCAACGTAGCGAGGAGTTATTTTGACATGACACCATAATGATGCCCCTTAGGGAAGGTGACTCGAGGATATATCCCCTTAAGTGGCAAAAAGAATTACATTTGATTCAGAGATCATTGAAATTCTTTATACCAGCCTAAGGCAAAACACAGTCAAACATTTGAAGGAGTCCCAAAGAATGACATTCTCGGGCCAGAATGGATGATGTGGACTACCTTGTTGAAGACAACATAAAGAATGATTTTTAGTAACTGGAAGAAGCTCAACAGTAGAGAGTGATTCCACTATTGGAGTGGTTATAGCATAACCGAAAAGACTAGGAACAATTCCAGTTAGGGCCGGTGATAAGACATAGTGCTTGTGCGTGCTCTCAAGAACTTGAGCATTTCCATATTCATCAAAGTTTTACCAACATCCGTGTCAAGGATCCTGGCAACACAACATACTACCATGATGAATTGTGATGGATGATGCAGATGCAAAGAAAGATAACACTTTCTCAGATTTCACCTTAGCGAGGCCAAGGGGACAAAATCTGGATGATTGACCGAGAGACACTTAGCACTCCGCTTCTAATGTTCTCCTTGATGTACTAACGTATCCCATTCATTGAGATGGTCTGGCATCTAGAACATCAAGTAAAGGTCGGACTTCGGGAACACAAAAATCATAAGGCACAGCTAGGGAGTAAATCCTACAAAGTCCTTATGGAAAGGTGGCCAACTTCTTCAATCAAGATACTACAATAACAGGTCTTCCGGTTGGGTGTGTCGGCCATGACATCCACTTTACCGGTTATCGCGAGACCAATATTATAGTTCTTGGGAAATGTTCCAACCATCATATCTGCCTGAGATTCAGATCTGGTTGGTGTCGAATAATCCGCACTCATCGAGGCTAGAAGGAAAATGAAAGTTTGCAACACAAATCGACGAGATGACGCCGCGAGATTCTCGAAATGAACTGCGATAGCAAGCTCCAAAACATGAGCTGGTTCTCGCCACAAACTCAGGAACACACCGTCCAAGACAAGCATGACCACATAGTAGTCTTATAATAAAACACTAGCAAGTTCAGAGGGAAACCATCATTGAGGATATCAAGTCCCGCATAAGTCTCGAGCCCACGAAGGAACTTCTTCTCCTTGAACAAATCAATCAAGGGCTTAGTGTGCTAGGAACACATATGGAGTGGAGGTAATTAATCTACCAAACCATAGAATACTTCGACGATGCATGACTGATTTGGGATGATTCCAAAGGAAGCAACATTGACTTTCTTGAATTCACGGCGGCAACTTGCATCAAATGTACATGAACTAGAGAAAATCACTTCTTACATCCGAACATATGCTTCATGAGCTAGCATGAACAAATGCTTTAAAAAGTTTCCAACACTAGCTTAATGTTCAACAAGACTATGGAGAAGACAAGGATGTTGTCGATGGGCTCAACAACAATTCATCCAGATTCCCATGGACATGGAATTCCATAACTATGAGAACAAGTGATAGCATTGGTCAGACTCAAAAGATGTAATGGTGTATGCTCGAGGAAAACCCACGAGTAAGACAACATTACGAACATCGTTAGTTCTGATTTGATTTGAGAATAGCCCACACTCAAATCAAAGTTTTGGTTAGGACGATAGGTCCAGCAATTGATCGCGAGGATCAATCAATGAAGATGTCACCCTTCTTCAACACACATACAAGATATCCCTTAGAATGTACTAAGTCGGGCAAGCTTTCATCTTCCAACTCTCCAAGTTGTTGTTTAGCTTATCCAACTAGCTCAGGGGTATGCAACACAGATTCTTGGAGAAGGGGTGGTTTATATGAAACCAACTTGATCACGAACTCAGCATAGCGGTCAGGTGACGACCTGGTGATACCTCCGAGAAGATATTCGGAAAATCACGAACCACCGATATGTTACTAAGCTCGAGAACAATCTTGCCTTCCAGAGCATGACGATATGATCAAATAAGCAAGGGACTGGATAACCCTAACTCATTGATCGAGGAGTGCACCAGAAATAAGGACTAGGTAGCACGATCAATCTTAGGATGATGATTTAATAACCAACACGCTAAGAATGAGGTTATTGTCCATTTAACTACCAAGCAACGGAGTTGCTAGCAGTATTGATTTCACACACCACGATTCACTTGTCGGCATTCCGGTTACAATAACACGGGAACCGAGGAATGAACAATGATGGCAAGAAGTATCACTGCGTCAAGAAATCATAAGAGGCAGTGCAATTCTCATGATATTCTTAATATAAAGATAATAATACTCCAAGGTAGAACAGAACAAAAGCTGGATTAGCAATTTGATCTGCAGAGTACAACTGCTTTGACCCAATCCTGGATATGGATGAGGTACTGGAGTTTGTTTCTCCTAGTCATTCTGGAATAGAATGGCTTGACGGACCACAGAAGTAAACGGCATCGATGAACACGAATGCACGACTACTCCTGACTATCAATCGATAGACGAAGGTCAGTATACAGCTAAAGAGGGACAACTCGAAAGAACATATAATTTTCTGAGTTGTGGATGCATAGATTAGTATGTCGAACCAAGTTCAACATGTTTCTTCCGGATAACCCATGCAGAGAGGTAGGACTGGCAGAGTCACAACATAGAATCGATAATTCATCGATAGCACTTTTGTTGTGATCTTTTGGTTCAACGAGGAACTGCTGCCATAAGTAGTTCATGGTATTTGGAAGAAGGAAAAACCACGGACCTCGAGGACTAATGCAAAGGTTACTAATAACCTAAAGGAACTAGCAAAGACTATCAACATGAGGTAAGTAGGGTGAGTTTTGGGCTCAAAAACCCAGGAATAGAAAGCCTACTAACTAAATAGCATCACGGGATGCTTTCGAGAATGAAGGCCAGAGTCATCATACTGGGATACAAATCATGGCTAGATTACTAGATGATCCCCTAAGACACCTAGGGTCATAATAATAATTCCAACATATATGTCGAGGCAATAGAATACCTCAACTCAGCAATTAGTGTGATTAACCTGGCCCAAAGGAACATCAAAACCAGAGGGAAAGGATTTGCAAGTGCATCAGACTATTTAGAAACCTGGGTTGACTCGGACAGCATAACGGCTGTAAATGCTCAAAAGTTTGGAGACAAGCTACAAAGATGGTGGCATAGCCACTCCGAAGCACAATATCAAGGTTTCAAGATCAACAGCCAGAGCATACGTATAGTAAATCTGAACCGAGATTTGAAACTAACAATTCTATAGGTCTATGGATTAGTAACACGCCATCCCGATAGATGGATGAGAAGGCCTAGTTCTTAATCCCCGTAGAAGAGAAGAGGATGACTCGCATCAAGGCCATGAGATATAAGGAGTAAAAGAGCCTTACGCTCCCATCCCACAATCAATTCCCTACATATAACTAAAGCATTTCTAAACTCAACTTCACCAGCTTTGGCTTGGTAATCCTACAGCAACAAAGCTCGATACCAAAGTCGTCAGACCCCGACTCAATGTCACATCGATCTAGCTCAGTAACACTTCATATAACTTTGCGGCCTCACGCACGGTATCCCCACGGTGTCGCCTTACCTTTGCCCGGGACCGCTTATGCCTTTTGGCACACGATATGATGGTGTCGCTAGCATCCATATGAAAAGGAGCCCGGCTGACATGGCTAGTCGTGAAACCCAAAGTGGCACAGACTTACAGGACAGCATCCATGACCCAAAGATCGAACGTGTCGGTCATCGCAAGTAAGCTCCGGCTGTAGCACGGGCTAGCAGACTCCGATAACCGGTCAGAAGCGGCTAACAGACTCCGGTACTAATGCGTGACATTTCCCGAGGGATGCACACGAGAACGAAGAAGGACACATGCCGCCAGCCTAAGCGATTCGGAGCAAGAGCAGCTACCATGGCTCAAAGGAAGCACTAGGAGACATTTCCGTAAGAGAGGCTACTAAAGATAAACAACTAGATAGTCGATCCCACACATACCAAGCATTTCAATAACATACACACAATATGCTCGATATGTGCAAATACAACATGGCATCACAACATGACTCTACGACTCAAGTATTTATTCATTAGGCCCGAGGAGCAAGATATTACAAACAGGGTCTCATGACCCAACATTCGAGCATACAAGTCAAACACAAGCGAAGCTATCATGTCCGAGTACGTACATCTATAAATGAAAAAGGCCGAAAGCCCGACCGCTCTACGATCTCCGCCGAGGGCACAAGATCGTAGCTTAGGTAACAAGCTAAACGTCAAATCCACGTGGAACTACTAGCGAGACCAAGTCTCTCTGCAAAAACATAAAATAGGCAAACGTGAGTACAAATGTACCCAAAGAAGACTTACATCGTAACTAACTACATATGCATCATTATCAATAAAGGGATGGTGGAGTTTAACAAAGAAGAAGCCAGCTTGACTCGGTGGCTATCCTAAACTACGATCGCAAGTAACTCTTTTGAGGTGGCGCACGAGTCCACATATTCACCATCTCAATACACCACTATGGATCCGCTCCGCCTCCCTACGAGAACGCCATCCATAGCACTCACGCTTATCTTGCGTATTTTAGGGTATCCACTTTCACTTGTCTATGAACCGATATAAGCAACCCGTAAGTCCTTTTCCGCGACACGGCTATTCAATAGATGATGTTAACCCCGCAGGTGTACTTCTTCACACACGCTCACCACTTACCGCCACATACACGACATGTACTGCAACCTTCAAGCGAAGCCCAACGTGGGTGTCGGCCACGGCCTACCTAAACACTCAAGTCCCTAGTCCGTGTTTATCGCCTATTTGGGTTCCATCTATGAGGAGTTCCGCCAAGTTTCGCTCACAGCCCCAAACGATGTGAACAGGGTTCCCGAGACACCAAACGGCACCCGGTACACCGTGTACACGTGCCTACCGATCACAGCCCACCCCTACGGCCAGCGCAAGCACGGCCTCCAAAGATACTACAAACACCGTAAACTACTTGCAACTCCGGACAGAGGACAAGGGTGATTAAGAAGCCGAGAGGGTCCATTGGTTTCGGGCCCAATGCGTGGTAGTAGCTGAATCATGGATCACAAACACGTAACTCAGTTCCCGAGGACGGCTGCAATGAGACAACCCACCATGTACTCCTACATGGCCTCTCACCGCTACCTTTACCAAATCGTGTTCACACACTTAGCTCACACACGTGAGGACATGTTCACACACCTCGATTCATCGTCGATGAATCGCACCGACTCAACTCTAAGCAAGAGCAGTGCATGACAAACAAGCATGTATGAGTAGGCACAACAGGGCTCAAACAACTCCTACTCATGCTAGTGGGTTTCATCTATTTATCGTGGAATGACAGTCATGCAAAGGATAAAGGGTTCAGCTACCGCAGCAAGTAACAAATGATTCGTTGTTGTCCTAATGCAAGAAAAGAGAGCAGGAGGAGAGAGTGGGATTATATCGAATGAACAAGGGGTTTTGCTTGCTCGGCACTTCAAGATATTATAGTTCTTCATCGGTGTCATCGAACTCGCCGTCGGAACCACGCCTATCGAGAGGGACAAACACCGCAAATCGAGAAAGAACACAATCAATGCAATGCTACAATATGATGCATGATCATGACATGGCAATATGCTGTGATTTGAGCTAATGCACCTAGCTATGATTTAAATGAAGGTGGTTTGAATACATGATTCAAATTCCAACTCCATATATGACTATTTAAATGCCCTTTATTTGTTTTGTCCAAAACAGAGGACAAACATTGTTCAAACATGCATGAAAATGGTACAGATGGATTCCTTGAATTTTTCTGATAATTTTTCATATATAATTTGTTTAATTTGGAGTTATGGTTGAATTTCTATGAATTTTTGAAGTTTAGGCAATTTTCTGAAATTTCCTGAATTGAAATAAATCCAGAAATAGGATTAATGCGTCAGCATGACCTCATAGTGACGTCATCGGGTCAACGGGCTGGTCCAGGTCAAACCGACCTGTGGGTCCCGCGTGTCAGTGGCTAATTAACTAATTTAATTTAGTTTAACCCTAACTAACTTGGTTAGACAAAGGGCCCGCACGCCGCTGACCTGTGGGGGTCAAACCGTCATCAGGTCAATCCCCCGGCGCCGAAGTCGCCGGCGAGGCCCGAGACGGTGGCGGCCGTCGGAAACACACTACAGGGCACGGGCGAGGCCGTGCTTGGGCTCGTTGGAGAGCCCTTGCTCCCGCGCATCTAGTGGTGGTGGTGGCCGGGCCTAGGGTGGCCGGGAACGTCGCCGGCGACGAGTGAGGCGGCGGCCGGAGTTCGGTTGCGCTCGGAACCGGAGTTGTGGTGCACGGCAGGTCGAAAGTGGGGTGCAACGTGCTCCGCAAACGCAGCCGAGCACGGTGACGCCTCGACGCAAGGAGGTGGGCTTTCAGCCACGACGGCGACGAAGCACGGCGGCGGCGAAGTTCTCGAGCTCCAGGTTAGCACGGCTACGGGCGCGAGAGTAACAAAATGGAGAGGGGGAAACGGCGGCGGGGCTCACAAAGGATCACGACGAGGGGCTCGGCTTGCTCGGGACGGCCCGGAGCCGATTTAATTTGACGAAGATGGCCGGCGGTCCCGAGGTTGAAGAAGGCATCGATGGCGGTGTTGCGGTGGAACCCGCTTATGTGGCTCGTTGGGGAGATGCTTCGCCCTGCGGAGCTTCTTGGCGCGTCGGCGGGGCATGGGGTGGCGGTGGCCGTGGTGGCGGCGAACGGCGGCGCTGGGTGCGCTGGGTGTGGCGCGGAGAGAGCAGAGGAGGGAATGAGCTCGAGGGAGTGAGCGAGAGAGACCAGGGGGTGCGTGGCATCTCGCAGAGGCGCCCAGCGCCTCGGTGGCAAGGTGAGGTGGCTGTGGTGAGCTTGTGCATGACAATGAGCTGCTCCCATCGGGCAGGAGGAAGACGACGCGGGGGGTGGTGGGCTGGGCTCAGGGGGTGCTTGGGCGGACTGTGGGCTGCGCGGTGAGGCTGTAAGTTCTCGCTCTGCTTTATATTTCTGCTTTCTATTATTCGAGATTTTAGGGCTTTATTAAAAATACTAAAACGTTTCCAAAAATCCTGCAAATAATTGTGGGCTCTGTTGGGATTATTCCTAGTAGCCCACACTTAAGTTCAGAATTATTTGAGCATTTAACATATTTACTAGCATTTAAATGCCCAAATGCAAAATACATATGGTTTAATTCAGTGACCAAATATGTCATAGTAAAATGTGCAACACCTCTGGTTATGGTTCTAGCATTTTCCAGAAATGATGAACATTTTTGAAAGCCATTTGGATTCACTAAATCATTTTTAGGTTGAACCTATTTTAATTCCATTGGTGCTAGGGTTAGAACATCCCCATTTCAAATTCATTTGAAAAGTTAAATATGATGCAACACTCTAATGCATGCACTAGGCATTGTCAGAACCTGGGATGTGACACGACTCCACCTGGTTTGTGTGTAATCCAGCATCATCTGGGAATTTGCACCTTGTGTCTAATCCAGCATCATTAGGGAACTGGCACCTTGTGTGTAATCCAGCCTCATTTTGGAAACATGATCTCGAGCTTGACCATACTTCCCTCCTCGCAGGAACTGCATCCTGACATGAAGTTACTTCTTTTGTAGATCAATACTCAGAGAAACCTAGATCCATTTAGTAGAAGCCATATAAACAGAACTCGGAGAAGTGAATTCAAAAGGAAAAGAAATATAAAAACAGAATACAAGGTGAGAACACCCACTTCCTACATCAAGTTAAAACGAAAGCATTAGGACGATTAAGACTCTTCTTATTACAAATCGAAGAACACCACGCTTAAGAGAAATAGAAACTACAACATATACACATCGAAGAACACGAGGCTAAACGAAAGTAACTGAAAGGGTGTTACTTACCAAAGCTCGCTTTCTGTGTTCGGTGCAGCTCCTCTTTAACTTGCCATGCTCCTTGAAGATGTCCCGAATATCCCGTGTTTGGTCTTCATTGCTCCTCCGCATGTTCACACTCGTGGTTTTAAAATCTCAACATGGCAAGAAAAATACTACTAGTAATACTCAAGATCTTGTGGGCAACATTAAAGCACTCGCCTGCGCCATGTTAGAGCATCTCCAACAGAATCAAGAACGCCAGCGCTTTAAAAAAGCGCCATAAAGGTCGAGATCGAGAAGTAGATACTAGAGAGTATAGGATAGTTCTCAACATAGATAGATAAAAAGATAATTCAACTACTCCTCGTCGTCCGACTCCTCCTCGGTGATGTCCTCCTCCGACGCCCCGATCAGAGGCATGAAGATACCAATCGCCGCCGGATTCCTGTATGACGCTGCTCCTAGCCTCATGTTGAATTGAGCGTCCGCTTTTCGCCTACGCTTGTCCTCGCGATAGGCGGCTCGCTCCGCCCTCCTCTTATCCCTCTCTGCCCTTCTTTGCGTGTAGAACTCGCGCTCGTTGATGATGTCCTGCATTAAGTGTTGGCGCCACAGCGCAATGGCTTCCTCGTCCATCTCGCCGATGCAGAGACGGTGCTCCCGCCTCCGGTTGTCGCGACGATCCTCATCGGTGCTAAGCCGCGGTAGAGGCACGAGCTCCTGCGCCCGCTCCCGCGTTGGCATGTTGGGGAAGTTCAATGTTCTATGAAGCCACCGGAGGCACCACGCCGCCGCGTCGTACATGCGGGCGGCCTCGGTGGCGGTGTCAAAATTGCCGAGGCCGAGGCGCATCCCGCGGAACCGGATCTCGGCGGAGAAGCCGCCGGAGGGGCGCACGCGGACGCCGCGGTATCCCCAAGTTTCCCGATGACGTGGCGGCATGGTGGCGCGGCGGCATCGAGGCGAAAAAGAGCGCGGATAGAGCGGTGGCAATGCACAGAGCGGTGGCAAGGCACAGAGCGGTGGGAGGGCGTTGGATTTTATAAAGCCACGGACGCCTTTGCAAGCAAAACTAGCGCGACGCCGGCCGCTTTTCGCGTCGTGCGATCCTTTCCCGACGTCTCTTCTATCTCTACTCTCTTCTCTATGGTTATATTTATTTTATGTTTAATATTTAATATATTATCTCTACTTCCTTTACTGTCTACTTTCTTTTCTCTATACTTCTTTTCTTGCAATATAGGCCGTCCGATTTATATCTGATAGATAGGAAGGAAACAAATGGGAATTTTGCAAAAGATACCCATACCCTCTCCAGATTTGCAAATAAGGCCTTCCTCGCTCATCCTTTTCTCCCACAAGAAAAACTACTCATACAAATGCATCTTGATGCGTTAACGCGATGGGCATCTTGCTAGTTCTAGAAACCTTCCATCATTTGCCACACCGCTGGTTGCGTATGAAAACCCTACCCAAGCACAAAGTAGCGATACAGAGCGACGCACAATTACAAGCTGATATTCTGTTGGACAATGGAGGCTATAACCAATTACTTTTACGGGAACAATAGCACCCAAGAAAATTGAAGGGTATGTATGAACAAAATTGGAACTGCACATGTACTGCTAAGTGATTCAATACACACATTACCAATCGAGGAGGAGAATGATGGTCGCAGCGGTCTCTGTGAGTCATGGTCGGCAATGGGAGTCAGTTCATTGTCCATGACGGTGGTACTTCTGCGCTTACGCCGGCTTCCGGAAGCAGATCCGAGACCGTGGAAGACGATGCGGGAAGAGGCTCTGCTTCACGACGACGACGGTGGACTGCTCCAGCAGCGCAGACGAGGTCGCCGATGAGGCAGATGCGCTGCGGTGGACGAGTCTTGCCGATGTAAAGGGAGGAGCACGAAGGCTGCGGTGCCGTGGAGAAGTCTATTTTGTGGTGGGGATAGAAAATGGGGAGTATTCAGTGTACTACTGGTGCCGGGTGGGGCTGGCTGGGTAGGGTGAACTGGTTACTAAAATAGCCCCTACCAAGCGCCGCCCATAGGCCTGTTCAAGGCTATGATGGTAATGTCCCACCGCTCAATCAGGTCGCGGGAGATTTTTCCCACGACCTCAAAATTTTGTGACACCGACTCCCGTGTGGCGGTTGAGTGATTCGCTAAGCAACTAGTGAGTAGTAGTAGTAAACTCTGCATATTAGGTTCGACCAAGTCAAACTTCCTAAAGTTTTACTAAGTTTATATAAAATATAAACATTTACCATAACAAATATGTATGATGTGGAAGTACATCCAATAATGAATCTAATGGTATTTATTTGTTATTGTATATGTTAATATTTTTGTTATAAGCTTTCTGAGAGTTTACAAAACTTGACTTTGACCAATGCTAATACGCGGACTTAAATAAAAACGGAGGGAGTACACATTTGTTTTCTTAGTTTGTAGTGAACTAATCATTTGTTGAAATTGTCAAATAAATATATTAGGCTATTGACTTCGAATGTAATGGTCTATACAATTCAATAGTTACAATCATTGTCGAATCCCAAGATGTATACAAGGTCTATAGTACATCACAACATGCTCAAACTCACATAATCCCAGTCCAATGAGAATCTAAATGCATTTCATAGTTATTACTTTGTAGGATGCAACAAAAACAACCAAAACTCTACATCAGCCATTATAGAAGCAACATTTTGACATATCCCATTGTGAATGAAACGTGCAGAGAGAGCTTTTGAAGATGGAGCAGATAGGGAGGGAAAGATTGTATGTATGTGGACGAGAGAGTAGGAGACAAACCTAACGAGACAGAGAGAGAGAGAGAGAGAGAGAGGAAGAAGTTAGGTCTGTGAGAAAGATGGAGACATGTAATATACATGATTCTGTATACGTGGAAGGAGAAGAGACAACATGTTTGATGAGAGAGCTGGAAAACATGGACGAGAGGGGAAGGATCTCATGGGTTGAGGGATTGACAATTTTGTGCGGGGGAGAGAGGGATTGGTAATTTTGTGCAAGAGAGAGAGGGTGGGGGGAGGAGTCAGTCAGCCATCGTCACATCACCCTGCTTCCAAATGACCCCGCATTCTCTAGCGTGGTGTGGTCGCCGTCTTTGATCTGCTCGATGCCCTCTTTGAAGATTGAGGTGTTGTGCATGTCGGGGTGCAAAGAAGCACAAGCAAGAGTGGTCGCCGTATAACCTTGGATGGGGATGAATTGTGTGCTCGGGGGAGTGTGTGTGTGTGTGTGTGTGTTGTGCTGCGTGTGTGTGTGTGTGTATTATTGCGAAAACAAACCTAAGGAGAGAAATGGGTATTCATGAAGAGATTAAAGCGGCCTTGAGGTGGGCAGGGGGCCGAGTGAGGGTGTCAAATGTGCGCTGATGCATATGTTGCATGCGATCGCATGAGGGACTGACGAATCGAGAGAGATGGTTGTTGTGTTACGGATGCTCCTCTCTCCCTCTCTCTCTCACACACACACACACAAACACACACACACACAAGTAAACTAGAAGACCGTTCTCTCATGTATACACAACGATCGGCATCTGCCTATGTCTCACTCATGCATGATCATTTGCACATTCACACCTCTCTATGTCTCAGATCACACGCACACCGCCTCCACATTGCCCTTCCACCACAACACACATATGGACACATACACACGTTCTCTCTCAGTCACACACATAAAATAAGTATTAAAAAAACTATGGCGCACCTAAAACGTCCAAATCCAAATAAACACAAACTGGAGCTAAATTCAAATATATGGAAATATTGCAACGTCAAGAACTTTCCTAGGAAAAAAAAGTTTAGTAATATTCGAGGATTGTTTTCACACACACAAAAAGGTTCGGTGGATGTTCTTCGAGCGCGACACGGTGACGCACTGCTCGACGATCGCTGTCAGCAGTTCACGCGCTTGCACAGGATTCCGTATCGTGGCTGTGGTACTAACTTCAAAAAAATTAATAAAAGCGCTGCCTCAGTCTAATGTTTACGTGTACTAGTACGGTTTTCTTTTAAGTTTGACCAACCTCATATAAAACTAAAGTAAGCTCCCATACGCGCACTCATCAATATGTCACCGCCGTTGCGCATGTCGGCGCCCACCTGCTCCGTCCAACAATTTCTCGCCCATCACCGCCGTGTCGCTGCCATCCCTGTGCCATGAAGCCGAAGGCTCGCCCGCTCACGTCGTCTGCAGTCCCTCCTCGCCATGCCGCCGCGCTGCCAAGCACGCGAGCAGCTGGTGGAGCCGCGTCTATGCACACAGCATACGAAGAGGAGGACGAGCACATGCTCCAGCACGCCGGCGAGGAGGAACTAGCGTGTCATTGTCGCTCTCGCTCACAGCAGAGAGGCGCGATGGTGGCTGTCACGGCGAAGCCGGTCATACAGCGTCAAGCCCGCAAACCGGGTGCGGACGCAGAATCTACCTTCGAGACCTTGAATGCCACGTGGATCCTGCAATCTAAAGGAGCAATTTGGGTCACCGACTCATGTGAGCCGCTTGATGCAACATGGATGGCTAGAAGGGCTTCTTCCACCTTTTCTCGCCGTTTTCTTCCTTTGCTCCGCGAACTTCTTTCACAAATCGATGACCCAAATTATACTACTAGTATGAATGTATTAAGTACAAGAGGAACACGAAGGTACGAAAGCAGAGTACCAACTGCAAGAAGAACAAGAGTAAGACATAGTACTAGTACTACTCTACGTACTAAAGAGTTCAAATAACGAGAAAAACATAAACATAGTTCTGCTGGGCCTCAAAGACAACACACCCTTGAAAATAAATTAAGCAACTAGTCCGCTTGACACTGCAGAGAACCAGCATGAGCGACGGCATCGCCACCTACTCGAGTCCGAGTCCACGCCCCGACTTCGCCCTCGCCCCTCTTCCTCTTCCTCTTCACGACTTCTTTGCTTGAACCGACACCTGGGCTCGCTTCTTCATCCAACCCATGTAGATATTTAAACAAAGGTAGGCATCCATTGCTGCGATAGGATGTGATCTTCATCTAATGTCTTCGACTTCCATGCATGATGAAACTCATGATGAGGTTTCTTCGCTTTAGCGCATTTAAGGATCAATCATGGCTGCTGCCAGGGTCAGCATTGAAGGTTGAGAGGAGGACACGTGCTTGCCTTCCGGAGATCAAGGGCTGACCTACAATGAGACCTATCCGACGCAGACATCCCCGCTGCTCTTAAAGCCTACAATAATGAATTTCACTCTTTTGTCCTTGAGGAAGTTCTTAAAATCCTAGCACTCAACGCCGGCATGGCATATGTGGTAGACCAAGCAAACGTTATGTACGCAAACCCGATCACAGCGGCTTCTTCCTCTCTTCGCCCTTAGATCCTTCCTCGCCCTAGGACTGTGGTGTACTCAACATCTAGCCCAAATGACCCACTCATCCGTTGAACTGTTGAACATGCATAGGAAGCGAGCAAGCCATGCTTTCACCATCGCGGATCCACGTGTGTAGATGAAGATGAACTGATCGCCGTGATGGCTCTAACCTGGTACTCAGCAGTGACCATGGAGATTTGGGAGGCCATGGATTTTGGAGGAGGGTTAGGAGAAGTTGAACTGTTGTACCCCGCAAAAACTGGGAGCGAACTAATGTGAAAGGACGGGACAACTGGGAGCGAACTGTTGTGAGGTAGAAGACGGGGACGAGTAGGGCATGCGAGCGGCATGGGGTTGCTGGCTTGCCCGGTGGATAAACGGTTGCAAGCCCCAAAGAGTTCTCGAGAACTATGCGAGACCCAGTAGATGTCATGTCTACTAGACCCATATCGTAGGCCTGACGGTATAGCTTCTACCTGTTCGCATGCCATGTCGGCGCGTGGATGTAACTTCACTTAATTCCGTCAACCGTCGTGCCTCCCACGACCTTCGCCTCCCTCACGCGGTCGCGCCCTTTGAGACTTCAACCGGCTATAAATGAGCAATTTTTTTCCTACTCCGCATGCATGATACTCCCTCTGGTCCTTTTTACTCCCGTCAACCGTTTGCAAAGTGTTTGACCAAATATATACTTTTTTAACACCACCTTATATTAATTAACCAGCCACACCAGTACACTCATTCAATACAATATTCACCACACAGGGCGGCACATTATTTACAAGAATACCATATAGTCTATTGTCAAAGATATACTTAGCGATTAAGTGTGCCACCTTATTGGCCAAACGGCTAATCTTTGACAATTGAAGATTGTTGATCAACTTCGAGATGCTCAACGCTTTCATCTTCAGGTCATGCATAGCAGACCTGTCATAGCCCCCCGATGCAAGAGATGCTACCACAAAAGCGCAATCAGTCTCTAAAATTACAGGATTATGAAGAGAAATACCTATGTAGAGACCGGCAATACAAGCCCTAAGCTCCGCTTCCTCCATGCTTTGATAGGCATCAATGAAATCCCACGACCAAATTTATACTAAAAATATCAATATCTATAATACTGATTATAATGAGTATAAGAACTACATTTTATAATGAGTGTAAAAATATTGATTTGACATTGTGAATGTTGATACTCCCTCCATCTAGGTGAGTAAGTCATCTTAGGCTGTGCACCGTGACCAAGGAGGAGGGGAAAACGAGAGACATTAATGTTTATTTGCTAATTAAATAGTATTGCATGCAATGAAGTAACCACTGCATGTCATGTCTGATAGTCTCAGGTCATTAAAAGCATGCACACCCTCATCTCTTATTGGTTGATATGTCAAGAAACAAGAAACGAGTAAGAAGTTAATGCACCGCGTCTACGTGTTTTGGGATTATTTGGTTTTCGTAAGATGACTTACACACCTAGCTATTAGAGTACCACTACCTCCCTTCTAGTTTAAAGGGCTCGACTCAAAAATTTCACCTACTCTTAGCAAGATATTAGAGGCGGTGGAATAGTTTTTGAAGTCTGCAAAAGTACTCAACTAATGCTGTCATTCTTCACAAAAAAATGTGTTTACCAATGTATGCATGAACACTAGTTACTCTAACCCCCCTCTCTTCTTTAATTCTTTGCCACATCAGCATGTTTGCTATTCCCATGTGCATGATACCAGCTAAGATACCACCATGATGGCCAGCCTTAATCATCGCATGCAATAATTTAGTGCACCTTGAAATATGAACATGTGTGGGCGTATATGTTTTAATGACTTGAGACTATACCTAGCCCGGCATGCAAGGTGACTTATTATGCACCGCTCCCCATACCGCAGGAAGCCCGCTCGCCTCCAACTCTTTTCCTCTCCATGTGTGGAAACAATATGCCCGCCAAACTCTCCTTCTCCTCCGTGCCCACCACTCCACCCGTGTGAAAAAATCTGCATGCATGACTCTCCTCCCCACGCCGTCCAATCCGTTGACCAGCAATATTTCCACCCTTCGCTCCCCGTAATTTACTCCAACAAATATGCCGACGTAGCTTTTACTTAACTTCAGTGCATTGGGTCATCGACATACAGGCCCAGCAGAGTATCGCCCACATGTCGCTGATTTAACCGACCTGCAGCTAAGTCATGCAGCTTAGTCCATATCTTACGAGGTGTGCCATTGCTCGCTATAAATATCTGCGCCCCCACAACATTGCTATCTCCTCCCCTCACGCTCACGCTCATCGCTATCTCCTCCCTCCTCTCACGCCGACCACCATGGCATCGCCTCCCAAGCCCTAGGAGCCCTCGCTGCACCGCGCGACAACCACGCGTCATCGCTCGTTCTCGCCGCCACTAGTCGAGGAGAAAGCGCCGGCGTTCCGCCTCGCCGCGACGTGACGCGTGCCACTTCCGTTGCTCGCCGCCACTAGTCGAGGAGGACGCGTCGATGTTCCGCCTCGCCATGACGGTCGAGGTGGACGCGCCGGTGTTCCTAATCTCGCCAAGATGCGCTGCCGGAGGACGCGTCGACTCTCGCCACGAGGAGAACGCCACGCCGCCCACCGAGCCCCCAAATTTGAGGAGCTTTGGAAAGAAATGGATATCGCCAGGGGAGGCTTTGCCTCCAGCAGAGCACGCCAAAATAGAGGCAGAGAAGAAGGCCGAGGAAGTGAAGCGCACTGCAACAAGCTTTTGGGAGATCTATGTCGCGCCCCGAGAGTCAAGAAATTGGTTCTTTGGCGGAATATTCGTGCGAGGGCCGTGAGGGTGGCAGAGACGCCTGTGCCGACGCCTCGAAAGTGCGTCGGGCCCAAGCGCCTCATCTACGCTTGGCGATGCGTGGACCAGGTGCACGCTTCCAGCCAGGAGGAGTACCTGTTGGCGCCGGATCACCACACCGGTGAGATCGCGCTCGCCCGCCGGCAAGCTGCCAATCAGCACCTCGCGAGTTGCAAGGATGAGGAAGAGGCGTTGTGTCGGCGCGCTAGGAAACGGCCGTGCACCAGGGCTCTCATGGCACGCCGCAAGCGCTCCTGCGAGCGCCGTGGCTTTTAGGAGGAGTATAATTTTTGTTTCGTAAGGCGATCTCATTAGTTTTGGGACGCAAATGATAAATCCCGAACGTTCAGGAATTTTTAGCGTCCTTAATTAAGTATGTAAAAGGGAAAGTTTGGAAATGTTGTGTATTATTACGCATTTTGCCAGTACGTGCATATAGCACAAACTTTACTATATACTATCGGACTACATGTCTCTCTCGATATATGCTTGCAGACTGTGCTACTCCCTCCGTCCAGGTCAATAAGTCATCTTTGGTTGTGCACGGTGACCAAGAAGGAGGGAAGACTTGTACACCTAGACGGAGGGAGTACTACTATTACTTATGTACGTGCAAATGCACGTTTTAACATTACGATGCGGTTTTTGTAAAAGTAGAAAAACAGCACTAGTCAAGCTTGTGAAACGATTCAATGCAAAACAAATGCAAAATGCTCGCTTGATTGTTTATTTTAGCTTCCTTCTCGTGGTTATTTCTCCGTCAGACTTTTTATGGAGTAACTCATCGTTGGAAAGGCATGCAAATTCGCAAACCGCTTCCTACACCTCAGACGATTTTTTTGCCTAACAAGTTGTGCCGCAATTGAATTCCAACTTGAGTACTACTACTAGTAGGAGTACCAGGGCCGATTTTTTTAGGCTTCTAGATTAGAAATCCCATAACTACTATCTCCGTCCCCGGTTTATTGGTCCCCATTGTAATCTGTGTCAAATTTTGATCATAAAATTTAACTAATGAAATGTTAGTGCATGTCACATGCACTACTCCATCCGTCTAGGTGAGTAAGTCATCTTAGGCTGTGCACCGTGACCAAGGAGGAGGAGAAAACGAGAAATGTTAATGTTTATTTGCTAGTTAATAGTATTGCATGCAATGAACTAACCACTTCATGTCGTGTTTGATATCTCAAGTCATTAAAAGCATGCACACTCTTTATCTCTTACTGGTTGATATGTCAAGAAACAAGAAACGAGGTAGAAGTTAATGCACCACGCCAAAGTGTTTTGGGATTATTTGATTTTCGTAAGATGACTTACACACCTAGATGCACCGGCCTAAGTGTTTTGAGTAACATTTTATCAGTTAAATCTTTGGTAAAAATTTAGCACAAATTACAATGGTGAGGAATAAACCCGGACGGAGTAGTAGTTTAGAAGCCCAAATAAATGAGTGAGGCGCCTTATTGTTACTCTCCACTGTGACTAGTCTTGTGGGAAAAGCTGGGGAAGCCGCCAAAAGAACTGGCCCTAGGAGTAGTAGCTAGGGATCGAGTGTGGGAGATGAACCGGAGAAAGTAAATGCAGAGAGATGAAATGCAAAAAAGACGAAGGGATGTGATGGTTGCTTGTCCGTTTATTTTACCGGGCCATTTATTACTGGGAGTGGTTGGGTTTTGTGATACGACGGCTTTACTATCGCGCCACGAGCGGGGTGAGAGGTGAGAGTCCCATGCAACACCGCCCTCTACACTTGTACTACATCGGTCGTGGTTTATTAGTCCCCCATTGAATTTGACTGAAGATTTAACTGACAAAATGTTAGTGCATGTCAACAAAAACTATATCGTTGGATTCGTATTTGAACATAGTTTTGAATGATATAATTTTAGGTGACATGCATCAAGATTTATCGTACTATATATAATGTTAGTTCAATTTTTGGTCGTACTAATCTATAGTAATAAGGTGCCCTTGCATTGCACCGAAGAGTGAAATGCATTGATTGGGGAGTTGTTTATTTTGACAAAGGATGTGGGGGTCATCTCATGTGTAACGGGTATCGATAGGTTTCTTCGGATATTATCTCATCTCTAGAGCTCACAAACATCCGGGTGAAATAGATAAAAAGGTATCTTTTGCAAACAAAAGCGTTCAACTGTTCAACCTGCATCCAAAACTTGTGAAGAAATAACACTTATTGTGCTTTGCAAGAAATGATCTTTAAGAATTAGTTTTTGAGTATCGATTGTTATACATGTTGACTACAGATGACATGGCACTTTCTTATAGTCAACAGTTGGCTATACTATTAAGTAATATTAACCATGCCCTTATACACCTAGACGGAGGGATTAAATCAGGATGACTTGCAAGGGGGCAGAGGAGATGTAAGAAATGGTTCATCGTAAGTCTTTCACCGGTACTGTAGTAAAAATTCATACATGGAAGAATCTAGACTAAACCATAAACGGATACACTTTTATTCATGCGCGATACTCCAATAGAGCAAGATCATGCATGGAAGTCTCCACATGCTTAGACAGCGGATTACATTGAGTGAAGACTAATGATCAACATTTAACTTGATAATGCCTATTTTTTAGAAGAACAGGGAGGCTCCTCCCCGGTTCCATTATCAAATGAAACCCAAAGTGTCTTACATCAGCTCATTGAGAGGAGCAGTTCAAAGGAAGGACTGCAGCGAAAGCCACTCAAGTTTAACGACAAGCTTACAGAATCAAAAGCGGCAAAGACACGGGCCATAAGCGCCCACACACACTACATGTTTTCTAAGTGCACTTGATAATGCGTATGTCCAGGTGAACCTCCTTGGAGTCCCCGTGCACCGAGTCGGCGGGTAAAGGATGGAACGGATGCCATGGGTTTTCCAAGTCCATATTGGTGGGATAGTCCCAGCTCCTTAGAGTTCAAGTCAGTCCGATGAGAACGGTTTCGCCGCACGCGCCCAGAGGGGTAGTAACATTGACCACGCACCCGTACATCTGCCTCGTGTCAGTGTCAGCATCAGCGGTGACGCCCCTGACGCACATTACAGAGATGGGGCGGCGGCCTGCGCGGGCCTCGCCGGTGCCCATGATTAAGAGGAAGACGTTGTCGTCCTCCTCCGAGACTAGCAGGCGGCGGTGATCCTCCAGCGACTCCAACATGGTGAACCGGTAGCACATGTCGTACTTGATGTTCTCCGCCAAGGGCCAGCAGTGACCACTGCACGCATCCATGAGGTGATGCACCATGTCCGCCGGCGAGCCACAAACGGCATCGGCACTCATAGCAATGGACGAAGGGCCTTGGAGGCATCGACCAGCCGCCCATGAAACGGGAGTGGCTGTAGGGGCGCTGCACCAGCTTGAATATGTGAGCAAGTTACTACGAGATTTAATCCGAATAAGCATAAAATAAATCATGACGACTATAACAGAGATGAAACTAATCATGTGGACTAGCATAGTAGTAGGATATAGAGTAGAAACATGAATTCTACCACAATTTCGAACAGGAAGGACAGAAACACATACGGTGCAACGGGAGCAGCACCGTTGGCGTTGAGGTTGTCGCCCATGTCGTTCAGGAAGAGGTTGCTGAGGTCGGGGAAGAAGTCGTCGTCGGTGAAGTCGTGGCTGCCAGCAGTCGTGAGAGTGTGCTCCCCAGATTTCAATAGCGCCCGCCGAATGTATCGCAGGAGGGAGTGGCTGTAGGGGACGTTGCGGCCGCCGAATGGAGCACAGGAGTAGCACACGAGGCAGTAGATGGTGTCCTTACTAGTACTCCCTAGTCTCTATCTATCTATATATATATCTACTCTTATAGAAAACCGAGTTGGTGATGATGGTATGCCTGCCATCTTGTAATATAGACCGTTCGATCTATATCTGACGGATAGAAAGCCAACTATGACAATTTTACAAAAGATACCCGCACCTCTCTCCACATTTACAGATAAGGCCTTGCCTCGTTCATCCTTATCTCCCACAACCTCGTGCTCCTCCCTATGTCTCTATCTCTACTACTTTTTTATAACAAATCGAATAGTGTTGCGCCGTCCGCTGCACGCCCGGCTGAACACGCCTCCTCGCCTCAATCATCACCAACTGAGTCTTTTATAGGAGTAGGAGTAGAGAAAAAACCGAGTTGGTGATGATGGTGTGCCGTGCAATGCACGGGCATCTTGCTATTTTTTTGCGTATAAGTCCAAACACCACGTAGACACGGTCTTTGAGCACGGTTCATAGTCGTTCCACGCTCAGGCATTGAAGTTTGTAACTATATTAGATTAGAATATAATACTCCTCCGGTGCTAGTAGTAGAGCAGAGTCCTACTCTACTACTCTACTCTAGCAAGCTAGGGCATAGTAATCGTAGTAGGTACCGTGAGGGAGTACCAAGATCGTGATCACTCAAGCAAGTTGTCTGGCATCGATATGACCCTACGCTGCTGGTATGTGTCTCGTAAGTCAAGCGGCGTGTTGTAGTCATGATCACCTGTCCACTTCCCACAGCACATATTCGCTTCTCCATCTTTGTCCGCACATAATCTCGTCCAAGCTTCCATCCCCGCTAAGGCGCCTCCCCCCCATCCGAAACCCAAGCACTAACAATGGCAGAATCGAGCAGCGTCCGCCAAAAGAGTGGCTGGAATTCGCTCCCCACAGAGGTAATCAAGCTCATTGTTTCGCGTGTGGACAATCTCAGTACCATGCCGCTCGCCGCGTGCTCGTCGGGGCTGTACCGTTTACTCAAAGCCCTCAGGCCGGAGCTTTTTAAGCCAGCTCCTTGCTTGCTGATGCCGCCTGATCTTCAGAAACAGCGTTTCACGCAGCATAACGATCGTAGGGTGGCGAGCATCAACCCCCTTCACTGTGATCCGATCCCCGTCAGCCTCAGCTACATTAACGGTATGTACTGGGTCGGCATGAACACGTCTTGGATGGTGCTCATCGACGATCGCGGCAGCTGGATGCTCGTGGAGGTCTACACCCGGTGATTGATCCCCCTTCCTTCGATTAACATTGCACTGCTTTGGCACTGCGGCCCAGAATACTCGGAATCTTACAGTAGCCAACATGATACCAAGTTTGATTTGCTCAAGGTTGTAATCTGCCAAGTGCCACAAGATCTCGCGAATTATAAAGATTTCAGTTAATTATGTTCTTCAACCGCAGTCTTGCCTATCGACAAGTCACCGCGGTAAGTGGATAAATCTGCACGCCCATCGCAGATCATACATCCTCCATGGTTCTCTCGATGCCATTGAACACAAGGGCTTCATTTACGCTGTCCACTCCTTCTATGGCTAGACGATTGCTAGCCTACTCCAAATATCGCTACAAACGGCTGTTACAAAGCGGATGTTACTTTCCTATGATATCATGATGGCTTGCTTATATTACTGTCAACACTTACTGAAAAAATATTCATGCGCATAACATGCTGTTCTTAAGATTGACTAAATCAAGAGCCCTTTTTTATTTAACTCCAACTTGATATGATGTTGTAGGCCGCCTGGTGTCCCTACCCTTCCTAATCCCAGAACCTTTCAAAGAAAAGCGGCATGGCAGTTGCAGGTGGTTCCTGGCTCGATCAGACGACGGCGAAAGATTGATGACCGTTCGCACGTACCGTACGTGTTGTTTCGCGGAATATAATCACAGTCACTGCAAGGTCTTTGAGCAGGATCCCAGCTTCTCTGGGCCTTCAGGAATTTTTGACTGGAGACTGGTAAGTAGCCTTGGTACACACTCTCTGTTTGTCGGACTGAATTATCCGATTAACCAGGAGATAACCGACGGCAAGGATCATGATGGCAGCGTGGTTTCGTTCATCAGGCAAAACTGTGTGTACACAGCGCACCATGCGCTCTGCATGCACCATACCTCGATATGTGCCGCCATGCTCGCAGCCCAAAGTAGGAGAGAGGGTCGCAAGTATCGGACTTGACCGCTGGCCGGAGTTTCTCGTCGAGCACCCATCTCGTTCAAGCCGCCACCAATCTCCATAGCTTAATAAATAGTAACGCCTAACCGAGCCGCTTAGTTAGATGCGCATACTTGGTGTAGTAGGATCTTTATTTAGTTTGATGCATACACTTGTTCTTTTTTGGTAGCCCTTTTGTAATGATGGCTGATGTTTAGTTTGGAAGAGAGAGTTGCGTCTTCACTCTTCCCGCCCGCTATCGCTTCAAGCACCCCAGCCCTTGTTGCTTGCTGTTTTCAATGTACAATCAAGAGTATATTTCGCCTGCTGGTTGAATAAATGTGTTGTTAGAACGACAAACACAATGTTTTGGAAGTCGTTGCACGGTTCGATCCTTTAGTGCCCCGTACCGTACGTAGCTCATACTATTTTTCATACGGAACACATTTTCCACTTGTTGATAACATGCAGCCCATTGATGAAGGCCCAATAGAGAAGCCCATAATTAGTTGGAAGGGAGGCTCTCACATGAATCCGGCCCAGGTACATGCTCATGGTCCCCTAAACATAAATAAGTAAATAAATAAATAAAGCTAAATGCTCATGCACCAGTTCTATGGGAAAATAGGTAGCCCAGTATTTGAGCTATTCAACTTGGCGACCAAGTGCGCCAGCGGTGAGAAAGGGCACCTCTCCCTCCTCGAGCTGCCGGCTGCCGATCCAGAAGAGAAGAAGCCAAAGGTCAAGGATGTGAAGCGTAAGGGAGCTGTTGTGCTCGCAGCAGAGCCAGACAACAAGCGAGGCAGGGATCAGCCTGAGTCATCCAAGGGTAGCCGGGACTGCGTGTACCACGACCTCCACACCCACAACACCAACGAATGCCAAGAGCTCAGGTCAGGCGAGATGGGCGATCACCCGGCCCGAGCGCAACGATCGGGGCTATGGTCGAGGAGGAGCAAGAGGTGGAGGACGATGGGAGGACTGTGGCCCTCGCCAAGCGTGGCGTGACCGCCCTCGCAAGGATCGTTGGCAGGACCGGCCTCGCGAGGGAGGTTGGAGGGATCAGCCTCATGAGGATCGCGCGCACGGCAACGCAGGCCTTCCTCCTTTGCCACCACCACCAAGGAGGAATGAGGACCAGCATCAGGACGAGGGGGCTGGGGGCTTCCAGGAGCCGCGCGCAATCACTTGCATCTCCTGGCGGCGCCAGCCCCACCTCACAACAAGATCTTCAAGCAGTTCGCCATGAGGTGAATGCAAGATTCTGCTTGAGGCCACGCGCCCTCTTAGGTGGTCTCGTGTGCTATCATGTTCACTCAGCGGATCAGCTCAAGTCGCAAAGAACGGCCGGAGTCCTCCCGATGCTTTGCTCCCCACCATCAAGAACGCAAGTCACCAGACCTCATCGATGGCGGAGCAAGACTCAACGTCCTGTCCGTCGAGACATTCAACAATCTCCAAGCGCCATATGATCAGCTTCAGTCGACCAAGCATTTCTCAGGAGTCACTGATGGTTCCACTGTTTCGATAGGGCAGGTTCGCCTTCCAGTCACCTTTGGGCAGCGCAACAACTACCGCACCGAGCTCATTGATTTCAATGTCGCCCACATTCGCCTGCCATACAATGCCATCCTCGGGTACCCAGCCCTGGCCAAGTTCATGGTGGTGACTCACCATGGCTACAATGTCCTCAAGATGCCAGGAAGCGGTGGAGTCATCACAGTCCCCTGTGAGGAAAGGGATGCAGTATGTTCTCTTGAGCGTGCCTTCCAGGCCGCAGCAATCAAAGACCCAGATCACAGGAGTGGAAGACTTCCCGAGGCGGTCCCCATGAAGAAGAAGGCTTCACCTGGCCCAAACCCTCAGGAGGCAGGCACCTCTGGAGGCGTTGCGTCAGGATCCGCGCCCGTTCAGGGGGCGCCACCCTCTGTCACATAGGAAGGTGCGCCCGGCGCCCTCCTCGGGCAGGGCTCGGGGGCTCTTTCTTGGAGAGCCACCGACTTTGCCGAGGTCACGAGGGAGGCGCTTGGGCACCACTTGGAGGCGTGCTTCAAAGCACGTTTCCCTCAGGAAGGTATGAGGCAAGGAGGGTCAAACCCTCAGGAGTTCATCGCGAGAAACACTCAGGAGCTGCACGAGTCAAGAGTCATACGCGGAAGCAGCCTCTACTCGCCGCAGCCCCCCATCCAGGCGAAGATGGCGGGCTGCACATCTGCATCGACGTGCCAGGGCTCAACCGAGCCGCGTCTCAGGAGCGCCTATGGCCTTCGCGTGTGGGGCGTTGCAAGGGTCCACCTCACAGCTACGTTCGCATGCCTTTCGGACTGTCGAACGCGGCCGCCACTCGTCAGTGCCTGCTGAGGAGCATTCTGGAGGCTCAGGGTGTCAGGCGTTGCACGGTCCTGGCGGAGGTGGAGATGGTCCTCGAAGATCCACCTGTGCCCCCGGAGCCTCCCGAGGCTCCTGGTCCCAGGAGCTCGTGAGGATCGGCTTCCTCACCGTGCGTCGTCCGCTACTTCAGCATCACTTCATCTCCAACGGTATCAGGTGACATCTTTCAAGTTCCATTTTCAGCTAGGAGCGCCCACAAGGCTGCATCATTCCCAGGTCGCGTGGGTCCGTCCCTGCGGCATGTATCCGTTTTGCTTATGCTCTTTACCTACCTTGTTGGGGGCGCCCCTCGGGCTGCATTATCCTCAAGCTGCTCGGGCCTGGCCCAGTAGCGTTTGCCTTTTCTGCATCTATCTAAATGGATTTGCTTCTTCATGCTTAACCTGCTTGACTTAATCGCCTGCTCGATTGACACCTACCTTTGGAGCCGCTCGCTCTGGCATGGCACTTGCGTACGGGTACGTCCTTACAATGCCGATAAATCTGAGTGGCCAAGCTCTGGCCGCGGCAGCCCCACAAGGCGCCACCTCACCAGGCCCTCAGTGCCCCAATCACTCCCTCGGAGCGACCAATGGTTGGCTGGCAACCGCAACGACAGACCTTGTTTCCCCTCGTGATTGGTATGCAGGACCCACTCCAGAAACAACGCGGGGGACGTCGCGAGCTTTCTCTCCTTCTCTCCGGCATGATCCACTTGCACGTTAAAAGGGGGGCGCCTGAGCATCGTGACTCATGGGCTCTTACTGGCTATCCAGCCCTCACCCCCTGGCCTTGACCCACGGCATCACGACCTGTCATACCAGCGGTGGCTGAGCTCGCTCGAGGGCCGGTACCTGAGGACGTAGAGCATTAAGGAAAGTGTGGGGAAGAAGGAAGAGGCTCACGAGGACCTAACCCAGCAACACCTCAGCTGCCGCCACGCAGGCCCGGCACCTCGTCGAAAACTACCCCCAACCTAAAAGATAAGTCACGCGAAAACTTAACCGACTCAGCGCTAAACCCTCGCCTACTGCAGCTCTGTCACGGTGACGCTGCTTGCCTTTCTTGCCTAGCGGAGGCTATTTGAGCGCTAAATGGGACCTCCTGAGCATGGCGACTCAGGGGCTCTTACTGGACCTTGGGCCTCTCACCTCCTGGCCTTGACCACGGCATCGCGACCTGGCATACCAGCGACGGCTGAAGCTTGCCTGGGGACCGGGACCTGTCGGCGTAGAGCACCGAGCCCTCGTGAGGAAAGAAAGGGGGAGCCAAGCCGGGACAGGACAAGCATCTCACATCGATTCATAATGAGGATAATAATATTCACAAAAGATATGGCAGGCGCCTTACATACCCCCATGGGGTGTCATTACGATTCCTCGCAGGGAACAAAAGGTGCTAATCCTAAGGAGCGTTAACTACGCGCGCCTCCGCAAGAGACGCCATCATCAACTGTGGGCCATCAGGCGCCGGCGCCAACCTCATCCAGATCAGCAGCGCCGGCAGCCTGAAGCACCCGCCCTGCTCCGGGCGCGACGCGAGCTTGGGGGCTCGTAGCTGTCGTCGCTTGTCTCCGGAGTCGCGTGAAGCTCGGCGGAGTCGCTGGACCCTCCGGCTCCTCCGCTGTTGCCTGAGGAGCTGCTGGGGAAGCGGTTGGCAGGCCTGGTCCTCGCCACTCCGACGCCCCGGCCGCCTTCCTTGGGGCAGCATTCCAGCCGGCGTCCTTCCGCATCGAAGACCTTGAAGAACATCAAGGAGGTGCCATCGTGAGGGCACCTCCAGTTTGGCAGACCCGGGTGATCTCGCCCCAGCCCCGGGTCATGTAGACCTTGCCCGGAGCGACAACCTCAACCTCGACTCCGATCGCAGGGGTACTGCAGTCAGCGTGCTGCAGCCTGAGCTCTAGAGGCCCCTCGGAGGGATCTCGAAGGCGAAGGAGGGAGGAAGGCGAATCCAAGATCGAGGAGGCATGGCGGCGTGAAGCACAAGCTCGGGAGAGGAGCCCTCGGCATGGACTCTAGGGGGAACGACGCGCACCGCCGTAACCCGCAGACATCGGCGGCGGTACCTTCGGAGTCGCTAGACGCCTTCTTCTCCAGGGCCCTCGATTCGGGCGTACAAGGGCAGCGGAAACCCAGGCGGCGGCCGCTCGTACCAGGGCCTTGACACCTCTTGCCGAGCACCTTCATCTCGGCGGCAGAGGACTAGCCGCTTCTTCGGTGAAAGCGGGTCGGGACCCTCTCGGGGGGCCTTTCCCTTCTCTTTTGCAGAAAACCGGTGGATTGGTGCCATTGGCGTAAGGTGGAGCAAGGGCGAGGAAGAAGAAGAAGGGGAGTAGCAGGAAGTGATGAACTGGAAGGGCTCGCGCCGTTCTATACTTATAGCCGGAGAAGGCCAACCGCCGGCCACCACGATCGCAGGTAATCATGACCCATTTTTGCATGCAGGGACTTGTCAAGTCGTGCGGATGCCGAGGCATCATGGGGAAGCGGGGACGCCCACGTCCAATCAATCACCATGTGGCGCCCAAGG
The DNA here is from genome assembly GCA_021437245.1 of Aegilops speltoides. NCBI lineage: Eukaryota > Viridiplantae > Streptophyta > Magnoliopsida > Poales > Poaceae > Aegilops > Aegilops speltoides. The sequence goes on from CM038147.1 coordinate 160,327,970, forward strand.
CCGCAGGCTATTGGGGCCTGCGGCGCTTCGCACTTGCCCCTTCGCTTCTCTGCTAAGCCAAGTCCGGACGCGCCTTGGGCCCGGGGGCTACTGTCGGCGTTCTGGGAACAGGGGTCCCCAGACTTGCCTTCCTGCGGCCTGCGGCATGGCTCAAGTGGGGGCCCAGTGCAGCCCAGCTTCATCAGCTCAAGCTCAAGAACCTCGCGAGGGCTGAGCCTCATGAGGCGACAACAGAAGCTTCTCAGAGCAGCCTCATCAGGCAGGCTCGCGAGGAGGCGGAGAGATCAAGGCAGGGTACCTTGCGAGGAGCCTGTGATGCAAGCCATGACGACGAGACCAGGGGGCGCCGCCTATGCAAGGTCCTTGTTTCCCCTTCTGCAAAGGGGCAAGCATGTGCCAAGGCATCGAGCAAAGGTTACCGCTTGGTGCAACAAGACCAAGACCAGCAGGATGGCAGGATGGAGGTCATCGTGGAGCCCAGACGGCGCCACCGCCAGAGTCTTTGGCAATCAAGACCAACTTTAGTCAGATAAGTGTACTAGATGTTCTCCTTCAAAATGGCCAATTGTTGGCGCCCTTCCCGCTCATTATTTGGGAAGAGGCCCAGGGCCTCCCTCTATAAATAGAGCTAGCCACCACAGGGCAGAGGGACGGACCGATCAGAAAGAGAGAGAGAGGGAAGTGATTGAACTCACCCAAGCAGTTCATCGCACCAGCTCAAGAACAGCCCCTCACGAGGCTGTTCCCCTTTGTATTGTTCATCTTCAGCGCATGAGGCAATCCACCACACCACACACTGGAGTAGGGTATTACACCACAATGGTGGCCTGAACCAGTATAAACCTCATGTCCCTTGTGTGCTCTTCTTTCTAGCTTAGATTCCTTGCGAGGCTTCGAAACGTGAGTTGGTAGGGGAAAGATCTTCGTGCGCACCCCAAAGTTCAAACCTCAAGGGTCTGCCGGAACCCGAAATCCGACAATATCTCAATACTTATGGCTATTCTCTCTTATTTTACAAGGTTTACCATGAAGAGGGGGAATGCCTGGAATTGAATTCGGCCGAAAAGGAGCAAACATTGAAACTTATTCTGACAGCTCCAAAAGTCCTGAAACTCCATGAAACATCTTTTTGGAATTAATAAGAATTTTTGAGCGAAAGAAATACACCAGGGGGCCCACACCCTGTCCAGGAGAGTGGAGGGCGCCCCTGCTGTATGCGCGCTTCTATCTCCCGCCCCCGGTGGGCCTCCGTGTCCATCTTCGCTATATCGAGCTTTTACCCTGGAAAAAATCGTGGGCAAGCTTACGGGACGAAACTCCGCCGCCACGAGGCGGAACCTTGGCGGAATCAATCTAGGGCTCCGGCAGAGCTGTTCTGCCGGGGACACTTCCCTCCAAGAGGGGGAAATCATCACCAACGATCCTCTCCTCGAGAGGGGGTCAATCTCCATCAACATCTTCACCAGCACCATCTCCTCTCAAAACCCTAGTTCATCTCTTGTATCCAATCTTGTATCAAAACCACAAATTGGTACCTATGGGTTGCTAGTAGTGTTGATTACTCCTTGTAGTTGATGCTAATTGGTTTACTTGGTGGAAGATCATATGTTCAGATCCTTTATGCATATTATTACTCCTCTGAGTATGAACATGAATATGCTTTGTGAGTAGTTACGTTTGTTCCTGAGGTCATGGGTGAAGTCCTGCTATTAGTAGTCATGTGAATTTGGTATTCGTTCGATATTTTGATGAGATGTATGTTGTCTTTACCTCTAGTGGTGTTATGTGAACGTCGACTACATGACACTTCACCATTATTTGGGCCTAGAGGAAGGCATTGGGAAGTAATAAGTAGATGATGGGTTGCTGGAGTGATAGAAGCTTAAACCCTAGTTTATGCGTTGCTTCGTAAGGGGCTGATTTGGATCCATATGTTTAATGATGTGGTTAGGTTTACCTTAATACCTCTTTTGTAGTTGCGGATGCTTGCAATAGGGGTTAATCATAAGTGGGATGCTTATCCAAGTAAGGGCAGTACCCAAGTACCGGTCCACCCACATATCAAATTATCAAAGTACCGAACGCGAATCATATGAACGTGATGAAAACTAGCTTGACGATAATCCCCATGTGTCCTCGGGATCTCCTTTCTCATTATTAGAAATTGTCCAGGCTTATCCTTTGCTACATAAAGGATTGGGCCACCTTGCTGCACTTTATTTACTTTATTTATTTTTTACTCGTTACTATTTATCTTATCACAGAACTATCTATCACCTACAACTTCAGTGCTTGCAGAGAAAACCTTATCGAAAACCGCTTATCATTTCCTTCTACCCCTCGTTGGGTTCGACACTCTTACTTATCGAAAGGACTATGATTGATCCCCTACACTTGTGGGTCATCACGCGCCCAGGTGGGTTGTGCCCACCTCGGGTACTTTCCGGTCTCCGTTTTTCTTCCGTTCTGCTTGTTCCCCAAGATAAAAAATCTATATATACCTCCCGAACTTGTTAACCTCCATATCATGGAGAAATCTCCTGTTTTCTTTTCTTGCTGTTTCCTATTAGATCCAATCCACCATGGCCTCTTCAAGCTCCTCCGAGGAGAAGTTCTTCGACAACGTCATCAAGTCATATCTACGGGAGGTGATGCAGCACCCTCAAGCTATCCAGATGCATGATAGGGTGTTGCACATCTGCGATGGTAAGGACCCAAGGGGACTGGATCCATGGAGGCCAGGCTTGGAACCATGGAGCAGGACATCTTCAAGTGAAAGGGGATGGTGGAGCGTGGACTCAATGCCAATCACCTCATGATCGCGGACTATACCCGTGATCTCAAGGTAGATGGCAAGCCCATAAAGGACATCATCTTCTCCCTCAATGAGCAAATCAACTTCCTCCATAGCCAGATCCATGACCTTCAGAGCCAAGTCTTTGAATATGAGGCAAGGTTTAAAGGTATGAGTTTGGCTGCTAGTTGCAGGATCGGGGAGACTCACTCCTCCTCCTATGATTCTGAGCCTCTGCCGTGGAAACCCGAGGACAAGAAACCATCTACTTCATCATCACCATCTTCTGAGTATTGGGTATGGGCATTCCCCTTGGCTTTCTCCAAGCTTGGGGGAGGTTCTCCGGTATCGTATCAATCTCCACTACCTTTTGCCTTTATTTTCTGTTCGATCAATGGCTATCTTTTGCTATTAGATGAATAAAAGTTTAGTTCAATCCTTTCTTTTTATGAGTTTGCTTAGTGATCAATCCTTGTAATCATGTGTGAGATATAATAAAGTTTAGTTTGAGTTTTGCCTTATTTACTTTCTTGCTACAATAAAAAGAAAGGAGATAAAAGAAAAAGATCATATGCTAATCTTATGGTGAGTGATGACATTACACAAGGAAAAGTGTAAGTAGAAAATTTTATTGTAGATTGACAAACATAGCATTGGTCAATGATGCAACACATGAAAGAATTAATAAGGGAAGAGAAGATTCACATATAAATACACTATCATGGAAATCTTTTGTGATTGTGAGCACCCGTCAAAATATTATATGCCAACAACTTAATGATTTATGTTTGTTCATATTCACATAGAAGTCATATTGTCATAGATCCTTCAACATGTGGTGCTTGCCCCTATCTTTGCTAGCCAAAAACTTCGCACTAAGTAGAGATACTACTTGTGCATCCAAAACCCTTAAACCCTATCTTGTTTGAGAGTCCACCATACCTACCTATGGATTGAGTAAGATCCTTCAAGTAAGTTGTCATCGGTGCAAAAAGGGTAATAAAAATTGCTTATAAAAATGTGAGGTCATTTAGTGTAAGGGAAAATTGAGGATTGTACGAACTTGTGATGGTGAAGAATAAAAGCGACAAACTACATAATAAGGTAGCCATCACAAGGGGCAATATAACGTGACGTTCTCTTGCACTAAGGGGTTGAGCATACAAAAAAAGCGCATGGCAACCTCTGCTTCCCTCTGCGAAGGGCCCATCTTTTACTTTCATGCATTTACTTTTATGCAAGAGTCAAAGTTTTTCTCTCTATTCCTTTTATTTTCTCCTTTGGCAAGCATCATGTGGTGAGGAAAGATCTAGGCACATATGTCCAGTTGAATATGGGTGGCATAAGTTATTATTGTTGACATCACCCTTGAGGTGAGTGTGTTGGGAGGCAAAACTATGAGGTGGACATGTTTTTCAATTTCGGTTTTCGCTTGAGGACAAGCGATGTCTAAGCTTGGGGGAGTTTATACGTCCATTTTGCATCATGTTTTCCTACTGTTATTTATGTTATTTTATTGTATAATAATGCTTTTTGGAGTAATTCTAATGCCTTTTATCTCACAATATGCAAGGTATGCACTAAGGGGGAGAATTCTGGCAGCTGGAAATCTGGACCTGAAAAAGCTACGTCAAGCCACCTATTCTGCACAACTCCAAATGAGCTGAAACTCCCCAAGGATTTTTTTTATGGAATATTTAATAAATATTGGAGAAAATAAGTACCAGATGAGGGCCACCAGGTGGGCACAACCCACCTGGGCGTGCCAGGAGGCCCAGGCGTGCCCTGGTGGGTGTGCCCTCCTCGGCCCACCTCCGGTGCCCATCTTCTGGTATATAAGTCATTTTTACCTAGAAAAAATAAGGGGAGTACATTCGGGACGAAGCTTAGTCGCCTCGAGGCGGAATTTCGGCAGGAGCACTTTGCCCTCCCATGAGCCATTCCACCGGGGAACTTCCTCCCGTGAGGGGGAAATAATCGTCATCATCATCACCAACAACTCTCCCATCTTGGGGAGGGCTATCTTCATCAACATCTTCACAGCACCAACTCCTCTCAAACCCTAGTTCATCTCTTGTGTTCAATCTTTGTATCAAAACTATAGATTGGTGCTTGTGGGTGACTAGTAGTGTTGATTACATCTTGTAGTTGATTACTATATGGTTTATTTGGTGGAATATTATATGTTCAGATCCATTATGCTATTTAATACCCCTTTGATCTTGAGCATGTTTATCATTTCTGAGTAGTCACTTTCGTTCTTGAGGTCACGGGAGAAATCATGTTGCAAGTAATCATGTGAACTTGATATGTGTTCGATATTTTGATGGTATGTATGTTGCCATTCTCTTAGTGGTGTCATGTGAACGTCGACTACATGACACTTCACCATATTTGGGCCTAAGGGAATGCATTGTGGAGTAGTTATTAGATGGTGGGTTTTATGAGAGTGATGTAAGCTTAAACCCCAGTTTATGCGCTTATTCCGTAAGGGACCGATTGATCCAAAAGTTTAATGCTATGGTTAGAATTTATTCTTAATACTTATCTCGTAGTTGCGGATGCTTGCGAGAGGGTTAATCATAAGTAGGAGGTTTGTTCAAGTAAGAACAGCACCTAAGCACCGGTCCACCCACATATCAAATTATCAAAGTACCGAACACGAATTAAGCCAACATGATGAAAGTGACTAGATGAAATTCCCGTGTACCCTCAAGAACACTTTGCTTATCATAAGAAACCGTTTTGGCCTGTCCTTTGCCTCAAAAGGATTGGGCTACCTTGCTTCACTTCTATTACTACTATTGTTACTTGCTCGTTACAAATTATCTTGCTATCAAACTACTCCGCTGCTCACAATTTTAGCACTTGCAGACATTAGCTTGCTAAAAACCACTTGTCATTTCCTTCTGCTCCTCGTTGGGTTCAACACTCTTACTTATCGAAAAGGGCTACAATTGACCCCATATACTTGTGGGTCATCAACATGGCCTTGTGATAGGGCATCATGGCCTTGAGAAACTTGCGCTTGATCCAATTGTCATCTGTATCCTTGCTCCCATGATCTCGGAGTGAGACCGCGAGAGTGGTTAATCTCCGGTAGAGCTCATGAGGTTCTTCATCTTCATTCATCGCAAACTCATCGGCTTCATCTTGCACCACTTCATAGTTGGAGCGTTGAATGCTTGCTCTTCCCCTGTAAATGGAAACAACATGTTGCCATGCTTCCTTGGCCACGGTGAAAGGTCGGAGATGTGCAATATCTTCGGGTAGAATTGCATCTTGAGTAATGAAGAGAGTGGACACATTGAATTGATGATCCACGGCTTCTCTAGGAGTGAGGTTGCTTGGGTCATGCGGGTAGAAACCTTGCTCAATAATTCTCCAAAGATTAGTAGAACTATGATTTTAAATGATGTTTAAAACGGTAGACCCAAGAAGCAAAATCCTCATTTTTCACAAACTTAGGAGGAGGACCAACATGATTCAAATGAGTGGAAGGAACCGGTCCTCCATAAGTAAGAGGTGGTTCAACATGGGCAAAGATGTCGTTTCCACTTCTACCACTAGGCAAAGGAATTTTATCACTAGAAGCTTCCTCCTTATCGGAGTTAGCATCCGTCACCTTGTTAGTGGGAGCGACCACTTCCAACGGTGCGGTGGATAACTTAAGACCATAAAGAAACTCCTTGAACATGCCTTTGACCTCGGTCGTCATGGAGGTTTTCAATGTGTCCAAAGCCGCATTGAATTCCCCACGAGAGACCGAGCATCCCCCATCGGTCGTAGACGAGGATGGATTCACACCGTAGTGCTCCTCTTCACCGTCTACGGTGTCAACCATACTCTTTGGACGGTGCAGTCCTTAATAAAGAGACGAGGCTCTGATACCAATTGAAAGGATCGATATAGTTGACTAGAGGGGGGGGGTGAACAGGCAACTAACAATTTTTAGCTTTTCTTTACCAAATTAAACTTTGCATCAAAGTAGGTTGTCCAGATATGCAACTAGGTGAGCAACCTATATGATGCAACAACAACAAGCACACAAGCAAGCAAGGGACACAACACGATATAAGCTTGCACAAGTAAAGGTGAGAGATAACCAAGAGTGGAGTCGGTGGAGACGAGGATGTGTTACCGAAGTTCCTTCCCTTTGAGGGGAAGTACGTCTCCGTTGGAGCGGTGTGGAGGTACTATGCTCCCCAAGAAGCCACTAGGGCCACCGTATTCTCCTCACGCCCTCACACAATGCGAGATGCCGTGATTCCACTATTGGTGCCCTTGGAGGCGGCGATCGAACCTTTACAAACAAGGTTGGGGCAATCTCCACAACTTAATTGGAGGCTCCCAGCGACACCACGAAGCTTCACCATAATGGAATATGGCTCCGCGGTGACCTCAACCATCTAGGGTGCTCAAACACCCAAGAGTAACAAGATCCGCAAGGGATTAGTGGGGGAATCAAATTTCTCTTGGTGGAAGTGTAGATCGGGGCCTTCTCAACCAATCCCTAGAGAATCAACAAGTTTGATTGGCTAGGGAGAGAGATTGGGCGAAAATGGAGCTTGGAGCAACAATGGAGCTTAGGTATGGAAGAGGTGGTCGACTTGGAGAAGAAGACCCCCCCTTATATAGTGAGAGGAAAAATCCAACCGTTATCCACTTATTCAGGCCGCGACATGCGGTACTAACGCACCAACCTGCGGTACTACCGCAAGGCCTTGCGGTACTACCGCTCCCACGGCAGAGACCAGATGAGGCCCTGTTGCATTGATGCAACGAGCGGTAGAACCGCCGGAGCGGTACTACCGCGCGCCCTTGCGGTACTGCCGCAAGGCAGGGTTTGTCTAGGCTGGGAAGGCACGGACTAATAAAATTACATCCGTGGCTACTTCCGCTAAGTTTTGATTCGTGCAAAAATCTGACACGGTACTACCGCATGCAGGGAGCGGTACTACCGCGTAGGGCGTGGATGTAAAAAATTACATCCGCCCCTACTTCTGCGCGTGTTACTGTGCTGGGCTAGAGGCCACGGTACTACCGCGCCCGAGGAGCGGTACTACCGCATCCATGGCCGATACTACCATGGGCCTCTGCGGTACTACTGCTCCCTTGAGCAGTAGTACCACATGCCACAACACAATACCACTTGGAGTCCTTCATTTTGCAAAGACACGGATAAACGGTCGGTGCTCCAAAGAAGCAAAGGAAAGGTGGTGCAAAGGAACAGACATGTATGTGTTGATTCCACCCTAACCTTTCCGAAGCGGACCCCCTCTTAATAGTACGGCTTTCCTACGACTCAAATCCACCAAAAGGAAACATAGAGAAACGCCATCTTCACTAGGCTCCGAGGGGCACCAAATCGTCTTTGTTGGAGATATGCCCTAGACGCAATCATATATGATGATATTTCCTATGTGTTTATGAATAAAGATAGTCCTTGGACATTATCAATGATGTGTATCAGCAAGTGTGTGACTTGTTTGTGGGACTATGCATTGTATGATGACTGTCCTAAAAGGTCCCTAGTCGAAAGGGTTGTGTGGATGCGCAACCGACTAGACTAGCATATGACACGGTCGATGGCTTGGTCTCACTAGCCATGGAGCATTGGATGCTAACCGGATAGTATGGACTTAGAAAGGTCTGGTCGGATTCGACGTAGTCGGATCCGAGTCGAGATAAGGTCCGAGTCGGACAGACCCAACTATGAGACGCAGCGATATGTCATCTGTGAGTCTCTAGTACAACATGCGTTCTATGTCCTAAGACCTGAGTTGACGCATGTACTCGGGATGGTGATAGACTTGCTTTGGGCCGTCCAAACGCTACTCCATGACTGGGTAGTTACAAAGGTAGGTTTCGGGCTTGTCCAGACCCATGCTGCGAGACGTGGTCGAGGAAGATGGGATTTGCCCCTCCGATCAGGAGAGATATACTTTGGGCCCCTTGTGTGATCCGACCAAGAGAAGCATGGCCATGCGACAAGGATTATGAGATAATCCGGATTGTGGTCGGTATCATTGGAACGAGAAAGATGTCGGGCTAGCACAAGGATGACAGTCTCGTCTTGAGCCCGACAACATATATCGTGAGGCAAAGGGAATAGAAGTGTGACATGTTTCGCCTAACCAGCTTCATAGTCTGCTTGGTGGTCGGCACGCCTTGCTAGAGGCTGCTACCAACCGTGCAGGTCGGAGGTGATCCGAACTGCGTCCAAGCCGACTTGAACCTAAGGGGTTGCGCGCTTAAGGGAAGGAACCTATGAGGTCGGATACGAGGACACTGGTCGGATGTGATCCGATCTGTATTCGGATTGTGGCCGAGTAGACTTGTGGGCTTTAGGGTCCATGCGAGGCCCAAGTGTTGAGCCCGCGACGGACGCCTATATAAAGTGTAGGTGCGGCACACTCATGCGGTTGATCGCTTCGGTGCTGTGACTAGGATTTGCATGTGTTGCGAATAGCCACCTCCACTCGCCGCCGACTGTGTGATCGGACCTAGCAGTCCGCCGCACGTTGTTCCTCCTGCACGAGCGGATACCGTTAGAGGCGGTGCACTTGTGCCGCTCCGGCGAACTTGTACGACCGGCTGTTCGAAGGAGATCGGACGAGGAGGAGACAATCCACGCGGATGCGCTGCCCCAACTCTTCTTCTGTTGCACGGCACTGCGCGTCTAGTGGTAATGATCCGTGATCCATCTCGCGTAGCATGTTCTTGGTTGTTCTACGCGTAGGAAATTTTAATTTGCAGTCGACGCACCCTATCATAGATCCCAACAGCCTTGTGCCTAGACATGAGATATCTGAAATGCTCAATGCACACGATTAGTCTGCAAATGCATTGTCATCAATCACCAAAACCACATAGGGAGAAATATGCCCTTACAACATTCGAGGTCCTATATTCGTGACTAATCATACAAGAAGAAAAAACTCTAGAACGATCTATGATTTCATGTACCACGACCCCATATTGTGCTGACGTGCCATTCTTGATCGCTTCGACGGCCACCTTGCAGTCCGATGCAACAGAAATTTTGTGGAGATAGAGATCATCAGAGAGAGCCAGAGCCTCACGTATTGCCAAGGTCTCCAAACTTCCGGGTCATCAATGTTCTTGAACAAAATCGCCGATGCCCCTTGAAACATACCGTTGCCATCCCGGCATATTGCCGCTGCTGTCCCGAAACCACCGAGTCTCGCCACCGCCGCATCAACGTTCACCTTCATATGCTGCTCTGGAGGAGGGATCCACTCTGTTGGTCTAGGAGCCGATGCACTCTTCTCTCCTCTCTCCGGCTTCACCAGAAACTGCAGCTCCGCCAAAAAACTCAAGATGAAACAGTGGGTTGCAAATGGGGTCTAGAAAATTCCTTCATGTATAACTTTCCGACGTGCAAACCAGATTGCCCAGAGAGTGACAATCATGGTGATGAGCTCATCATTGGGCAGGGATTCGAACATGGAGAATAATCACTCCTTTGCATTATCATTCCGATTCATGGCCATGTGTTGCACCATCTCCTCCTTAGACAATACCCAGGTACTTCTGGATAATGCGCAATCCAGTAAAGAATGACGCCAACTGTCATGTGCCCCACATATTCCAGACATCCATTGTTGACATGTTTCTATGCTGGAGTAGATCTCCTGTGGGTAGTGAGTGCTGGGCAAGCCTCCAGGTGAAAACTTTCAACTTCGATGGCAGCTTCAACTTCCATAGGGCTGACCAACTATTCATCTGTCCCTGTAGATTAGATGTATGTTCGCCCTCTTCTAACCAGGCTTCTCTTCCAGTCTTAATACGATAGATCATGTTGTATGTTGTTCGGACAGAAAAGCGGCCTTTAGGGTCCTCAGACCACACCCAAAAGTCATGTACGTGCCTGGTACAAAGGGGTATTCTCAAGATAGCCTCGGCATCCACAGGAACAAACACTTGTCTGATCAAATCCTCTCTCCAAGATGCTAATGAGGGATCAATTAAATCAGCCACTACTTGTGGAGGGTCCTGAACCAGCGATGAAATCGGTCTCATCATGCCAGCCCTCGGGGTCCAGTTATGCTGCCAGATGCGGGTCGACTTTCCATCTCCAATTCTCATGATAGCGCCATGTTTCATTATGTCTCTACCATCGACAATTGCCTTCAAATCTGAGAAGGGTTTGATCCCAGTTCTGCCTCGAAGATAGAGCTATTTTGATAATACGCCGCCTTGGATACGAGAACTCAAGGAATTAGGTGTTCATTCAGAGACCTCCAAGCTTGTCTTGAGAGAAGAGCCGGAATAAAAACTTTCAAATCTTTAAAACCCAGACCACCCAGGTTCTTTGGTTTTGTCATCACATCCCAAGATACCCAACCGGGCTTCCTCTTCCCTCTTTTGGATCCCCACCAAAATTGTCTTATAAGTGTAGTCATACTTTCGCATAGTCCCCTAGGGAGTCTGAAACATGACATAAAAAAAAAGAGGGTGAAAGTGTCTATAAAAGAAGTTTTTTTTTTTTGAGAACTCTCGCAAAACTTTATTCAAACCGAAGAAGCAGTCATAGGTACAGACGTTGGGTCATGCGGCGTGCCCAACCAAACATGACGACCTATACCTAGCTTACAAGCGTACTTTGCGAGATTATGAGCCTCAAAGTTGAAATTCCTACGCTCATGAACAAAAGAGCAAGAGCTAAAATTATTACAATGACTCAATATTTCATGCACAATGGATGCGTTTGGGCCTCCGGTCCCCCTGTTGATGTCGTTGATCACCTCCTGTGAGTCCGAAGCCACATAAATGTTTCTCACCCCAAGATCATCGGCGAGTGCTAGTGCCTCCCGACAAGCATAAGTCTCCAGAAGGAGAGGATCCCGAGTGTGGTGGTAAATCACCGCCGACGATCCTGTAGACACCATCCTCGTCCCGCATAGAACCGCCACGCTCCTCCTCTGCTCCGCGTTGCATGCCCCCATCTACATTGATCTTGACGCTACCAGCCGGCGGCCGAAGCCACCTTAATGGCCTCGCTTGGACGGGTGATATAGTTCTTGGAGCTTGCTCCTGTGCGGTAATCAAGCCAAGGTCACTAATGTAGTTGTCGACGAAGTTGACAGTTTGCTGTGGACTTTGGAAGATGGATTCATATATAGCTTTCCGCCGAGCATACCAGATCGACCATAGAGTAATGACCAATCGTGTGAAGTTTACGTGGTCCATAGACTCATGTAGTTGAAATAGCCAGATTCTTGCATCAGCTTCCTCGTTCTCGTTCATTCTGGTTACGATGGAATCTTCCGTTAGCGCCCACACACACCTCGACATAGTACAAGCAACAAGAGCATGTCTCCATGAATCCTCACTTCCACAAAGCGGACACGCGTCTCTCGTAGACATATTCCTCCGTTTCAAAGTATCAGTAGTTGGCAAAGAATGGTGTGCCAACCTCCATAAGAAGATCCTTATCTTTGAGGGAACCTTTATTTTCCACAGCATGCTCCATGATCTCTCATCTCTATCGAGGTAGATGAACCGCCACGCCCTCCAACCAGATCCTCCCTCTGCATTTTTGTTCGTTGCGAGAATTTGTACGCCGAGCTTACCGTGAAATTTCCTTTCTTCTCCGGATACCAAGCCCAAAAATCCTCTATGTTGCGAAAGTAAACCGAATCCTCAAAATGGCTTGATCGATCGGTAGAAATACCGTTCGAATGACTTCTTCGTTCCAAGAAGCTGCAGCCGGTAGCATTAGCTCTGAAACATACCTAGGGGGGTCTATAAAAGAAGTGCTCCTCAATTAGTGATTTCGTGGGTCGTGGCCCACCCTGAAATTTTAAACCGGCCTATACCATAGAAAATTACATATAGACCAGAAAAGAAAACAAGGCCCAACAAACAATGGCTTACTCGTCCCGACCCATCTCAGCCAGCTAGCCCAGCAAACATTCTCAAAAAAAAAAAAAGGTAGCCCAACAAACAACGCACGCAGGCACACTGGGACAGACAAAAAAAAACTGGGACAGACGCACCCAGCCCCTACTCGCCCTCTACCACGGCCGCTCGGCTCCTGATCTCGCCGGCTCGCCGCTTACCTCGCCGGACGCCATCGCCCGTCGCTGCCTGCCTCGCCGTCGCTAGACGCCAAGGAGGCGCCCCTTCCCGGAGCTCGGCGCAACCGCGCCCCCTTGGCGCCCCTGCAAACCGGCGCCTGCCGCCCAGTCCGCTGTCCGCCGATTCCGGCACTCGGCCGGCTGCAAGCCAGCAACCCTGTCCAGTGGCTAGCCTTTAGCCCGATTTTAGGACTTCAGGCAAGTTTTCCACTGCGCCACTTCCCGTTCCCCAATTTCTGATTTAGGGTTTGCTCTTTGCTGTCTATTGCATCGATCAGGTGGAAGAGTCAAGTCTATTGCGTTAACTAAACAATCAGATTTGCTATCCAGTTTACATGAACACGCAGTCCTGTGAACACATACACATAATTTTGCTATCCAGTACATGAACACCTGATCAGTGACATAATAATGATTTGTCTGATTGTTTGCCACTCTAACAAGTTACTCTACAATGGCACTCTAACAAGTTACTCTACAATGCCACTCTAACAAATTAATAATGCCACATAGTCTTCTTTGAACTTCTCAAGGTATGTATTGCGTAGGCTTCTCATGCAAAATTGAGAATTTTAGTATGCCTGTAAGACCATATTGATCTATTCTTATTGCTATTGGTAAATTAATTAGAATGTTGGCATGTCATATTTCCTGTCAACTTTTTTAGGTGGACCACCCTGTTTTGAAATCCTAGATCAGCCAGTGGAAGCACTAGCCATCGGGCTACTGATCCATGTGATCATCACCTCCGACTAGTGTCCTGCCGTCGGACAGGAGGTGTATGCACGTTAGATTGGAGTGGCCCAGTACGTGGATGTTTACAGTTGATTAACTAATGTTAGATGCATATTTGTTGGACGTGACATAACCTGTATTCAGGTGCGTGTGAACTATTGTTAGATGCATAGTTGTTGGATGTGTAAGAGCATTACTAGTAGAACCCTCAAACCCTTATAGCAGTTTTAAGGGTTGAGAAGTGCCAGTTTTTGACACTTTTAAGGGTTGAAAAACAGGGGCAAAGACTAGAACCCTCAAACCCAACCCGTAAATTGCTTTAAGGGTTGGATTTGAGGGTTCTAGTCTTTGCCTCAACCCCAACCTTTAAAACTGTCATTTCATATATCACATTTCATCACATTTCATCATATGACATATCACAAATTCCATCACATTTGACATAAAACAATAATCATTCTAGTTATTATTACAACAGCGAATAAAACAATAATCATTCAAATTATTACAACAATGTTTGAGCAAATTACACTAATTGTTCGAATCAAATAGGACATAGAAAAGTAAAACAAAGATACATCATGGCCAATGCGCCGCCCATCCAACTGCCAGTGGTGCTCTACTAGATCATCCCGGAGCCGACCATGAGTGGTTGCATCCTCAATCTGACGATGTGCTTGAAGAAAAGCGTGTATGCGAGAAGGATTTCTTTCCAGTTGCACACGGGTACCAACATTGTCATAGAAACAAGGGAGGTTTAACCCTCTCTCATCCTCTAGGATCATGTTGCGTAGAATCACACAACATTTCATGATGTTCATCAAGGTTTTTTTGTCCCAAAACCGAGCTGGACCACGAACTATGGCAAACCTTGCTTGCAAAACACCGAAAGCTCTCTCAATATCCTTGCGGGCTGCCTCTTGTGCCTTGGTGAAATGAGCCTCTTTTCTTGTTAAGGGCACCCCATTTTTCTCCTTGATGGACTTCACAAGAGTTGCCCATTCGGGATAGATGCCATCGGTGAGATAGTATCCCATTGAGTACTCATTGTCCATGATTTTGTAGTTGCAAGCTGGAGCATCCCCAGAAATTAATCTTTTGAACAATGAATCAGAAAGAAAAAAATAAAACAAAAAGAAAGAAAAGGAAGCATACCTCACGGGAGCTCGGGCGGCGGCGGCTGCCTCAGCCCGCCCAGCCTCTGGCCTGCGGCTCGAGGAGGCTCGAGGCCGGCCTGCCTGTCACTTGGGGCGGAGGCGGCCGGGGGGCGGGAACGACGGCGGATCCGACGGGCGGGCGCGCAGCTGTGAGGTGGAAGAGAGGAGGCGGGGAGAGGCGGGGGCGGGAGGCTGGGGCGGGCGGCCGGGGCCGGGCGCGGGCGGGAGGCGGAGGCGGCAACGGCGGATCCGGGCGGCGGGAGGGCAGGCAGGGCGGCGGCCGCGCGGCGTCGAGGAGGCGGGCCGGCCGGATTGGCGGAAGGCGACGGCCGGCGGCTGGGAGGGAGGAGGCGGGAGGTTGGGGACGGGAAATTTCCCTCCCGCGCGACGGGGTAAGGGAGTGCGGGCTGGGGTCGAGTGCCCCTCTCCAACCCTCACTTCTACATATTGGAATTGGGTTTGAGGGTTGGACCCTTACCTTTTTTTGAGGGTTTGAGGGTTTAGGGGTTCTAGTCTTTGCGTTTTTTTTGTTGCAACCCGAAAAAAGCGGTTATTTTTGAGGGTTTGAGGGTTTAGGGGTACTACTAGTAATGCTCTAACAGAAGCTGTATTCAGGTGCGTATGAACTAACGTTAGATGCATAGTTATTGGATGCGTTACAGAAGCTTTATTCAGGTGGGTATGAAGTAGTATAACATAGTAATGTCAGCAGCATGACAGTATGTAATGTTCAGTTGTTTACAATGCATATTGGATTTGTGAAACTATCAGTTTAGTTGCTTCATATATAATTTTATATAAAGCACTGTGACTTGCCGTTTCATGCTTATAGGCAACAAATAATCAAGTGAACCTGCTTATTTTTTCAGGTTGACCTGCTGTTCTGTCTGAGATTGTGGTGGTGTACTGCTGGTTGTAGTGGTGTTCTTCTCCCAGGTTGAAGGTAATTCTTGGTCCAAACTTTGTGCAAAAAAGTACTGCTGTCCTGTTGTATACCATGCATGTTATTGTGTCTACAAGTACATATTTTTCCCATGCTTGGTAACTCCCCCAGGTTCTCTCCGCCAACAACGAACCACTCCGCCGCTATACTCGCTTGGACCCCTTGTTTCTTGGGCTTCCTCGTGCCTTCGCCCACCGAGTGGTCCACCAGCCAAAGACCATGTGGCGCCGAGCCGGACCAATCTGCCTCCACCTCACCGGAATCGCCGGCCGCCGCATCCGACGACCCCCACAGCCTCCTGCTCCCACAGCCACCTGCTCTACCTCCGCCTTTGCTTCATCCTCTTTCCACCACAATCTTGGAACCTTTCGGGATTCCATCGGAGTTCCTCCCTCTCGAAGCCTATCGAACCAGGCAGGAGGTGATGGCGGCATTGGCGGCGAGTGCTGGAGTTGTGGCGCCAAGGGGGCATTCCTCTCCTGCGGGTCCTGCAGGAGTGTGCAGCCCGTTGATCCTGCGGTCGACTACTTCCGAATATTTGGCCTGTGAGTAGCAACCTTCCCGAACCTTCCATCTTTTGTTGCGTGTTTGTGGGCAATCAGACCATATTTGCCTTTCTGCTGTGTCTTTTGCTGAATTTGCTGTTATTCTAGTTTTGAAACAACTTTATTTATTTTCTTGTGAGAAATACTGCATCTGGTGTACCGTACTTATAAAAAATATAATTTATGAGCACACCTGAATTTGCTGCATTATGATGTTAATATACTGGAGTTGTGGCTGGTACGCTTTCGAACTTTTGTGTTCCCCATATATCAGCAAGCAAAATAATAAGGCATGGGACTGGTTGATGAATGAGCTTTTGTGTGTGGCACAACTTTCTACCTATGATAACTGGATGCATATCTTCTGTTGGAATTGTGTCGAATATTTTTACAAGTCAGGTTAAGTTTGGACTTGGATTTGTATGGTGTGTAGATAGGGTATGGAGTCGTGTTCAAGGACACTTGTATCCTAGGCCTCCTATAACCAATGCCAAAATAATAGAACAGGTGCACGGCGGATCCGATGGCATGTCGGTGCCCGGGTGGTCCGATGTTCGGTATTGTAGCGGTGTCAGCGGGGAGGAGCGCCCGTAGTCATGCCCCGGGGTTGTAGCCGAGTTCGGTGAACCTTGTTAACAAATCTCGATGCCGTGCCTCGTGTGTGATTGCTTGTCCTTGGAAAATCGACTTTGAGGATTGGATTTTCAAACATCTTCAGCCGCTCCGTGCACTTGTCAGTTCCTGTAATGCTACAATATTGTACCATTTGCTTCATCTTAAACATCACTGGCTCACGTCTTAGTAATCATGTCATTGATTCATCTCCCTTAAACTGATTTCTTGAAAGATCCTAACATTGCAAACCTTGTTCATTCTAGTATAGTAACACCCTACGGCTTAAACATATAGAGCAGTGGTTGAAATTTTAACTGGTTTCTGTAGGGACAGAGGATACGACGTAAAGGATACCAACTTAGAAGGAAAGTACAAAGACTGGCAGAAGAAGTTACATCCTGACCTTGTTCATTCTAAATCAGAGGTAGAGACTGACATCCTTAGCAAAAGTTGGATATTCCCATTTTAGTTTGAGCCTCCAAACCTCTTCTGATATGGCTTGTGTCTCATGCAGAAAGAGAGAGATTTTGCGGCCGGGCAGTCAGCACTTGTCATTGAGGCATACCGCACACTGAGCAAACCTTTACCAAGGGCATTGTACTTGGTAAGTCGCTCCAGTGGTGTTCTTAAGTTCAACTGATGCAAAAGTGTTCAACCATAAAAGCTTGACGTAATGATGCACGGTTGGTTGGGCCATCCCAGCATCTGTTATGGTTATATTGAGTTTTTCTTTTGTTGACTTACATAAGTAGGAAATTACATCTTACCACCAAAACGCTTTTCAACCATACCAAACCATTTGGCAGCTGCAACTTGAGGGGATACACGTTGATGAGGAGAAGACTATCAATGATCCAGAACTTCTTATGGAGGTAAAACAATCTCCCCCTTTACGCTTTTGCATGCAGCCAACAAAAATCATCAAATTCTGCTTTCATATAGTTTACTTCCAATAGCTGCCAGAAGAATTAATTATTTTACCAAGAAAATATATCTCGGCACATGATCACTCTGAAGAAAACTATACTTTCATTTAACTTGCAGATGATGGAGATACGTGAAGCTGTTAGTGAAGCTGGTGATTCTGAAACTCTGAAGAAGATCCAATCTCAGGTTCTTCTGTACATTATTACACAATGCCATTATCGCCTATCGGGGAGCATAATTGGCTAACATTATATGTAACCTTTCCCAGATGAAGAGGAAGCTCGAAACCTGGTCCAAAGCCTTCCAGGAAGCGTTCGACAAGAGGGACTTTGACGGTGCAGTGGAAGCTACACAGAGAATGAGATACTACGAACGTGCTATGGAAGAAACTGTGAAGAAGCTTTGATCTTAGCCCCGACTGGGAGCTATGTAAATTGTACGCCTTCAAGAAAACTAGACGGGCACGGGGCTCCACCGCGCCGGGAGTCTGGTGGCTGACCTGCGCTTATGAGCTGGTTGCAGGTCGGTTGAGCGAGTCATCGTGAGAGGCAGGGTCGTACCACGTAGTTTTGACTGCATAAAGTGACTGTTTTTATACGTTGTTTTCCTTGTGCTGTATGCTGGTCGACTGGTGTGGCCGTGGGAAATTACTGCAGACAAAATACTGTGCAGTTGCTTTTCGTGCGCATGTACCGAAGGCAGATCGAACTGTAGCTCCCCCTGATTTCGCTTCGTATGTCAGAGGGTCTGGATAAATCTGATCATATGCAGGCCGGGCCAGGTTTTGGGCTCGGCTTCAAAAGGCCTGAACCCCAGGCTAAGCCTGAAAATGTCCCTTTTCTCAAGCTTGAGCCCGAAAGCCTGGCGCGAATGCTGTTTTTTAGAAGAGTGAACACATGTAAGCCCAGCTCCAAAACCTGACCTGAAACGCTGGATGATTGAAGCCTGAGCTTGTCCCAAATTTCAGCTGCAAAATGGAGCCTGGGCATGCCTCGAATGCAAGCCCGACTTGGTCTGGCCTGAGGTTGTCGAAGAACATGTTTGCACCAGTTCGGTGATCACTGCAAGATCTATCATAAGTGATTGGACGAGTTATGAGAAACTTAGCTCAAGGAGAACAATGCGCCATTAGAGATGACTTTTGGATTTATAATAGTTTGAATTTGGGTAAACAAATCACTCTGTCTCCACCAAGGTTACGAGTTACAATTCCTCGAAAACATTTACTTTGAGTACATTGTTGTGTTTTGAAGAATTCTTCGCTCTGTCATCTCTGTGACTTCTGTGAAGACTTATCGAGTACTTTCATTCCAGTACTTAATTTTCTTAAGTTCTGTACTCATTATTCCTTTTGAGAATTGTGTCTTCTTGCTAGTTTAGTTTAATTGATTAGTGTTTCTCTATTTTAGTTACTACCTCCGTCTGATTTTATTAGGGCCCCTCGTATCAGCGCAAGGTACTTCCTTTGTCTATGTGATTTGGTTTAACCATCTGACAACCACCACAGCAGCCGACATACACCAACCGTCTCACTACTCGCCGTCCACTCGAAGACCAAAGTCATGCTCGGTGGGTCACCGCCCTGGCTTACTACAGTGGCACGACAGTTGGGACGCCAGTGGCGGAGAACCTCCCCACCACCAATAGCGCTTGCCGCCAGCACAACCGAGGAGGGGGCTGGAGTTAAAACTCCCAACTCCTATTTGGAGCCTTAAGCGCCGGTAAGAGTGTATTTTGCTAACCGGCGCACACCCCCTCCAGGTATCTGGATGGACCGGCCGCTGAAGTTTTTTTTCCACCAGTTTTTTCTTTTTTGTTTTCTTTTTCCTTTTTATTTTTATTTTTTATTTTTCGTTTTCTTTTTATATTTATCAAATTCATGAACTTTTCGAATTTCGCGAACTTATTTTCAAATTTGAAAACCTTTTTCTATTTTTTGTGAATTGTTTTCAAATCCGTGAACTTTTTCTCGAATTCATGAACTTTTCCCAATTTTGTGAAAAAATTTCAAATCTTTTGTAAACTTTTCTTTTCCAAATTCGTGATTTTTTTCATTTTTGAGAACTTTTTCCAAGTCTTGAACCTTTTCACAATTTGTGAACTTTTCTAAAATTCTAAAAAAAATTTAAAAAAATTATGAACTTTTTTCAGAAAAAAATAAACTTAATTTTATTCAAATTTCATGTACTTTTTTCAAATTTACTGACATTTTGAAAAAAATGTGAATGTTTTTTTTCTTTTTTCAATGACTAACTCTTCGAGGTCAACGGTCGCAGGCCCATCAGTCAACCAATTTAAAGAAAACACAGCTGGCTGGCCCATGCAGTGATGTGCGTGAGCGCCAGTTACTCTAATTTACCCAGATTTAAACTGAAAAAAGTTCACCGCCGTGGACTGGCAAATTCTATTAACATTAATTCTGTTAAGGGCGCTGCAGTCGCCGCAAGGAAATTTTTGGCCCCCTCGTCTGCAGCTGCCATCTTGGTGTTGGGAGGTGGAGGGACTCGGATTTTCAAGAGTTCTATGTTCTTTGTCATTTTATGAGAATAAATTTACTCTCGTTGTTTTGGCGGTGACATGAGTTTAGAGAGTTCCTGTCCTTGCATATCTTGTTACTCAGATCTGATGAGTTTATATTGGTGTGTCAAACTTTTTGTTGGTTTGATTCTTTGTGGAGTTGAAATCTTTCATCGACATCATGATGAAGATATTGTGATCTGACGGCCTGCACTTGTAGAGGATGATCCCCGGTCCAAGTACGTTCGTCGATCAAGGCTTCTCAATTTTTTTGGATGACGACTAAGAGCTTTCAAAAACCATTGTCGATAATGTTTGTGTGGGTGAAGAAGTAACAACATCATTGCTACAGTCCAATTGCAGCCTCTTTACCCAAGTCTTCGGAGTATTTCTTTTAGTAGAGATTGATACAACGAAGGTGTTCCCAAGAAATTTCATTGTAATTCTTAGTTATGTGAGTTACTTTGTATTTTTTTGGATTAAATTCAAATGAGTGTACCTATAATTTTATTTTTATTTTAGAAAAGGAGGATGACCCCCGGCCTCTGCATCTGGGAGATGCATACGGCCACTTTATTGATTATTCTCGAGGACCTTACAAAGTATTACAACAATGTGCCTGAATCCACCGTCTTGACAACACATGCTGCTACTCCTATCCAAAATGATGAAGGGGTGCTAGCTGGGCCACTACCCAAACCACTCACCTAAGCCTAACATCAAAAGCCGGAAGCCGAAACATATTCGGAAGCCCCAGCCGAGCCACATACCAGTGCAGGGCACAATCCGGTCGAGCGCACTCGTGTGTCGTCGCCGCCATCTTCCACAGGTCCGTCTTCAGATCATATTGAGGCTTCTACCTTGTCTGGCCACTCTGCCATCGACGCCCCATGACGCCAGACAACATCCTCCTCCTGCACGAGTCCATCTTCGTGCATCAGGCACCAAGTCTCCACAGCACCATGCCGCCGAGATCCGCCACCATCAATGTGTAAGATGAAGCACCGCTCCACCAAAGTCGCCGTCCTCTAGTTCCTCGAGTCTGTGTGCACCTCCAAGAATGACCTATAATTTTGTTATTACTACAAATAAAATTACAGGTGTTTTAGAAAAATCCTGTTATTCCCGGACCTGGTGGACAGCTGGCGTCTCTTGGTTCCTTTCTTGTCCATGTACGAGCACGCATCTGAGCACCGGTCAGTTGTTCCTTGCTAAACATAGAAGACATTCTTCGTCCTTGCTTGCTTGTGTAGGAGACGATGCTCTCATGCTCACACAGTCACATGGTCCACATGACACGGACGTCAAGAGGTAGTTACATGCATATACTTCAACATTTCTCTTGTACAAGCGCGCGCCCTGAACCCAACGCCCCATACCAAGATGTCCGAGACACGGCCCGTCATGGACGCGGCTCCCGGCGACACCGTGCCAACAGCCACCGGTCACGGTCAGTATGGCTTCCCCGTGCTCATCACGCCTTTCCACCAGCCGGGCGGCGCCGCCGCGTCGACAGAGGTGATGCGCACGGCGTTCCAGGGCTTCCTCGTCCTCCAGGGGCAGGGAGAGGCCAAGGAGGACGAGCGGAAGAAGTGGTTCAGGGAGATGCGCGGGTGGCTGATGGTGCTGGCGACCGTGGCGGCGTCGGTGACCTACCAGGCCGGCCTGAACCCGCCCGGCGGGTTCTGGCAGGACACCAAGGAGGGCCCCGGCGGGCACCGCCCCGGCAACCCGGTGCTGCGCGACGAGCACTGGGTTCGGTACGTCATCTTCTACTACTTCAACGCGACGGCGTTCGTGACGTCGCTGGTGATCATGGTGCTGCTCATGAGCGAGCGGTTCTACCACGGGGAGGCCAAGGTGGTGGCGCTCATGCTCACCACCTTCGTTGACCTCGCCAGCCTCGTCGGCGCCTACATCGCCGGCACCACCCGCTACGCCACCTCCTGCGTCTACATCGTCGTCATCACCTGCGTCTCCTTCATCTGCGTCGTCTACATCGGAGAGTACGTATACGATGCTAGCTTCAATTAAACAATCTTCATATACACACGCAATAAACGTATCCGATGTTCTTGCAGGGCGATGGGGGAGATATGCGCCTTCGCCCTGAAGAAGATAAAATGCATGCGTAATCTGGCGAAGCGGAAGTGGTTCCCGGTGCCGGCGGGTGTGGTGACGAGATCGCTGCCGGACGAGGAGGCGGAGGAACGCAGGAAGACAGCGGCGAGGAGCAAGCGCCCCACTTGCTGCCTGTGCTGTGGGCAGTCACCGACGACGTCTGATAGGCGCGACGTGGAGGTGCAGTAGTAATCCGGTCGACTAAGCTGTTCGCCATGCACGTATCATCTCTAGCTTCTTCGTGTTCTCAGACTGTTCATTTGTCTTTGGTTTTCTGGTTGGTTTAGTGTTGGAACCGCCAACTCCTCGCCTCGCTCCTCCTAGCTCTCTCTGTCGCCGTTGCTCTCGCCGAGGGAGAAGGAGATCAGAGGAAGAAGAATGGCACGGTGACACGGTGGTTTTTCCCGGCGCACGAACGCCAACACCCTCGAGCTCGTACTCGACACACCACCCCGTTACAACGATCACCGACGCGGCTTTATACCCGGAGCCAGCAACCGGGCACGCACCCACGCTCCCTCCCCCCTCGCGCCCGCGATCTGCCCGCCATGCTCGCGCCCACGACGCGCTCTCCGCGCACGGGCCACGGCATGACTCCAACAGAACGCCCGCGCTCACCCCGCGCGGCTCGCCAACGGCCTGCGGTCACACACACACACTGCATGCACCCGCACGGACACGCCCGTGCTACCCACACACGCACACACGCGCTAGTCGCCGCGGGCCCGGCGCGCCCGACGCGTCCTGCTCGCGCCCATACACGAGCTGGTCGCGCCCGACACGCCACCTGCGGCTTATTAGCCCTACATTTAGTTGCTTCGTTGCCAAGATATGCGCGTCTCGGTGAACTTGTCGGTGTCTATAAAGGCAATAATAAAGTTGTTATTTTATATTTCCTTATTCATGATAAAGATTTGTTATTAATGCTAGAATTGTATTGATAAAGTTGTTTATTGTTCATTTGTCTCTGGTTTTCTGGTTGGTTTAGTTGCTTCGTTGCCAAGATATGTGCGTCTCGGTGAACTTGTCGGTGTCTCGCCTGATTTTTTTACAGTTTTGCACTTTTGCTAAGATCGACTGAGACTTCAGGTGTTTTATCCGTGAGATCTTATACATTGAGATCCATGCTAAAAAATTTGTTTTTCCTTTTTCTCATGCATGTTATGTCACTTGACTGATACTTGGTTAAATCTTAGTCGACTTAGACCTAGGCACACCCTTTTCTCTAATGTAAATCTTTTTTCACTGTATATTATTACTAGTAGTTTTTTCTCTATATAAAAATGACCAGGGCGTCCCCGCCTCCCTCCTTCGGCCCCTCCGCCACCACTCTACTCTCCGTCGCCGCCGGTGTCGACGCCAGGGCAAAGCTCAAGCGGCAGCGGCCTTCTTCTCGCACGTCTGATGCTCAAGATCGTTGCGACAGTCCCGATCTTGATCTCCTCGGCGGTGATGGCGGACAACGATGGCTGGAATGTGGTGGCGGGTCTATAGCCGCAGTGGCTGGTGGCGACGACGGCCATGCTGAAGCCGCTCAACATCCGGTTCGGCTTCGGATCACGTTGGCGCTCCTAGGCTTGGCGGTAGGGGTCATCTCCTTCGTAGGTGGTCGGCCTAAGGCTGGGTGGTCGGATCTCGAGATCCGTCATCTATTCCCGGTTGCGAGTCAGGGAGACATAGTTGCCGGTGAAAACCGAGCCAACGGCAAGCAGTGGTGGCGTTCTACGTCGTTACCTTGATGAAGGCATCGTCGTGTAACTACTGTCGACCCACTCATGTTGTTTCGAGGAAAAACCTAGGATCTGGTCTTCCAGATCAGACGATGGCGGCATTGCGGTGTCATTTCTCTCTTAGGAGCATCGTTTGTGGAGCGGGAAGACAGAGGCAGGAGGTGGAGCGGCTTCGTCTTGCATGGAGCTACGTTGGAGATGTAAGTCATGCCTGGCCCACAGGTGCTACGATAGCGCATGCATGTTCGGCGGGTGCTACGCACGATAGATCTTCCAGAGACTTCAAGTTATGTCGTCTGGTGGTACTTGGCGGCATGGTGCTGCGGTGTACCAACAGCGACCACGACGTGCTCAGCAGTTTGCGTGCAGGGAGGAGGTGCCTTTGGGCGCCTGGTGGCGTCGACGGATGGCCACACTAACAAGGATAATGCGGATCTCTTTCTTAAAGATGGGTCAACGGTTCAATGATGATGACAACTTCTAAAATGTGTGCATGTGATGTACTTTTTAGGTGGTCTGCACTGGTTGTAGGTTTCTATACTTTATGTGGATAGATCAATGACGACACCAGTTTTAAGATATGGAGAATGAGAGCACTCCACATATCAAGTTTGTAGGTGCGAGTGGTGGCTTCGGATGGCTTGATGTATGTTGTTATCGGACTTTTGTTGAATAATAAATAAAAATGGTTGTATGCATCAATTGATGCAAAGGCCCGAGGTTTTAACCTCATTTTCCAAAAAAAACAAATGAGATGTGCAATTCTTTTTACACATATCTATATTTTGCAAAAAATAACTATTTAAAGATATGATGTTCGATGTCCACTAGTGCTAGTTAGAGTACGTACTTGATTAAAATGGTTTCAGAAACGAAGATAAGGATGAGTCTAAACTATAAATTTGCATGATACTCTATCTACTATGAGTTGACTCACTAATAAGCATAAAATCATCTCTTTTTTCTTATTAAAATTGCACACATATTCATCATAAACTAAAGGAAACATGAACAAAAAGCAAATTTTATTCTAAGGTGTAACAAATTAAAGGCGTTGGTATCCTAAAGAGAAAAATGAAGAAAAAAAACTCAAAACAAAGGATAACAAAACTTGCACATGTTGCATAGAACTTGCACTATTCCAAAACCAACCATATAGTAGTGTAACTTTCGATTATAAGATTTGCACACGGATTATACGAAATTTGCATGTATACATCCATATTGTAATCAATATACAATAATGCTACACCTACGTATGGGTTTACGAAACCTTACGTAAATCCACTTCACGCTAACTAGACTGCCCCCCCCCATTTTCAGGATGGGCCCGCGTCCCCAAATTCAACCCAATATAAAACCACCACGTCAGGTCGTACATAAGATACGTAAAAATCGTTACGTAAGTGTAGCATCACTCATCAATATACAAACAATAAAGGACTGTGATACATAACGAACGTTATGTATTTAGTACAAAATGACAAAAGGACAAAATGAATGATGTCAGTTAAGATTCTTTCTATTTTGAAACTTCAAAATGTTTGGTAGGTTAAACCGTCGCTCCGATTGAAAATCCGTTTTCACATGAAAAAATCGTCTCGACGAGATCTTCGAAACTAGATCCCATGTTGGTATGTTTCAGTGACTTTTTTTTTAGGTCAAAAGTTACCACGCCAGGAATATGTAAACTATCACGCATGTTGTATGTAACTTATCATGGTGTTTACACTGAAGTTACCATGATATGTTTCAACTACTTTTTCCATCTGGGTCGAAAGATACCATTATCAAGTCAGCAATACCACCGTCAACCATCAGTGTCGTGCTTAGACCACAAGGTGAGGTCCATGTGCCGACACGACTTCTGCCGAGCAAGAATCGTTTAGGCGTGTGCCCGGCCATGCCGTGCTCGGTCGGCCCGTGTCCACATATGATCAGGTCTATGGTGTGACGCCCTCGATTCAATCGTACACTAATCATGCACGCAAATGTGTACGATCAAGATCAAGGACTCACGGGAAGATATCACAACACAACTCTTGACACAAATTAAAATAATACAAGCTTTATATTACAAGCCAGGGGCCTCGAGGGCTCGAATACATAAGCTTGAATACACAAGAGTCAGCGGAAGCAACAATATCTGAGTACAGACATAAGTTAGACAAGTTTGCCTTAAGAAGGCTAGCACAAAAGCAACAACGATCGAAAAGGCAAGGCCTCCCCTGGGAGCCTCCTAACTACTCCCCGGTCGTCGCGGTCTTCATGAGGTAGTAGGCACCGACGATGGCATCTGGCTCCTGGACTCCGACATCTGGTTGCATCAACCGGAAGGAAGAAGAAAGGGGGAAAAGGGGAAGCAAAGCAACCGTGAGTACTCATCCAAAGTACTCGCAAGCAAGGATCTACACTACATATGCAACATTTTCAAATGAAGGTTGTATATGTGGACTGGGCTGCAGAAATGCCAGAATAGAGAGAAGGCCTAGTCCTATTGAAGACTAGCATCTTCAGGAAACCACCATCTTGCAAAGAACAGGAGGGAGTAGAGTAGCATAAAGTAAAGTAGTAGTAGTGTTATCAACCTCGGCGAGATCCTTTCTCGACTCCTGCGAGAAAGGCATCCCAGAGCCATACTATCCGGTTATCACCTCATCACAATCCAATTCTCATCACAAGTATCCAGTTCTAGTTGTATCGATCGGATACAACTCCAAGTGTCCGTTATCAGTAGGACGGGCTATGCATAGATTAGTTCTTCCTGCAGGGTGCACCAACTTACCCACCACGCCGCTTAACTCCGCCGGACACACTTTCTGGGTCATGCCCGCCTCGGCCAAACAATACACCGCAACCCGACCTAGGCTTAATAGAGAGGTCAAGCACGCGGACTAAACCTATGCCCCGGGGTCATGGGCCATCACCCGGGAACTCCTCACTTGCGTTGCGTGGGCGGCGGTGAGCGACCTAGCTACCTCCTTCAACAAGGCGGGTGCTTGCAGTCCAACCCGGCGCGCCGCGCCCGTCACTGACGTCTAATAAGCTTCGGCTGATGCATACGACGCAGAACGCCCATACTATGCCCACGTGATGGTTAGTGCTATCAGGCCAGAGGCCCCTCGGATCAAATATCCAAATCGTAGTGGATTAGGAGCACGCGGTAACAAGCAGAGACTCACGAAAGATGTGACCCCGTTGCCCCGTCTCGAGGACTTGCGGCAAGGGCTAGGAATGCCCGGCCACGCCTCGTAATTATCTCGCGGGCACCCTCCAGGTCAACCCGTCTCCACATCACTCGCAATTAAGCTCGCGCGGGTACCCCTCAGGGCGGACCCGTCTTTAGTAACATGGTTCAGTGTAAAGTCATAGTAATCATAGTAACTGTGTGTCTAAACATCAAGGGTAAAACCGAGGAATCACCCCGTGAACTCCACTCAATGTAATCATCAAGGTGAACGTAAGAGGAATCACCCTCGAAGTTCACACTTGAGGGGGTTGCACGACAGAGTCGTATCGGAAGTGGTTAAGGAGGAAATCACCCGCGATGACCACGACCGAATGACTACACTACAGGGTTAACATCAGAAGTGCTGAAGAGGTTCACCCTCGGTACTCGATAGTAACCCAGTAGTGTTGAGCAACTAAGGGGAAGTGAGGTGCGGTGTCGGGGCCTGGTCTTCGATCACGTAGATCGAGTCGTCGATGATGAAGCAGGGGCAACAAGGACAAGTGGGGGGGTCACTGATGGATCACTAACCAACCTATACTAAGCAGTTTAGGATAAGCATGTAAGGTACAACAAATAGATACAAAAGCGGGCTATGCATCGTAATAGGAGCAAACAATTACAAGAGCAAAATCTAATGCAAGCATGAGAGGATGGAATGGGCGATATCGGGATGATCAAAGGGGGCTTGCCTGGTTGCTCGGCAAGGAGGGGTCGTCGTCGGCGTAGTCGATCACAGGGCGTCATCGGTCTCGGTTCTACGGAGAGAAGAGGGGGGAAGAAACAGTAAATATAAAGCAGGCATAGCATCACAAAGCATAACATGGGAATAAGTTATGTCGGGTGTGATCTAACGTAAGGCTACACGACCTAGGAGAAGGGGGAAATCAACCGGGAATGTTTTCCCGGTTCCGGACCTGTGTCAGACAGATGACCGGAGGGGGAAAGTTCCATGTTCAGCATGCTAGGGGCATGTGACAGATGAACGGATCGCATATTCAGATTCGTTGGATTTTTCTGAGCAACTTTCATATAGAAAACATTTTCATCTGAGCTACGGTTTATTTTCTATGATTATTCAAAGATTAAACCATTTTCTGGAATTATTTAAATTAACAGAAAAGGAATTATGACGTCGATGAGAGTGTCAAGATGACATCAGCAGGTCAGCAGACTACCGACCGGTCAAACCGACGATGGGTCCTACATGTCATAGACAAAGTGGACTAATGAAGTTTAAACTAACTAAAATTAGGTTAGTTAACTCTGGACCCCACCGCCGATGCCTCATTTATCTAACTAATTGATTTTAATTATAAAAACGTTTTAGGTAAAATAATTACGCGGTGGGGCCCGCATGTCGGCGCCAATCGATTGCCCGATCGGCACATCGACCGGTCAAACCAGTCAGCAGGGTCCACGGGCCCACCGGGGCCACGGTCGATGACCTAGGTGGTGGCCCGGGGTGGCCCACACGGCGCCAACAGTGGAGCTGCCGAGTAGTCGGCGAGCTTGTCTTGGCGGACGAACGCCGACGAGGTCGGAATCGCCTACGGTTCACCATTTCACGTGCCACGACTTGCGTTCGAAAGCTAGGAGGGAGCCGCGTCGAGTGGAGCTGCTAGACTACGCCGGGGAGGCTTGAAACGTCGCCGGCGTCGAGCTTGGCGGCGGTGGCTTTCGGGTGTGTGTGGAAACGGCGCTAGGAGGAACGAGGAGGTGCGCTAGTGGTGGCATTGGACTCGCACGAGCTCCCGGAGCTCGATGCGAGGCTCACCCAGCATTCTGATGGCGAAGGCCACGACGGCGAAGCTTCGTCGAAGGCGATCGTCTGGAGTGCTAAGCGAAGCAGCAGCGCTCTGCGGCGGAAAAGCTCGAGAGAGGAGGAAAACGCGGTGGCTCACCAGAGCCGTAGGGAGGTGGCGATGTGCTCGGGGGGCGCGAGGCGGCCGGTCAGGCCCGGCGCTCGTCGGAGCGAAGGAGGAAGAAGAGGCCGCAGCGATCTTTGCGGGTCCGTGCAGTCCGCGTGGCTCGGCGGGGAGGATGAGGAGGTCAAGGCGAGCCTCGGGCACGCCGGCGAGGCGAGGGCCACCGGTGGCATGGGTGGAGTCAAGTGAGCGGACGGAGAGGCGCGGCCGAGGCGGATCTGGAGGGAAAGGGAAGACGACAAGGGAGAGAGGAGGCAAGTGGGCGAGTGGGGAGGGAGCCCGAGGCGTCGGGCTGCCTTATCCTCGCCTGCACGTCGCCGGGCGAGGCGGGTCCGTGGGACGGCGCCTCAGAAGCGCCGCACCGGGAACAGGAAGGGGGCGCGATGCGGGGAGCTGGGCCGGCTGGTTGAGGTGGGTCGAGGCCCATGGGGGGGGCACGATGGCTAGCTGGGCCAGTCGGCCCAGTTGAGGGGGGGGGCTTTTCCTTTTTCTTTTGTTTTTTTTTAATATATTCCAGCAGCATTTTGTCTTTTCTTTTAGCCATTAAAGACTTTGCAAAAATTATGCCACTGGCCAAAATAATTTCAAAGAAGTATATTGCACTGCCACGAAAATATTGTGAGACTTTAGAAAAAGAATGCCAATTTTATAAATTAAAAAGGCATTTAATTTATTGCTTAGGCCATTGTTTTAAGTAGCTTAGGCCACTTAAACCCTTTGCAAAAATGTTGGTTCACCACCAATATTAGTTGTGGATTATTTGGCACATGATGAACATTTTTGTGTTCATGTCCGAGCATTTTGAATTTCACACGAATTTGAATTTGAATTCAAGTGGAATTTGAAAGAACATGAGACAACAATGATCGGGCACATGCTTAGCAAAAGATTAACTTAATCCTGTGGGTTCTCAGTAGCATCATTACACCGGGTGTTACAACTCTCCTCCTCTAAAAGAAATTCTCGTCCGAGAATTAAGAGGTAGAAGGAACAGTCGGGTATTCAAAGACGGAGGTTATCCTCGCGTTCCCAAGTGGCTTCATCTTTAGAATGATTTGACCATTGCACCTTGAGGAACTTGGTAACCTTCTCAGCGCTTCGACGTTCAACTTCTTCAAGAATGCGGATCGGATGCTCCTTGTATGTGAGATCATCTTGAATTTCAATCAATTCGGATCCACTTCACGTTCGGATCCTTGAAGCATCGGCGGTTGCGACACATGGAAGACGTCATGGGCGTGAGAGAACCGAGGTGGCAACTCCGGTTGATAAGCCACCATCCACGACGGGCCAAAATGCGGAAGGACCAATATAGCGCGAGCTAGCTTGCCCTTGACTCGAACCGTGAGTGCCTCTCAAAGGAGTGACACGCAGATAAGCTTGTTCACCGGGTTGATAAGTTGAACCCCAGTGTTTCCGGTCATAGTTGCTCTTCTGACGGGACTGGGCCGCCTTGAGATTATCCCGGACAATGCGAACCTGCTCTTCAGCTTGTTGAATAATGTCTGGACCAATGAGCGTCCGTTCCCCAGTTTCTGACCAATTCAGAGGGGTTCGGCACTTACGTCCATAAAGAACTTCAAAGGGTGCCATCTTCAAGCTGGCTTGATAGCTGTTGTTATAAGAGAACTCCGCATAAGGGAGAGATTCTTCCCACTTCTTGCCGAAAGATATAACACAAGCTCGAAGCATGTCTTCAAGAATTTGATTGACTCGCTCGACTTGGCCTTGGGATTGGGGATGATAAGCGATGCTCCGGGTAATATGAGTTCCCATTGCCTCTTGAAACTATCCCGAACTTAGAAGTGAAAATCTTGCCGATGAATCGATCTCCTTGAATGCCGTGGAGTGACACAATTCGGGAGATATACAAGTTTGCTAATTGACTAGCGATGATAGTCTCCTTGGTAGCGTAAAGTGAGCAACCTTCGAGAATTGGTCGATGGCGACAAAGATAGCATCGTTACCTTTACGAGACTTGGGAAGGCGGTGGCGAAGTCCATCTGAATCTTATCCCACTTCCATTCAGGAATAGGAAGCGGTTGCAGAAGTCCAGCCGGTTTCTGATGTTCTGCTTTGACGCGACGACAAACGTCACATTCTTCAATATATCGAGCAATGTCTTGCTTCATCTTAGACCACCAGTACTTCTGACGGATGTCTAGATACATCTTGGTACTTCCCGGGTGGATAGAGAGAGGGGTGTCATGCGCTTCTTTCATCACCTTCTCTCGCATAAGCTCGAACCGGGTGCGACAATGCGATCTCTGAAGTATAAGGTTCCATCTTCACCAAGTGAGAAATCTCGGATTTCTCTAAGGCAAGATCCTTTTCATCGATCAACATGAGCATCTTTGGCTTGAGCAGACTTGATTGCTTTAAGAAGAGTTGGTTCCAAGACAAGGTTATTGAGAGAACCCTGTGGAACTAGTTGAAGGTTCAGCTTGCATAGCTCTTCATAAAGGCGGGGTTGAGCTTTGTAGACCGGTGATTATTGCAATAAGACTTACGGCTCGGGGCATCAGCCATTACATTAGCCTTGCCAGGTATAAGATATACCGCATTGTAGTCAGCAATAGCTTCCATCCACCGCTGCGACGGAGGTTCAGATCTGGTGAGTAAACAGTACTTCAGACTCGATGATCGGTGAAGATCTCACAACGATTCGAGAAGATATCGTCGCCATAGCTTCAACATAAAGATAACCGCCGCAAGCTCGAGGTCATGAACTGGTAGTTCTCTTCATGAGGACGACTTGACGAGAGGCATAAGCAATCACCTGCGCTCTTGCATTAGGACACAACCTAATCCTTGTCGTGAAGCATCGCAATAGATGACAAAGTCCTTGCGAGAATCAGGGGGAGCAAGCACTGGGGCAGACGTCAGCTTGTCCTTGAGTGCCTGGAAACTTTCCTGACATTTGTCTGTCCAATCGAACTTAACGCCTTTGTGAAGCAGATTAGTCAGTGGCTTGGCGATCTTGGAGAAGTTCTCGACAAAGCGGCGACAATAGCTGGCTAGGCCGAGAAAGCTTCGACTTGCTTGCGGTCTTGGAGGGGTCCATCAAGAATAGCTGAACTCGCTCTGGGTTGACGGCAATACCATCCTTGGAGATGACATGACCAAGGTAGGTGACTTCGGTAACCGAATTCGCACTTGGAATACTTGGCATAAAGTTGATGCTCTCGAAGCTTCTCTAGAACAAGACGAAGATGTTCAGCATGTTCTTCTTTGTTCTTCGAATAAACTAGGATATCATCCAGATAGACTACGACGAACTTGTCGAGGTAATCCATGAATATGTAGTTCATCAGACGAGAGAATGTAGCTGGGGCATTGGTTAAGCCGAAAGACATAACGGTGTACTCATAAGAACCATAACGAGTCACGAATGCGGTCTTTGGAATATCCTCTTCACGAACACGGATCTGGTGGTAACCCAACCTCAAGTCGAGTTTAGAGAATATCGATGAACCAGCAAGTTGGTCATCTGGATCATTGATCCGAGGAAGGGGATATTTGTTCTGAATTGTAGCTTGGTTGATAGGACGGTAGTCTTGGACCAAACGGTTTGTTCCGTCCTTCTTCTTAACGAAGAGAGAAGGTGCTCCCCAAGCAGAGGAACTTGGACGAATGAAACCCTTGCGAAGAGATTTGTCGATTTCCTCCTTAAGTTCAAGGAGCTCATGAGGCGGCATCTTGTAGGGTCGTTTGGCGATAGGAACGGTGCCTGGTTTCAAGTCGATGACGAACTCGACAGCCCGGGCAGGGGGTATTCCTGGAAGTTCTTCTGGAAATACGTCTTGGAAGTCGCGAACGACTGGAATCTTTTCAATTCCCTCAAGAGGTGCTGCGTTCAACGCATTCAAAGCATAAAGTCGTGCTTCACGCTTTTGAACAAGCCGAGCATGGTAGGTTACAATCTCATCTGAAGGATGTAGGAGGTGAACGACCTTGGTAGCACAAACGATAGAGGCAATATGCGCTTTCAACCATTCCATTCCCAGAATGAGGTCAATATTGGAAGACTCCAGAATAATGGGAGAAACATGAAATTCCAACCCTTCAATTTCAACGGGGACGTCGCGACCAATCATGGTAGTCCGACATCGACCCGCAGGTGCGTACCACTATCGGAGTGTTCATGGGCTCGCATCGAATGTCGTGTGCGTATGCAAAATTTTCTGACATGAATGAGTGCGAGGCTCCTGAATCGAATAAAACAGAAGCCGGTACTGAGTTAACGAGAAGAGTACCCATCATAGTGGCGGTGATCTCGAGCTTCATTCAGATCAACATGATTAGCGACCACGACCATAAGGTCCGCATTGTTGTTATGGGGTGATTATTACGACCAGTTGAAGGCGAGCCACCGATCCCGATTACGAGGGCATTTCCTGGAGCGGTGACCTGGAAGGCCACACTTGAAGCATAGACCATCATTGGGATTGGGAGCAGAAGGTTGGGGTGGTACAGCCCGAAGGGGCTGCCTCTGCGGTTGAGGAGGCAGACGAGGTGCAACATAGGACTGTCTTGGTGCAGTGCGGTTGGACGATACATGCTTGTGGGAATCCATATCCGACGCTTCCTGTGTTGACGGGCCCAAGATGAGCCAACGTCGCGACTACGCCTAAAGGGATCCTGGTGTTCTGAAGACCGCCTCAACTGAATAGCCTTGTTCACCAAGGTGGCGAAGTCGGCAAAGTCATGAACGAGCGATGCTAGCTTGATATCGGGTGAAGTCCGTCACGGAACTTTTCTTGCCTACGAGCATCGATAGCAATGTCTTCTTCAACAGAACGAGACAATTCCAAGAATTCCGTGATAAGCATCTACGAGACTTATTGCCTTGGGTGAGGTTACTGAAACTCTCGCTTCTTCCCCGTCCATAATTCCACGAGGAATGAAGCGGCACGAAAGCGGCTTGGAATTCGCCAAGTGATGACCGCTCCAATGGTAGGGTACGCTGTGGTTGTCCCACCATTGAGCAGCGGACCCTTGAGGAAGAAGGATGCGAAGGTGACATAGTTGGCGAAGCAACACTAGCGCACTCCATTTCATATGTGATGTCTCGGAGCTACCATCAACATCAAGGGGCTGAGTTGAGCTGCGGTAGATTGTTGGATTGAGGCCCATGAAGTCTTGTAGAGTAACTGGGGCTGGCTGCTTTGGTTCATATTCGGACGAGGAAACTGAGCCATCATTCCTTCCATGAACTGGCGGTTCAGCTCAAACTGTTGCATCATTCCAGTAGAGAATTCAAGCGGTGGTGGATCGTTGCCACCACGGCCACGACCAGCAGGTCTAACCATCCTGCTAACATGTAACAGGGGTAGTTCAGTATCGAGCACTTGCAAAGACAAAGGATCATTCATGATGAAACAGGCAAAATGAAAGAGGTACGATGGATACCACTTAGTAGTCAAGACGAAAGTGAGTGCACTATTCAAGATGCTATTCTAAGGA
Organism: Aegilops speltoides; assembly: GCA_021437245.1. Classification (NCBI taxonomy): domain Eukaryota; kingdom Viridiplantae; phylum Streptophyta; class Magnoliopsida; order Poales; family Poaceae; genus Aegilops; species Aegilops speltoides. Next base: position 160,362,783 of record CM038147.1, read on the forward strand.
GTAACTATGGCTTATCCAACTTTGGGGTGAATGTGGTCACGGGATCCTAATGTTAGAGTTAGTAAATTCGTTTAACCCGAGTAGAAGAGAGTTCAGAGTCCCAGAGTATAGACGAGGAGTAAAAGATCCTAATACCACCCAATGGCGGCGTGGGCGTAAGCCACACACCAATGTTAGTAAAAAGTTTTCAGTGACTAGACTCAACTTCGCCAAGGAGTTGGAAAGGGGCTACCTACAGCAAATCGGCTCGATACCAACTCAGACGCCCTCGATTCAATCGTACACTAATCATGCACGCAAATGTATGCGATCAAGATCAAGGACTCACGGAAGATATCACAACACAACTCTTGACACAAATTAAAATAATACAAGCTTTATATTACAAGCCGGGGGCCTCGAGGGCTCGAATACATAAGCTTGAATACACAAGAGTCGTGAAGCAACAATATCCGAGTACGCACATAAGTTAGACAAGTTTGCCTTAAGAAGGCTAGCACAAAAGCAACAACGATCGAAAAGGCAAGGCCTCCTGCTGGAGCCTCCTAACTACTCCCGGTCGTCGCGGTCTTCATGAGGTAGTAGGCACCGCGATGGCATCCGCTCCGGACTCCGACATCTGGTTGCATCAACCGGAAGGAAGAAGAAAGGGGAAAAGGGAAGCAAAGCAACCGTGAGTACTCATCCAAAGTACTCGCAAGCAAGGATCTACACTACATATGCAACATTTTCAAATGAAGGTTGTATATGTGGATCGGGCTCTGAAAATGCGAGAATAGAGAGAAGGCCTAGTCCTATTGAAGACTAGCATCTTCGAAACCACCATCTTGCAAAGAACAGGAGGGAGTAGAGTAGCATAAAGTAAAGCAGTAGTAGTGTTATCAACCTCGGCGAGATCCTTTCTCGACTCCTGCGAGAAAGGCATCCCAGAGCCATACTATCCGGTTATCACCTCATCACAATCCAATTCTCATCACAAGTATCCGGTTCTAGTTGTATCGATCGGGATACAACTCCAAGTGTCCGCTATCAGAGGACGGGCTATGCATAGATTAGTTCTTCCTGCAGGGTGCACCAACTTACCCACCACGCCGCTTAACTCCGCCGGGACACACTTTCTGGGTCATGCCCGCCTCGCCAAACAATACACCGCAACCCGACCTAGGCTTAATAGAGAGGTCAAGCACGCGGACTAAACCTATGCCCCGGGGTCATGGGCCATCACCCCGAACTCCCACGACGCTATGTGGGCGGCCGGTGAGCAGTCCTAGCTACCTCCTTCAACAAGGCGGTGCTTGCGCAGTCCAACCCGGCGCCGCCGCTCGTCGACGCCTAATAAGCTTCGGCCGATGCATACGACGCAGAACGCCCATACTATGCCCACGTGATGGTTAGTGCTATCGGGCCGAGGCCCCTCGGATCAAATATCCAAATCGTAGTGGATTAGGAGCACGCGGTAACAAGCGAGACTCACGAAGATGTGACCCGTTGCCCGTCTCGAGGACTTGCGGCAAGGGCTAGGAATGCCCGCCACGCCTCGTAATTATCTCGCGGGCACCTCCGTGTCAACCTGTCTCCACATCACTCGCAATTAAGCTCGCGGGTACCCTCGTATGGACCCGTCTTTAGTAACATGGTTCGATGTAAAGTCATAGTAATCATAGTAACTGTGTGTCTAAACATCAAGGGTAAAACCCGAGGAATCACCCCGTGAACTCCACTCAATGTAATCATCAAGGTGAACGTAGAGGAATCACCCTCGAAGTTCACACTTGAGGGGGTTACCTGACAGTCGTGTCGGAAGTGGTTAAGGAGGAAATCACCCGCGATGACCACGATCGAATGACTACACTCTGAGGTTAACATCGGTCGTCAAGAGGTTCACCCTCGGTACTCGATAGTAACCCAAAGAGTGTTGAGCAACTAAGGGAAGTGAGGTGCGGTGTCGGGGCTCGGTCTTCGATCACGTGGATCGAGTCGTCGATGATGAAGCAGGGCAACAAGGACAAGTGGGGGTCAGCGATGGATCACTAACCAACCTATACTAAGCGGTTTAGGATAAGCATGTAAGGTACAACAGCGAGATACAAAAGCGGGCTATGCATCGTAATAGGAGCAAACAATTACAGAGCAAAATCTAATGCAAGCATGAGAGGATGGAATGGGCGATATCGGGATGATCAAAGGGGGCTTGCTGGTTGCTCGGGCAAGGAGGGGTCGTCGTCGACGTAGTCGATCACAGGGCGTCATCGGTCTCGGGTTCACCGAGAGAAGAGGGGAAGAAACAATAAATATAAAGGTGCATAGCATCACAAAGCATAACATGGGAATAAGTTATGTCGGGTGTGATCTAACGTAAGGCTACACGACCTAGGAGAAGGGGAAATCAACCGAATGTTTTCCTGTTCGGACTATGTCGAACGAGATGACCGGAGGAAAGTTCCATGTTCAGCATGCTAGGGCATGTGACGGATGAACGGATCGCATATTCAGATTCGTTGGATTTTTCTGAGCAACTTTCATATAGAAAACATTTTCATCTGAGCTACGGTTTATTTTCTATGATTATTCAAAGATTAAACCATTTTCTGGAATTATTTAAATTAACAGAAAAGGAATTACGACGTCAGTAGAGTGTCAGCATGACATCAGCAGGTCAACAGAGTTCGCCGACCGGGTCAAACCGACCATGGGTCCTACATCATAGACAGTGGACTAACAGAAGTTTAAACTAACTAAAATTAGGTTAGTTAACTACTGGACCCCACCTGTCAGTGCCTCATTTATCTAACTAATTGATTTTAATTATAAAAACGTTTTAGGTAAAATAATTACGCGGTGGGGCCCGCATGTCGGCGCCATCGATTGCCCAAAGACATCGACCGGTCAAACCAACAGCAGGGTCCACGGCCCACTGGGGCCACGGTCGATGACCTAGGTGGTGGCCCGGGTGGCCCACACGGCGCCAACTCAGTGAGCTGCCGAGTAGCTCCGCGAGCTTGTCTTGTGGCGAGCAACGCCGACGAGGTCGGAAATCGCCTCGGTTCACCATTTCACGTGCCACGACTTGCGTTCGAAAGCTAGGAGGAGCCGCGTCGAGTGGAGCTGCTAGACTACGCCGGGAGGCTTGAAACGTCGCCGCGTCGAGCTTGGCGGCGGTGGCTTTGGTGTGTGTGGAAGCGGCGCTAGGAGGAACGAGGAGGTGCGCTAGTGGTGGCATTGGACTCGCCACGAGCTCCGGAGCTCGACGCGAGGCTCAGCCATGGCATTCTGATGGCGAAGGCCACGACGGCGAAGCTTCGTCGGCGGCGATCGTCGTGGAGTGCTAAGCAGGCAGCGGCTACTCTGGGCGGAAAAGCTCGAGAGAGGAGGAAAAGACGCGGTGGCTCACCAGAGCCGTAGGGAGGTGGCGAGTGTGCTCGGGGCGCGAGGCGGCCGACCGACGCCGGCGCTTCGTCGGAGCGAAGGAGGAAGAAGAGGCAGCGGCGATGCTTCTGGTCCGTCTGTCCGCGTGGCTCGGCGGGGAGGATGAGGAGGTCAAGGCGAGCCTCGGGCACGCGTCAGCGAGGCGAGGCCACCGGTGGCAGTGGAGTGCAAGTGAGCGCGACGGAGAGGCGCGGCCGAGGCGGATCTGGAGGGAAAGGGAAGACGACGAGGAGAGAGGAGGCAAGTGGGCGAGTGGGGAGGAGCCCGAGGCGCTGGGCTGCCCTTATCCCTCGCCAGACGTCGCCGCCGCGAGGCGGGTCCGGCGAGACGGCGCCCTATGTGGCCCAAGCACCGAGAACAGGAAGGGGCGATCTGGGGGCTGGGCAGTGGTTGAGGTGGGTCGAGGCCCATGGGGGCACGATGGCTAAATTGGGCGGTCGGCCCAGATTGAGGGGGGCTTTTCCTTTTCTTTTGTTTTTTTAATATATTCAAAGACATTTTGTCTTTTCTTTTAGCCATTAAAGACTTTGCAAAAATTATGCCACTGGCCAAAATAATTTCAAAGAAGTATATTGCACTGCCACGAAAATATTGTGAGACTTTAGAAAAAGAATGCCAATTTTATAAATTAAAAAGGCATTTAATTTATTGCTTAGGCCATTGTTTTAAGTAGCTTAGGCCACTTAAACCCTTTGCAAAAATGTTGGTTCACCACCAATATTAGTTGTGGATTATTTGGCACATGATGAACATTTTTGTGTTCATGTCTGAGCATTTTGAATTTCACACAGAATTTGAATTTGAATTCAAGTGGAATTTGAAAGAACATGAGACAACAATGATCAGGCACATGCTTAGCAAAAAGATTAACTTAATCCCAGGGGTTACTGTAGCATCATTACACCGGGGTGTTACATATGGTCCATAAAATACCATGTTATCTACGCATAAGTTATCGAGACTATGTTTTTCTACAACTTCTTTTCCTCTAGGTCAAAGTTACCGCACTGTTTGGACATAAGTTATCAGGTCAGAGGTCACTATGCGTGGTTATGTTTTTTCCACTTAAAACATAGTCAAAAATAATCGCAGTGTTTGCACGTGAGTTATCAACTCTGCTGTGCATATATTATCATGCTATTTACGCACAAGTTATTGGGTGATGTTTTTCAATAAAGTTACCGCGGTGTTTGTACATGAGTTATCAGCTATGTTCTACATACATTATCATGTTATTTGCACAGAAGTTATCGTGAAACTTTTTTTGTCGTCATGGAGATGGAGACATACTCGTCACTTCATTCGACGACCATCACTATGTGTCATGTTCTTTATCAAATGGGTGTCTTGTTGGTGAGTGGAATAAATGGTTCTATTTACACATGAGTAACCGGGTATTTTCTAAAAAAATCTCGGGTCAAAAAAGTTACCGCGCCTGGGTGAAGTAAGTTATCAGCTCTATTGTGTGTATATTACCATGTTATTTACACATGAGTTACCGGGGGTGTTTTCAATAACTTTTTACCCTGGGTCAAAAAGTTACTACGCCTAGGCTGAGTAAGTTGTCAACTCTTTTGTGTGTGTATTATCATAATGTTTACATAGATGTTACCGGGGGTATGTTCGTCAAGAAACTTTTATCGCAGGGTCAAAAATCACCGTGGTGTTTGTAGTGATCAGTTGTCAGCTTTTGTTGTGTGTATTACCGTGCTATTTGCACGCAAGTTGTCGGCCTTTTCCCCTTGGGTCAATAAATTATCATGGTGCTTGTATATGAGTTATCAGATCTCATGTGCGTATAATCATGCCATTTACACCTAAATTATTAAAATGTATGTTTTGCACTAACTTTTTTTAGGACAAAAAGAAGTTATCGAGGAGTTTGTACGTGAATTATCAGCAACTCATGTGCGTGTGTTACCATGCTAATGGATGAAGGTCTAGGTTTTAACAAGTTTGTACAATTCAGAAGGACCAAGCAAAAAAATGAATTTACGAGTATCCAAGTAATATTTTTAGTTGAATTCATACATCTCTAATTGCTAGCTTAGCTGGTTAGCCTTGCATGTACTGAATCCTAAAGACAAGAGATCGAGTCTATTCCACGCGCATTGTTTTTGACTTAAAAACGAATAAACACTCTTTAAATGGTATTACACGTAATTAGAGCCACTAATCATGCCAAATAAGATGAGAGAATTTAATCGTGCTAATTAAGAGCCGGAGATTAAATCAGGACAATTAATGCCTAAGCCTTCGCGGGCCACGCATCAATAATTATTGGGATGAATTGGGGCCGCCAGATGCACATCAAACGGTTCCTAAGATCGTTCGGATCTAACACTAAAGTCCGAACGTTCGGAAATTAGAAATTTTGAACAATAAAACAACAATGTTGGAAATTAATCGTCTATTGACACGACGAATATGAACTGCACCTCATGTCACCTCCCCATCTCACACATGTGCATACATACACACATGCATGGTCCCCAACCGACATGCACACATACACATGCATCCACACGAACTTTTGTTTGTTTCCTAGAAAGACAAATTAACCTCCTCCGTGTGTGGTCACCAGTTGTGCCATTTCCCATCACCAGCAACTGGTTCCATTACGAAAAGCTACAACTTGGAATCAAACGTTAAAATCACGATTTACTTTCACCATTAGGTTTCCATGATGAGCTCATCAAAACTAGATCTCATTTGATGAATACTTTTCTAAAAAGAAACTCGAGTTTTAAAACAAAGCAAGTTCCTAGTACTAATTGCATATTGTTGGATAATGAGCAACTAGTATTTCCTAAGGGCCAAAGGCCATTACATATACATGTGTGACAAAGTGCAGAAAAACCCCTTATACAATAGGGATATACTGAAAAGGGACTATACACATCTAATATCCCCCCCCCCCCCCTCAAACTCATGGTGGATCAACAACACTGAGTTTGGAGAGGAAAAAAAAGTTGTCTTTGCCGAAGTCTGTGCCTTGGTGAAGAAGTCCGCCAATCAGAACTCGGAGGGCACATAGTGAAGAGCGAGTTTGATCTGCACAAAGAAGACGCACAAAGTGGGCATCCACACCGATGTGCTTGGTGAGCTCATGCTTCACCGGTCACGCGCAATACTAAGGCGCCAAGATCTTGTCGACAAGAAGGGAAGTCGAGGTAGTAGCAGACACACCAAAATCCTCAAGTAACCACGTAACGGATCGCCTCGGTACCACAACATCGCCATGGCTCGCAACTCGACCTCTCGACTCGAGCGAGAAACGATATGTTTCTTTGTCTTCGAGCAATAAGAGAGCCACCAGAAAGGCACATAAGGGGCAATGAAAAGCCGATCGGAGGATCACTAGCCTGTAGCATCGAGAATAGGCACGGAGCTCAAGAGAAATGGAGCGAGGAAAGAAAAGGCGCGAGAGATCGTGCCACGAAGATATCGTAGAACACGAAGGAGATGACTATAGTGGATGAGGGGGAAATTTGAAACCGACTCGAGGATGTGGGCGGGATAGGAGATGTCGGGACGCGTAATGACAAGATAGACAAGACTTCCAACAAGATGGCGATAGCGAGTGGGATTAGGAAGAGGGTCACCATCGGTGGCACAAAGTCAACATTGAGCTCCATAGGAGTCACAACCGCGCTCATCACCGAGAGCGGCATGAGCAAGAAGATCTGAATATATTTTGCTTGGGAGATGTAGAAGCCATCGAGGTTGAGAGATCTCAATCCCAAGAAAGTAGCGAAGTGGACCAAGATCGGTCATAAGAAACGGTCATGAAGGCGAGCCTTAACAAAGGCAATGTAATCAAGTAAATCATCGGTGATGATCATATCATCAACATAGAGAAGGAGAAGAGTCCCACCACGAGGCGTGTGAACAAGCAGAGCGGGATCGTGGTCACGGGCAAGAAACCAAAGCGGTCACCACAGATCTGAGCGCTCAAACCAAAGCGCGAGGGCCTGCTTGAGACCATAGAGGAGCGGTGAAGTCTGAGACCATACCATCAGAGCATAGTACCCCTGTGGTGGTGCATATAAACCTCCTCACGCAACTCGCCATTGAGAAAAGCGTTACAACATCAAGTTGAGAGATAGACCATCGACGAGCGAAGCCCGGCGAGAAGAGTGCAGACAAGGGTCATGTGGGCCACGAGGCGAATGTCTCATCATAATCACACCCCGCTCTGCTGAAAGCCACGAGCCACAAGACAAGCTTTGTAGCGCTCAAGAGAACCATCGGAGCGAGTCTTAAGCTTGTAGACCCACTGCGTGTGATGGGACGGACAGGAAGGAGGGGAACCAGATCCCATGTGCGAGGCGCTCAAGGGCGACAAGCTCCTCGGCCATCGCAAGTCGCCATTCAGCCGAGTCATGGCGGTCACGATAGGAAGTGGGCTCGGTCAAACAGAGACGTCTGACGATCGGGGAGTAGCGATCAGGCGGATGGCGAGGCCGAGCATGGAGGTTATGAACCGGAGGGGGTGTGAGAGGAAGTGCACCAGAGGTGGAAGGCTCGTCAAAGGAGACATCCTCAGTACGAGATCGTCGAGTATAGTGGAGAGGAAACGGTGAGAGAGGGCGATGGACTGGAGAGGATGGGGGAGAGGTGGAGGAGGAGGATGGAGAAGACGGGGTCAGTGGTGAATGAGAAGGAATGAGAGGTGTCGGAGGAAGAGGTGACACATGAGGCACATAGCAGGGCGTATCGGGAAGGAGAAGGAAAGAAAGGTCGTCCATAGAGAAACTCGAGGAAGAAGAACGTGGGTAGTAAGAACGAGACTCGTCAAAAGTCACATCATGCGAGATCATGCAAGGCGACGACCCACGTGATCCCAACATCGATAGCCCTTGTGCTCATCACTATAGCCAAGGAAAACACACTCAACCGATGAGCGGTCGGTTTGGTGCGTTCTCGAAGCAAGAAGTACATAGCAAACGATCCAAACATAATGAAGAGTGAGTAGTCGGGAGAGCGACCAAAGAGACACTCCATAGGAATGCCACCTGCAGAAGCGATCGATGGTCAATGTTGATGAGATAGGTGGATCTGAAAATGACCTCGGCCCAAAAATGGGGTGGAAGGAAGCGAGAATCATCGGTATGAGGCGCCTCAAGCAAATGATGATAATTTCGCCGGCAACGCCATTCGAGCATGAGCACCGTGACAGGAGAACTGGGCGAAGAGTACCTTGTTCCGCGAGAAAACCACGCAACGGTGAGAGATATACTCTCCAATAGTCGAGACGAAAAGTACGAATGGGCGTGGCAAATCGGGTGTGAACCATGGCGAAGAAACGTTTGTATATAGGGAGAACCTTGCTACGAGATTTCATGAAGTAGAGCCAAGTGTAGCGAGAGAAATCATCAATAAACAAAACAAAGTAGCGATGACACCTTTCGAATCAAAGGGAGCAGGACCCCAGACATCAGAATGAAATAAGACAAAAGGACGCTGAGATACAGACTCACTAGTAGAATAAGGTAACTGAGTCTGTTTGCCAAGTCTGCAGCCATTACAATGTAAGGAGACATCTCCAGATACAGAGCCTAAGAGGCCCTGACGAACTAAGGAAGACAAGCGAGAGCCACAGATGTGACCAAGGCGATGATGCCACTGCTGGAAGGACGCAGACGAAGAGGCGGCAAGAGCATGAGAGCTGTCGAAGTGGTGGCGTGGAAGGAACACAAAGCAGTCGACCTCCCAAAGGCCCTCGACTCACGGCGCCGAGGGCGGACCAACCAAAGCCTTGGTGCGACGATCTGAATGGAGCAAGAGTCGGTATCAAGAATGACACGACAACCGTAATCGATAAGTTGGGCGTGAAAAAAAGATTCATGGTAAGGCGAGGAACATGTGAAACACTCGGAGCGAAAAAAGATGGAGTGGAAAGAATACCACGACTAGCAACAGAAGAGATGTGCCATCGCGAGAAGAACATTAACAGCGAATCAAGAGGTCGGAGAGAAGACAACGCGAAGAATCGAAGACATATGAAAGGATGCTCCAAAATCCAGAACCCACGAAGATGTACCTGACTGTGTAGATGCCTGTGATGGTGAGGAGGATGCACGATCCTGGCAAAGCAGAGCCACCGTCGAGGAGCTGAGGAAGCAAGGAGACGCTTGAGCGAACAATGTCCTGGTCAGTAGTGACGGAGTCGAGGAAGACACAGGAGGCCCGCTGGAGGAGGAGCGCCTCTGGTCTCGCTTCTTTTCGCGACAATCAGACTCTAGGTGACCTTGCCGGGAGCAGTAACCACAGACGATGTCACGGCGCGACGTGCCCTTCTCAGCATAAGAATGGGCTTACCCCCCTAGAGGAGTAGGCAGGAGCGGCGGAGGCGGTGAGGCGAGCGGAGGCGACACAAGAGCCCGGCGGCCAATACTAACGGAACCGGAAGCAACCCAAAGAGAGCGGCGTGTCTTCAAAGCCGAAGCTCGGCAAGCACCTCCGAGATAGGAACACGACCACGAGCAAGCAAGTGAGCACGTCGGGGCTCAAACTCGAGCGGAGACGAGATAAGAACTCATGAACCCTCTCGAACTCCAAGTCGGGACCGCGTGGTCGGCAAAGAATAAAAAGTGCCACAAACAAGCGTCTGCATGAGTCAAGTGGCCGCCGGATGATAGAAACCTTGTGAATAGAACTCATCGACAAACGAGTCACCTATTTGAAGAGCATGCTCTGACGCACTACGTAGAGGTATAAAGCATCACCACAGGTGATAACGCCGACAAAGATAGGACCACATCGTTCTGCAACAAAGCAAGGCCCATGAACTCAAAACAAGCGAGGTTGGACACTCATGAGATGAACAAAGCGACTCGAGCATCATCATTGCACCACCGAGTGTAAGCGCAGATCATCCCGTGGTCGAAGGGCGTCGTAATAGCGGATACCGATGATCATAGGCATCAACCGCAAAGATCATCAAGGGCCTTGGTCGCATCCCGATTAGCTGAAGCATCGGAGCGAAGTGCGGTGGTACCGGCGGAACAGGAGCCACCAGAGCAACAGGGCAGGGCGGACAAGGTACCTCGCCAACGAGAACACCCCACAGAAGGAGCCCGCGCATATGGATACGCATGAATCCCACAAACTCAGCATAATTTGTGCCATCGAAGATCACCGAGCACCGAGGAACAGCCACATAGGCAGACGAAGACATGTTGATTATCTCTCTCTCTTCTTTCTTTCTTTCTTCTTTTTTTTTGGATAAGTCAACGAACCAGGCAGCCGATCTGGATCGAGCAAGGGGTCAGCGAGGCGGGGGGCGCCGATCCGGCGGGCGCTCAATCTGATCAGCGAGAGCCAGTCGGGCTTGGGCTGTCACACGGCCAGAGCCGACCCCGTGGGATAAGGCGAGGGGCGAACAAGGAGCGCTCAAGCAAAGGGAGGAAGCGCTGCCAGGTTGGGGGACCGCACGCAGGAACCGGAGCAAAGAAGCAGTCGGGCGCGGCGGAAGCTGGTCGGGATGGGAGCAACTGCTTCCCGACCGACCAGGGGCGGCAGAGCGGCCGAAGAAAGGGAGGCGAGAACGGAGCCTGACAGCAGGGGCGCGGATCCGGCTGGACAGAGGAGAGGACGGCCAGAAGCGGCCGGAATCGAGCCGGAAACGAAGCTAGGAGCAGGGAGCACGGAGTTGCATCGTGCGAGAGAGCGAGTCTAACCTAGCATCTGATACCATGTTGGATAATGAGCAACTAGTATTTCCTGAGGACCAAAGGCCATTACATATACATGTGTGACAAAGTGCAGAAAACCCCTTATACAATGGGGATATATTGAAAAGGGACTATAGACATCTAACACATATGAGTCAAGATTTTGGTGTCAATAGTCATAGCACTAGATAGGAAATGCGGCTTGCCGCACCTCGGCAGCAAGCTGCCGGGTATATCTATATAAAACCACCGAAGCATTTCAAGTCTAAAAAACCACAAACACAAAAAGTTCATATAGAGTGGTACTCCTTCATGAGAGACATGTAAATAGATAATATAACTTCAGGGCAAAAACCTACTTCTTTACCTACTACCGTATTGCAGCCAAAGTTTGATCAAGCCAATAGAAATCTGCCATACAGCAAAAGGATTACAACGTTCCAAAGCAGCTTACTACAATGTCTGAGGGCCAATTCAGCAAAAGGATTACAACTTAATTCACCATTGATCATGTACTGATTGCCAATAAATGTATTACTGGCAATAATTTGATGCCAACATACATGAGTTACCAATTTTCTATTGAATTAAGTTGGAATTATTTGATGCCAGTATGCACAGCAAAGCAGACATCTAAATCACTTCACAACATCTACAATTATCCCCAAAGATTAACAATGCCTACACCATTATAACTGAATTTTCAGTTTGGACAGTTTTTGTCAAACTAACAGTGTAAACTGAATTTTTGACAACTCTGTTGTAGCAAATGTGAAGTCCCAGATTTTCAGTTTAAACTGTTTTGTCAAACTGAAAATTCCATTGTTGTAGCAACTCTGAAAACAATCCGAGATTTTTGACAGTGTAAATAGACTTCACAGTCCCAGATTTTTGACAACTCTAAATGGCCTCTCTAAATGGCCATCAAGCAATGAAATTTGGTCAATATGACAAGTGGCATTGCTTCACAGTAGTCTGAAGAAGTTTGATTTAACATAGCGCGCGTGCACACACACACACTCAGGGAGGCATTAGTTCACAAGTTACATAGGTTCAGACTTGAAGCATCAAAATGTACTCCTGTAGGTTAGCAGGAAGAGCTTACATATGATCCATATGGCAAGGGTGACTTGATGCCATTATGAAGACCTCGCCATACATCCGGTCGGCACCACACTGCCTCCCTGAAGGCACTGTACAAAGAACTTAGCAAGCATAGGCCCCTCTCCAAAAGGCAGATTGTAGTATACTGCCTGAATCTAAACATTATTATTTATCTACCGCTATTACATATACCCCCTAGGTTAGATATGTATTTTTCTGCACAGAGCATTTCCTTTGATGGCACATACGGACTAAATTTTTCCAAGTAAAAACAGAGAAGGGCCACCACAAATATCAATTGACCTGGGCAAGTGCTCACAGACCACCGTTGAAGCCAGCGTCACTCGGCGAGCCTGGCGACCCGTGAACTTGGAGCTGTTTGTCGGCCATCATAACCTAAACAGGACAGATGGATCCAAGAGCCACCCCAGATGAGTTAAGAAAGGAAAGTGAGCTTTGGGTATAATCATGTATAGACACGAAGCAATCCGGTAAGGCAAACCAAAACTCGTGGAAGAAATCGAAACAGAGGATGTACCCACCTTGCGAGAGGAAGAATCAATCACACCAGATCCAGTCCCTTGCAAGCCGAAGGCGAGGACGACGTGGCAACCTGAGACCAAGGGCCAACCTTAACCCTAATCAAAATGTATTTCACAAAACCAAGCAGAAAATCAAGCCCAACTGATGGACAACCATTTCTCATTTTTGAGACTTCACAACAGTTGGCCACATCGTTAATTCATAAAACGGAAGAAATCTCCTTAACATTTTAGTTCATGACATAATAGAACTACCAGCAAGTTACTGACACTTGACTAATGACTGCACCTTAGAGATATATGATTCCACCATTATATTAACAAATAAAATTGAACTCCCTACATGTTATCTGGTTGAGCTAAGCCTAGAACATGGAATTGCAACTTTAGCGCACACAAATTGAGAAGAACATAAGATGATGTCTGGGTGATGGACATAAAACAAGTTTAAAAGCTAACAATGCTAAGGTACCAGATACATGAACTATGCTCTAACAAACGTTCTGAAAAACACCTAGTAAGTGTGAACGGTAAGCAAAGAACACTCCTATCAAAATAGTGTACCAAAATTTGCAATAAATCAAATGTGTTCAAGCAACCAGAGGGCGATCTTAATTGTATAAACATGGTGTCAAGACTCACCAGGGGGAACATGTGGCGTCAATCGAGGTGAAGAAAGAAACATCACCAGTTCAGTTAGCATGAGCCATAAGCGTAGAGCACTCATCTTGGCTGTTAGAAACGACAAAATAGAGAGGTTAACTATAATAGAGGAAACAATTATGTAGCATAAGAACCTGCTTTCTTTGAGATTCCAAATCTGTTTTTTGTGGCAATACAATTCTAAGGCCGTAAATAAAAAATATTATACTATTGTCTGGTCAGTTTAAGATCTATGTTGAATAGGTTGAAGTTTTGTCCGTACTACAAATCTCCACTTTTTGGGAAGCAGCAAACTTGGAATCAACAATGAAGATTCAAACAGGAAGACAACTGCATATTTGACTTTCATAAAAGCACTTCCGTATTTTGACCATTTATATATATCAAGTATATACACCATCGACTCAATTTCAGACTTCTTTAATCTCTAACTGAAGCAAATAACAGAAGCTTAAGCTTAAGCATCTACACACACAGAAAATATATAAAAGTTTTGTTCCTGCCATTTATAGTTGAAATAGAGTTCTGCTCTAGAGAGTTTTGTATGGTTGCTCAAGTAATAAAAGAATAGGAAGAAGACAACAATATATTCTCTGAAGTTCTATAAATACAGTTCTGCTCCATTTATAAATACATAGGGTTAGGTTTTATCTACTGGAAACCCCAATAAACCTCACAAATAGTTAGACAAGATTAAACGTTCAAAAAATCAGTTAACTGGAGATTCCAGTTTTCAGATTTCAGCATTTCTAGTTCTCAGATATCAAATAGTGTTAATGAACGACCTGCAATTCCACGATGATGGGTAGAGAGAGAGAGAGAGAGAGAGAGAGAGAGAGAGAGAGAGAGATTGACTGTAGCAGAACTGCAGCCGAGCCCTCCTGCCAATGGAGGAGGAAGAACGACCGGGGAACACCTACAGCGGTCACAGAACGAGTGACAGGGGAGCGCCGCATCGAGCACCTGCGGCTGGCGCCCCTTGGCCGCGCAAGGCGCAACTGGTGGCAACGGCGTGCACTGCCCAGCACTGCCCAGTAATACAATATTGGAGCACTGCCCGGCGGCTTCATTATGAGAAACAAAAGGAATATGATAATCCAGAAAAGCAAAATTTGTACTCAGAAGTAGCTGCCAGTTACTACCATCTCCTGATTTTGTTCTGCAAACCCTAGAAAAGAAAATGAATCTGCACTACTAAGACCTATGGCTAGACAGTTAACTACCTTATCTAACAGTTCCATTACATAATACAACAGCAGCAGCAAGAAGAAAGCATCAAGGTTCAGGTCACGCCACTACCAAATGTGATCCTATGGAACAAAGAGTAAATTATCTGCACAACGAAGCCTGTAAATACAAATAAACGAGCATTGTAGGCTTTTATTTATCACATTTTCAGGCTGGTGGGGCAACATAATTCTAGCTCATATCAAAAGCTAACATTGTATCCATATCAAGATGGCATATGACAGAACAGAACATTGTGTAATTTGTATCTTCAAGCCACTCAAACTCAAAGCATCTAATAACCAAGAAGCGACAGAATGAGATACAAAAAGATCATGTAGTATACAGAAAAGGGAGTGCAGCCACAACGGAAAGAAACGCTAAAAGGGAACATAGAGCAGAAAACCAACCCAAAATACAAGCAAGAATTTTTAAAAAGGAACATAGAGCAGCATGAGCGTGAGGCATAGAAAATAAACTGAAGCGACAACTGGAGTACTGAAAATCCTACATTTCATTCAGATTGGGGCCAAAGCCTGATAAAAATCTCATCTTTTCTGCATTTGGGCGACGGTTTTTCCATATACTGCTCGACTAAAACTATTGAACGATTCTGTTCATACATGTCCGTTTTTTGTTCATACATGTGTACTGCTCGACTAACAATATTGAAGGATTTTGCTAATACAGGTTTTCTTTTTTCTTTATACAGGTTAAGAAAGAAAGTGACATATGTGCCTAATTATATCCTTGGTATTTGTTTAGATCACCTGGGAGACATATATTAGATGACAGAGAAGTATGCTACAGATAATTCAAGTAATTTTTATATCTTAGAAAATAAAGTGATATGCATTTTTCATAAAAGGCTTTGAATTGTAGTTTTTCCTCCTTTTCTCAAGTAGACAATAAAGTTGAAAATATCTGACCAAATGTTGGATAAACACATGACATACATGGGTCAACTAACTAATGAAGTCATCAGTTCTCAAAAAGCTCGCCCTCACTACATGATGTGTGTAACAAATGTACGAAAGAAACGTAAATCTGAGAACATCCATAAACTATAATTGCACCAAGCCGACGGTAATTAACATTTTCAGCAGTATGTGTTGTTGACCATGAAAACAAACTGGATTCTTTTTCGAGAAAACGCAAAGGACTCTTTGCGTTTCATGGTGGTGGTTACAAGAGTTGTCGCCCTATCAGTGCACATCCCAGTTGGGGGGGGGGGGGGGGGAGAACTACCCTGAGACCCAATGCGCCAGCCTCTGCCCAGCATTTGGCTTCGGCCTTGATTCTATCTACGAGGGTGGTAACGGCCTTGATCCTATCTACGAGGGTGGTAACCGAGGGACGCGCATTCTCGAAGACGCACTCGTTGCGCTGCTTCCAGATCATCCAAGGGACGAGCATGGCGAAGGATTGCAGGCCTTTCCGTAGCGCATGTGGAGTCTGCCCTTTTGTTCGTTGCCACCAGTCCGCGAGGGTGTGCTCGTTGTTAGGCGGTTGTGAAGGTATCCTCGCCCAAGCCAGCACGTCGTGCCAGGTTTGCCGCGAAAACGGGCATTCTAGGAGCAGTGCCACATCGACTGGGGGCCGATCGCAGCGAGGCATCGTGGATGGTCTTTGTAGGCATGACGGGCGAGTCTGTCCGCCGTCCAACACCGGTCCTGGCTGGCCAACCAGTGGAAGAAGTGGACGCGGCGCGGTGCCCAGCTCTTCCAGGTGAGCTTCTAGGAGGGGCATTTTGTGGACCCGTGGAAGGTTGCAGCGTAGCATGACCGTGCCGTATAGGTGCCACTAGCCGTCCATCTCCAGTGCATTCGGTCGGGCCTGTTTGAGAGGCTGATGTGCTGCACGGCTTGCCAAAGCTTGAGGTACTGGCCAATCTCATGGATCCCTACCACTCCTTGTATGTCACGAGCCCAAGCGTTGCCCGCTAGGCCTGCGGCCACCGTTCTTGATTTGCGCCGCCGTTTGGGTATGCATAGATAGAGTGCCGGCGCGAGTTCACGCACGGACTGACCGTTAAGCCATCGGTCGTCCCAGAACAGTGCCGTGTGCCCATCGCCAAGCTCCATGGTCGTCGAAGCAAAGAACAACGCGCGCTCCTCGTGGGTGAACTGGAGGTCGAGGCCTCGCCAAGCGCGGTCGTCGTCCGTGTGGGAGAACCACATCCAGCGCAGGCGCAGCGCAAGGCAGCCGCCTCCAGTCTGAACCCCGATCCGCCGTACTCGGCGGACGGCACACCGTCGCCGATTAGCGTGGCGATGTCCGCCATTAGCGTAGAAGCCGCCAGCCCACAAGAAGCCGCGCTGGATCTTCTCTAGTTGTTTCAAGGTCTTCTTGGGCGGCGCGAAAGCGAGCAGTTGATGTATCGGGATCGCGGCAAGCACTGATTTGACCAACGCCAGCCGCCCGGTTTTGTTCATGAGCCATGCTTTCCATGAAGGTAGCCGAGCAGCCACCGAGTCAACGAGGGGTTGTAATTGGGCAGCTGAGGGGCGGCGAAGTGTGAGCGGGATGCCGAGGTAAGTGATGGGTAGCTCCTTCACGCATCTCATCTGATCGATCGTTGCGTCCGCCTCGGGGTCACCATTCAGTGTAGTGGCAGAGCTTTTGGCGTAGTTCACGCGGAGGCCGCTTGCTTCACAGAATAGGGCCAGGATCACGCGGACGGCCTCCACGTTGCCTTCCGTGGCGTGGCAGAATAGCATCACGTCATCGGCGTACAGGGATATGGCCGGGATGTCTCGTCGGGGGTGCAGCCGCTGCAAGATGCCGGCGTCGTGGGCACGGCCAATCAGGCGCCCAAGGATGTCCGCGGCGAGCACGAAGAGTCGGAGATCTGAGATCGGGTTTGGCGCAGCCTACGCCGATGATAAACCGGGCGGTCTCGGCTCTCCATTGATCATGATCCGGGTGCTCGAAGAAGAAAGCAAGATCGCGAGCCACTCCGTGAAGCGAGGTCCGAATCCGTACTGGCCAAGAGCCTCGAAAAGGAAGGGCCATGAAAGGGAGTCAAAGGCACGCGTTAGGTCTAGTTTCAGCATCACCCTCGGGGCCCCAAGTTGGTGCAGCAGCCTCATCGATTGTTTGACGAGGACGAAGTTGTCATGCAGGCTCCGTCCCGGGATGAAAGCGTTCTGGTTGCGGCTGACCAAGTCTCTCAGGCGGGGCGCGAGGCGGAGCGAAAGAACCTTCGCAAAGATCTTCGCCACAAGGTGAATGAGGCATATTGGCCGGTAGTCGCGGAGTTGGCACGCATCTGCTCTCTTCGAGAGAAGTGTCAAGAGGGCCTAGTTGAGCTTGCTGAATCCTCGGCCGCGCAACTCAAAGAGCTGCTGGAAGGCGTCGAAGATGTCTTGCTTGATGATGCTCCAGCAGGCCCGCATGAATTCCGCGGTAAAGCCGTCTGGCCCCGGCGCTTTGCGAGTTGGGAGGCGCTTGACCGCGTCCCAGATCTCCTCTGGACTGAAAGGCGCCTCGAGGTCGGTCAGGTCATGGGGCTCGATAATCTGCGATAAATCCAGCGTATGATCGCGGGTGGTGGAGGAGCCAAGGAGATCTTCAAAGTACTCGAAGGCCGCTTGGGCCATGCCTTCCTGATCCGTAATCGCTTGGCCGTCGACCACGAGGCTGTGTATATGATTCTTCTGTCGGCGGAATGAGCATTGCCGGTGGAAGGCGGTGTTAGCGTCGCCGTCCTTGAGCGTGGTGATCCGCGCTCATTGCCTCGCGATCGTGTGCTCGAGGGAAGCCAGCCCCAAGTATGAGATCTTGAGCTGTTTCCGCAGCCAATCTTCCGGGGGCGAGAGCGTGCGATCTTCCTGGGCTTTGTCAAAACGCGAGATGAGCTCGCGGGAGATGGCCATCTTGTCACGAATGCACCCCCTGGACTTGGCACTCCAACTCGTCAGTGCGCGGGCAGTGCGCTGGAGGCGCAGCATGAGACGCCGGAAAGGATCCGGGTCATGCACCGATCCCCAAGCCGCGGCAACCGTGTCATGGAATCCGTTGAGCCGCAGCCAGAAATCCTCAAAATGGAACCTCCGATGCGCTGGAGGCGTGGGCGCGCAGTCGAGGAGGAGTGGGCAATGGTCGGACACGACGGAGGCGAGGCATCTCAAGTGGCAGGCACCATGCGCGTCCTCCCAGTCCACGGTGCAAAACACGCGATCCAGGTGAACCAAGGTGGGCGGGGTCTGCTCGTTGGACCACGTGAACCGTCTCCCATTGAGATATACCTCCTTGAGCGCAAGGTCATTGACGAGGCGGCGGAATCTTCCCATCATGCGGCGATTAAGGTTGTCGTTATTCTTGTCTTCATCACGAAGGATCAAGTTGAAGTCACTGCAAAGCATCCATGGCCCGGGGCAGTCTGCGCGTATATCACGGATCTCCTGTAGAAAGGCGATTTTCTCCGCGTCCTCTTGAGGGCCGTACACGACGGACATCCACCATGGCGTGCCGCCGGCCGTGGCCACCCTAGCCGTGACGGCGTTTGTGGTGAACAAGGGGTCGGTGATGGACACGACCCTGCTCTTCCACGCTAGCAGGATGCCTCCCCGCGTGCCGTTCGCCGGGAGGTACGTGTAGTCGTCAAAATCCGAGCCAAGAGCATCGAGGACAACGGACGAGCAGATCAAGGCCATTTTAGTTTCTTGTAGGCATACAATAGAGGCTCCAGTGGTGTTGAGCAACGATCTAACGGCATAGCGCCGAGCACGCGCGTTAAGGCCGCACACATTCCATACAGCTATCTTGATGTCGTGATCCATGGGTGCACAAGATCGACGGGGACGGACATCGCGATAACCCTATGGCGAGCCGGCCATCCGGGCGGTGGCCGTCGCAGCTGCCGCGGTGGAGAAGTCCGCAGGTAGCTCCTGGTCTACAAGGGCCGCGATGGCCGTGAGCACCAAGAGCGGGATGGGCGCCGCAAACATGTCGTCGTACGCCTTCATCTCGGCGGCAGTGATCCTCTGGTTGGTCCCAACGATCCCGAGCGTGCGTAGGATCTGCACTTGCGCGCGGCGCTCGACGGTGGGTGGTGCAGCCGGCGAGACGGCAGTGGTGGCCGATCGGCCACGTCTGGGCGCGAAATTCAGCGGGCGGCGCGGTTTCTTCCCTGGGGTCGGCAAGGCCGCGGTAATGTGCTTCGTTGCGCCCGCGAGGAACTCCCCCAGAGTCCAAGTCTTCGGCGTGCGGGAGCGCGTGCAAGATCGGCGCAGCGTGATTGGCGGCGACGCAAACCTCCCTGGTGTCAAACGTGGGGAGCCATGCTGGGCTCCCGCCTGCATGGGCTGGGCAACAGCTAGGCCCGCGGCGTCCTCGTGCATGGTGGGCTGGGCCTGGGCCCCATCCAGTCGCAACACGGGCGTTGTGGGCGCGGGATTTGGTGACCGCGATTCTGCCATGGGCGTGGCTACCGCCTCCGCGTGGGGTTCGGGGACAGTGGACGCCGGGCCGCGCGTGGCTGCCTCCCCGATTCTTTGGCGTGGGGATTCTTTGCTTCGACCGAGCCACAACCAGGGCTCGCAAGCGCCGGGCGGCGAATCGAGAACCCTTCGACGTTGTCCAGATCCCAACAGAGCGTGGGATCGGGCGAGCCGGGCATGGCCCCCACATGATCATCCTCGGGCGCGCCGTTCCCAGCCGGATTCGAATCCCGCGCTGGTTCTGGTGAGTTCGCGTCCAACAAGGGACCGCCATCTGGGGCCTGGCCCGCCACTACGCCCACAGTCGGGGTCGCGGCCGCTAAAGCGGCGCCGCCTCTGGGCGAACTCCGCCACGCCCATGATCGGGTTCGGCCCGCCAAAGTGGCGCCGCTAATGGCCGCGATCGTCATGGTCGCGGGGACAGCTGCGCCCCCGACAGCCTTATCCGCAGGGCCCACCTGCAAAGCGCCTCTTTCTGATCCTCTGCCTCTTCCTTTTCTGGTCCGTCGACGAGGGGGGTGGGTCCCCTGCTGACCAGGCCACGATGCCATGCAAAGCTCCTTGGACGGTACGGGCGGTGGCGCACCCTCGCCGGCGGGAGCAGGCCAAGCATGTGACACGGCGAGTCCGTCAACACGTCCGGGCCGGTTTTGCGCCCGCCAAAGCGCGTCATCCATGTCCATGCCATCGGTAGCGGCGAAGGTCGCGGCGCCGGCTGGCTATGCCGGCGGCGCGCCCTACCATGGCCGGGTCCAAGAGCGTGGTTGTGGCCGTCGTGGGCGCCATCGTGCGCACCATCCCCACCCTGTCCCGTGCCATGCTGGGCGCCGAGGGTTGGAGCACCAACTGGCACGACGCGGGCCACAGCGATGGCGATGGGGTAAGTGAGGATCCTGACGGTGGGCTTGTCAGAGCTCAGGCGCGCCGAGATCTACTCAACAATCTCCAAAACGGCGGCGCGGCGGATGTTGTCGGGGTGGTGAGTGCGCGCAGCCAACTTGAACGTCGCAAGGTTAGCCCTGGAGCGCGTCCTGGGGTGGAGGCGCTCAATCCAGCAGCTCGTGCCCAAGACGTGTTCGGCGGTGGACAGGTGCCAAGCCTGCGCCGGAACGCCGCGGAGCTCCAGTTCAACGCAAAACTCGAACTCGCCGGATCCAGCGTGGGCCAGTTTGCTCCATGGCCTGAGGGAGAGCGAGAATCGCGGCGAGTCGATGAAGTGCTCTCCATCGAGGCGGCGCTTGGTGGTGTGTGAGCTGAAGAGGATCAAGAAGTCCTCGGGATGGTGCTCATGCACGGTGAAGTCGCCATCGGCCAGCTCGAACGTGTTGATGAGCACAGCGGAGACCTCGGCGCCGGACACACGAGGTCGATTGCCGGTGATGGATGCGACCATGGCGCGGCTGAGCACGTCCTCCGCCTCCTCCATCTCGACGGAGTGTGCCATGATCACCGCGACGGCTCGAGCTCAGCGTCTTTGGCGGTAACCAACGACGACAGAGCCGCCGCCAATGGCCGGGGCCAGGCGAAGGCGAAGCGGCGAGGCGAGGGCGGCGGCGATGGAGTGGCTCGGCGTGGCAAAGATCCACAATGGAGGGCGGCATGGTCGTTGGTGGTGCTGGCACGTCCAGCGGCATCGCGGCGCCTATTGTTGCAGGAGCGCGAGTCGTGGCCAGACTCAAGGCATCGCCGGCAGCGGATGTCGTTGGTGCAGTCTCGGACCCGGTGGCGATGGTCGAGGCAGCGTGAAGCGAGCCCCGCGACCTCTTCCGGCGACGGTCGCGACGGCAAGATCGGCGAAACTTGGCGGCCGGAGAAGCGCGGACGATTGCCGCGGCGCCTGCGCCACGGCTGCTGAAGCCGCCGTCGGCATTGACTGAACCCCGCCGGAGACGCGTGCACCTCGGGCGGGGCCGAGGCGGTCGCAGCGGCTAACGAGGGGCGCTGGGCAATAGCCGCGCCGGCGGGAGCAATGGGTCCGGCGACATCAGTAGAGGGCCAGACAGGACTCGCTCTCGAGTCGAACTCATGCCACTGAGGACACGCGGTCGCCGGCGGAGAGGGTCTCTCGGCGTCCAGCAGGGTCAGCACCGGAGGAAGCCATGGGAGAGGGGCTGGAGGGGGCTCGCAGCTGGGAGGAGCGCCGCCAGCGGGGGTTCGACGGCGGCGGGGCTAGAGGTGGGGGAGAGCTAGGCGAGGGTGGGAGCGGAGCATCCGCCTTCTTTCATGAATGTTGCATGATGATGTGTACAATATCGATACTGCCATAAAGTAACAAACTGGATTCTACTATGAACATAGCATGCACATGACAAAATAAGAGGGAATCAAGAGAGATGGAGAGAGGCAGACAGCAACCTGGAACACCCAGTGTGGGGATGTTAAGCAATGGAGAGCTAGGTCAGGTTGAAGGCGGTGGTGGAAGGCGTTGCGCGAGAAAGGAAGTGGGCACATCCAGCACCGCTGGCAAGCACATCAGGCCACGACCTCAAACAATCCGATTGCCGTTGGCGGCCTTTTTATCCGTCTAAACTGTGCAAAACAACTAAAGAAATAAAAAACAAATTACAGTTTTCTCTGGCAGTGCTACGCTAATGACACATCCGACAAAGTCCAGTTTCATGGTATGATGAAATTGACGCATAAAGCACCTAAAGTTTTATTTATATTACCTTGCATGTAGCCGTATGTAAACTCATAGAGTCGGAACACATGGATTGATGCTTAGGGCTAGCATCACCTTGGTTGCTTCATACTCAATTATTCTCTGAAACAAAAGGTATAAGTTTTCAGTGCTTAATGAATACTTTCTAGCTTTGCAATTGATTAC
Source organism: Aegilops speltoides (assembly GCA_021437245.1). Classification (NCBI taxonomy): domain Eukaryota; kingdom Viridiplantae; phylum Streptophyta; class Magnoliopsida; order Poales; family Poaceae; genus Aegilops; species Aegilops speltoides. Next base: position 160,385,695 of record CM038147.1, read on the forward strand.
ATTTATCTGTTCCAAGAGGAGAGTAAGAAATCATCAGATGACACCAGAAAGGATCAGTCGTAAAAACAATTGAGGGGAGAATGTTGGTCTAACATCCATTAGTAAATCCTACAACGGGACAGGGGCAGAACAGATGCATATTTGTACCAACTCAGAGAGCCTGGTGATAAACCAAAAGCGCCTCATTTTCTTCTTGTGACTGATTCATCAAGCATTTTCGTCGTAGAGCAGTCTTCGTCATCGAAGCGGCTCGCACCATAGTCATCTTTGGTAGAATTAGATGGGCAGTAGGTAGGGAATTCATCATACTTAGAGCAGTCAGACTCTACATCATATGGATAGATGTCTAAGTTCTAGACACATCAATTGCCATCATAGATAGGTGGTCAAGGTTCTCGGCTTCTTGAATAACACTACAGAAATCCCAGGTTACATCGCCTGTATCTTCATCAAAATCCCAGGTTCTCGGCTTCTACTGAATTGTCCAGATCATCCTCGGCTAAACCAAACAGAGGCGACACTTAGTTCTGAGCAGCAGCTCGATTCTGCTCAATGATCTCTGCATAGTAATACAACCCTATTCTCTACTGTCCGTAAAAGCATATAAATGTGGGTGGAGGCACCCCTAGATAAAAAGAAATTATCAGGATCATAATTACTGCATGTGCACAGTAACTTGGACAAATTATCAGGATCATAATTACTGCATGTACTTAGTAGGTGCATGGTAAACAAAGTCCTTCAGTTCAGTTATATACTTAAAGAATACTAATGAAAATCAGAAAACACAATATGATAGAAGGATATGCCAAATTCATCACTTCAAAAGAAAACACAATGCTGATTCCAAACTTCACCAACAGGAATACACACATTTCAGTGATGCCATGCATATCAGCATATACACATTATACATAACTTATTGGTCAACAGAACAAAGAGTATACCTTACTGAGAAATTCAGCGACAACCAGCCAAAGATTTCTTTTCAACAGTCCTTGATTTCTCATAATAATAATAAAACCATGGTTTGCATTATCAATAGCAAAGCTCTGAAAAGAAAAATGAATCAAAGACAGATTATCCAAAGCTCTGATAACCATGGCTTATGTAACCCATCCCAACAAAGTGAAAGAAAACCAAAGCCTATAGGAGTAAACAAAATAGAAAATCTGAATCATGCTGATTATAAGTTGTAATAATACTTAAGGAAGGTATTAGTTGTGAATGTAATCAGAATTGCCTTGCTATCCTCACCTATATTTATTCTCTAGCGAAGGACAAACTTTTCTGAATCAAACTATTGGTAGAGACGACAAAATGAAAGAAGTACAAAGAATGCAGAGAACAAAAAAGTATCTCTTCCATGCATGTAAGAACCTAAATTAGATAGCAAAAACAAGCATGAATTGAACTCTTCCTCAAAATAACAAATGGAGTTGATGACACATGCATCCATTCAGGATATATGTTTTCCAAATTGTTTATGATATTTTAACAGCCGGCAAAGAATACAAGTACAACACCTGTCCCTAATGGAAAGGGACTTAATAATCAGTCTCAGAATACAACTTAATTACGAACTCAGTAAGGAGGCTTTAATTTTAATTGATGAGAGAAAAAATAGAATCCTAAACTTGATTAGACCCATTGAAAGATCAGCCTACAGAGCTCACACCTAAGGATCGAGACCAAATTTTAGATGGTCTGAAACTCTGAATGTTAGTGTGCCTTATACAAGTTTCCCTCAAATTTTAGATTGCTAGCTGACAAAATTCCTTCATCCACAAACCCAGGAAAAAAGAATCACTATGTCTCAAACGGAAGCATCACTAATTCTTACAATTGCAATTGCAAAATAGAATGCAGGGGTCTGATGGTCTCCCTATTGCAGAAGAAAGCAACCTGAGAATGAACCTGTGCCCCAACCTAATTGAGGATCAATCTCAATATCTCAAGAGTGAACACACAAGGTCTAAATGGATAAAATGTCATGCTTCAGATGTTAAAAGGGAGAGATGTTATCTCTTAGTGATGGTCCCCCACTCTCTTTACGTTCCAAATAGGGAATTACCAAGGCGTGAGGAGAGAAAAATAAACATGCCAAGAGCAAAAAATAATAGTACAGCATATCTTTGAGTAGATCGAGTTGGGGCTACTGTTTGCAATTTTACTGGTCAGTAAGAAAGGGAACGGGGGAATTGTATCTTGTCAATCTTGAACTGGACTCACTGTGACTGTCCTCCTCTAAGCAAGGAAATGCACATGCGAGGAAGCAAACAAAGGAGGGAGAAAAAAGGGAAGGAGGAGGCTAGCAGCTTGCGTACGTGGTGGAGGATGGGCCGAGGAGCTGGTTCTCCTTGAGCGGCTGGAAGGAACCCCACGGAGCAGTTGCCGGCGCTATGGTTGGGGCAGTCGTTAACGAACTTGGCGATGAGGAAGATGGCGACGCAGGCCACAGAGGCGGCTAGCGCCGGGAGTTGGGGCGCGCCCTGAGTCGTGTCGGGTTCGGGTGCACGGGCGGGCGATGCGGGCGCTCGACGCGGACTTCGACGGCGCCAGTGCCGGAGCCAGGGCCAGGGCCCGCGCGAGGGGGATGAGGCGAGCAGCACCTGAGGAGCGACGGCGGGGCAAGAAGAGAGGCGGCGACGGCGGCCGGATCCATAGACGCGGAGGAGATGCCCGGGGACGTGTCAGCCGCGGGCACCGGCGCAGGCGCGTGGCCGCCGTGGCTCACCTCACCAGAGACGTGGGCTCTGGCAGTCGTGCTGCGGATTGGGGGGAGGCACCGGCAGAAATTGGCTGCTCCTCCTCGCCGGGATCCACCGGCAAAGGTGATGGGGTGAGGAAGGGGAAGGGGGAGCTCAAGGAGATGGAGCGGTCGTGGCACGAGGGGGAGGAGGGCCGCCGTCGTGCTCCTCGTCCTCCCTCCGCTGCTGCTCATCGCGGTTCGAGGAGGTGGGTGGCGGCGGCGGCGATGTGGGTGGGAGGAGAGGAGGCGCGCGGGAGGGAGAGAGGAGGAGGCGGCTAGGTCTCCACCACAGGAGCGCCCCCCTTTTATACCCCCACGACGCGAAATGACCGGAATGCCCTGGTGGGGGCATGGTATTTACATTCTGTTGCCATTGGAATTTTATCCGACGGCCCAGGATGATCGGGTAAATATCAGACAGCCCACGGCGATCTGGCCTGAGATCCGACGGCCTGTATCGCGAGGAGATTTCGATCCGACGGTCCAGAATCCAAACGCACTGGAGAGCTCCATTTTGGTCTGGACTCTAACAAGGGGATGTATAATATAACTGAAAGTTGATTGAACAGTCTGAAACAACCAGCTGAGTGACCATCAAGAAAAAAATGACTACTACTCTCGTTTGCTCATCAAGGCTTCTATAATAGGAATCATTCAATGATGTTCTTTGACATTTAATCATCTGTTCATAAAAAACGCGCAAAGGATTAATGACTAAAGTAAAATGTGATGTAGAGCTATGATGCTTGTTTGTTAATGAATTTAGCAGCTAATCAGACACATGGGATCAGATATAGCAGCATATAAAATGCTGCTATAAGACTATGAAGTGAAAGCTTGGCGCAAACATGATCAATGTTACTGCAATTCCAGAAGCAACTAGTTTTCACCCTTTCTACCTGATAATATGGCAGGTAGAGCTGTATATAAGCCAATCCTGCTAAAACTGTACCCACAAAATAAGAGTTCTCTGCAATACTCAGGCCCCTCGAGTTTCCTTCTAATATTTGAACTTCCAGAACATTGACGAGTGAGAATCATCCACAGCATAGCACAAACTGTCAGAATCACGGTCCATATGACCATAACCCTCAGCCTCTGCTATCAACAACGCCAACAAATCCTTGTAACGAGATTGTTTCTTTTGAAGCACGCGGATGTAGGCAGATAGTCCAAGCCAATTGGTTTCTTTGCGTCTTAGCTTTAGAATTGGGCGCACATTGGATTGCAGCTCCATATCTTGCATACGGCTGACAATCAGACTATGCATGTATCTATTCATCGAAAGAAGGGATTAGAAAGTTATACCTTGTTTGATGAAATAAGTGGATAGATAGTAAAGATAAAGCACTTCAGCGTAGTATTTTGTATCACAATATAAATGTCAAGAGAAATGTAATACCTGAAGGTCTTAATGACATGCAGCAACTCGGGTTTGCTTATGCTGGAATAAGGCATGCTCCGCATATAGCAACGGAACTTCATTGCGCATAACAGGAAGGCTTGATACATATTCAGTCTTACAGTGCCTAGTGAGTTGATATTGGAGTCGTAGAAAATGGGATGGCACTTCGGACGCATATAATGACATAGCTTGCTGCTAAGGTACTTCATGGAAGAATGCATCTTCACAGTGATCGTGGAGATGATTGTAATGCCTAAATACCTGTTTGAGAAATGTGCATACTCATTACTACTCCCTCCGTTCCAAAATAGATGACCTAACTTTATACTAACTTTGTACTAAAGTTAATACAAAGTTGAGTCATCTATTTTGAAATGGAGGGAGTAGTTCTTTAACAGTTTTTGATTAGGAAAATTAGTTTGTGAATACTCGTTGAACAAAATTAAGAGGGGGTAGGGGGAGTTTGGACTGGATCACTGGAGAACCAGTAAGACGAACACTGCCAAATTAGGCAATAAAGCAAACGGACACCTTTGTAAAGTTTACAAAATTTTGCTAACAGAAGCACTGGAGCTCGTGTGCTCTATTGTACGTTCTCAACAAGCTTTTAAAAATAGACAAAAATTCAGGAGAATCTTGTATCAACATTTCAACTTATGTAATTGCCTGTGGTTTAAAAGAAGTACACAAAAATGATTAATCCAGGTTTCAAAAAAGATGGCAGAACCACAGCGGTGGTCAAATATTTCTCAGGGTTATAAACAGGTCAACCGTCCTAGATCCATGTTCTGTATCAATGAAGATGATCTCCATATTGATCAACTAAATCAACAAACTAAAACTAGAAACTGACAGACATACCTTGTATAATCAGCTTGAATTTCTAAATTTTCACAGTTTATAAGCAAACCACTCCATGGATGAAAGTGACTCCATCATCGCCCCTGTAGAGCCTATTATCGCACTGCTCGTTATCTCCAATGTTGAAATTATAACCATATTTGCTGTCATTCATGTAAGTATTGTAGTACACAAAACCTCTTCTCATCCTATTAAAGAAATTCAAAGCATGCTTCTTTGAGAGAGAGATAAACATGAAGTCATCAACGAACCTCATCATTAAAAATTCCGGTTCTGAAATAGCATCTCCTGAATTTCCATCACGCAGAAAATTCAATATCACAGAATTCTCAAGGTGGCCATAGTATAGGGAACAAAGGTTGGGAGATAACTTGTTTCCTTGAGCAATCCCTACTTGCTGCAAGTAAAAGTTTGGCCCAATCTTCAGAATATTGCACTTGACTTGTTCGAAAAGGACACGTTGAAGCTCTTCCTTCCGGATTGTACTAAGAGTTCCCTAATTTTACACAAAAGGTAGAGCTTTAACATATTCTGTTGGTCAATACTTGTATTTTGTGTAAGAAACAAACAATCGGAAGTAAACAGATTGTCAAGAAAGATAGAGCAACAGCATGGGCAAGCAAAAACTGAAAACATGTTCCAAAATCACTTTTTACTCCCTTAGCCCTTCTCTCAGCTAACGGACCATGGATTTTATCTGTGGTGAAACTTCATCAAATTTCATGAAACTTGCATATCTTGGTAGAGGACCAAACATGGCAATTATCTGCCAAAAAATCGGTCAAATTTGGAAAATATAAGCTCATCATTCACCGTCCTCACAAAGGCAAGACACCTAATCTGGTATGTTCGTGTATTAGGTTAACAGACCAGATGACAAATGTGACCTATGCAGGTATACTATAAATCTGATTGCTCAAGAAGTTCCTAAGTGATTTTCTGAACATGGATGGGTAAACCCTTTTAGAAGCAAAGATTGTATGCATGCATCATGCATCAATGCAATTGTGTGATCACAGCTTTACTTACCAATGGATTACATATTTACATTAAAGAACTCACCCCAGAAGTATGTGCCAGAATATTTAACATCGCTAGCAGATATTTTATTATTTATGTTCCATAATTAGTAGGTCCTGTGAAGAACTTTTCTTTTTTGCATTAGACTTCCATAGACATGAAGGTGGGAATGCAAAGCTGACCCCCTAACTAAATGGGATAGGCAAAACATTACGATTTCAGTAGCTTTCGCCTTTAGTGACAAGCATTTGCATATTCAAGTGGTTGTTACATATACTTAATACCAGTCACGTTCAGTAACAAGTCAAACCCCAGAACAAATGAAATGAGCTCTGATTCAGTACCTGATCAACTAGAATGCCACCACCTGATGATGGCTGAATTGAGAAATCATCAATTCCGTTTCCGTTGCTGACGGAGACATTTGAATCAAAGCGGTAAGCCACATTCTTAGACCTACTGTAAATTACTTTGGTACATTTTCTCAAGGCATACTCATCACCTTTCAGAACATCATCCATAATTTTCAGTAGCACGTCATGATTAACACAATCAAATGCCTTGGATACATCAGCAACCACAATATATATCTTTGACTCTTTCAACTGTTTTCTTACTAAAGACATAAAACTGGAAAGGTTTTTGTAAACACCATCATAATCAAAAACAGAAGAACCAAACATCTCTGGGTTATCACCCTTAATTTTTTAATAACTAAATGACACTTGTTGAGAATACCATCCTTTGACTGAGCTTTAAAATTTACTAATGGTCTTATATCCTTTGCTTTTGGAAGAAATCTCACTCTTGAAGAACGGTACTCCCTCCGTAAACTAATATAAGAGCGTTTAGAATACTAAAGTAGTGATCAAAACGCTCTTATATTAGTTTACAGAGGGAGTACAAATGTTTTATTGCTCTCCTCGATGTACCACACAAAATCTTGAAGCTCTGCGCCTTTAAGGTAGCAATAGTATTGCTAGTTAGGTTCATCCACACTGACTTTGGATAATAGAAAACATCATATCGTTTTGTTTCTCTTTCTGTAACATAAAAGTATGTATTGATCAATGGGATCACAATGTCAGAAAATAACCAGCTAATCCAACAATGCAAGAGATTGTTCTGTTTCTGCTCCTCTGTGCCATTTGACAGCCCAGTCTCTTCTCCAAGTAGTACAGAACAAATGCAACTAGTGAATCCAATTTTTGATAGCCAAGAATATTCTGGTGCTTTCAAGTCACCAATACAATCAGTTACTTGAAATGTTTCAAACCTACATAACCTTATAAACTTCCAAATGTTCATCCTTAAAGATCTCTTACTAGAAGGATTCCCTAACAAAGGCTGTGGTATGATACGTGTCAACACTGCCCAGACAAAGGATAGTACTTGCTGATGTGTCAGTAAGCTTCCAACTGAGCAAAAGATTCACCACAATATGCTGATTTTCCTCCTCTTGAATATTTTATGTTGCCTGAAGGAACCCATCTTTTGCCACCTGCTTTGTATTAAAATTTAAAATTTAAAAGAGAACATGGAATCATTCTTCTAGTTTCACATTAATACATTTGTGTCATTTCGACCAAGTAAACAATATACCAGCCTGTGTAGAATGAAACGTCCAAACACATACACAATGCTGCATGTTTCACCAGCATAACAGTTAAGAGGCCAGTAAGTCATGCCCTAACAAAAACATTTTTTCCCTAATCTAACCAGATGAAAAGTAGGAGGGGATGTTTCTCCTCTCTAAGAGTCAAAGTATATAAGCAGAATCAATTATGCTGAACCAGTGACAGTGGGACGTAGTTTGCCACACTTGACACTAGATTGTGGCGAACTATAGAAAGCAACAAAAACAAGCCCTAAAATTTCAACGGTTAAAGCAAGAAACTATAGGATAGTTCAGAAAAAAGGATAAGAGAAAGCAAACTAGCCATAAACAATTTCATTGTTTGATTCTTAATAATAGTACTCAAAAGTGGTTTAATTGTTCAAAAGTACCTTAGACTTGATAGAACAATGCTTCAGAAATAGTTTTTTGTACTGGCAATGTTTAGAATTCCTTATGAGATTTTTCACTAGTTGAAGCATCCAATGATACCTGGTAACAGGAATCATTAACCATTTACAATAATAGAGCTAGATAGATGAAAAATCAAAAAGATGAAGTGATAAACAAAGTGTGACAACGAGGGAGAAAGTAATATCTTCAGAATAATGATGTCATGGCCTCCATTAATGCATTTGCAGTGGCTTACATAAGGTTAACATGTTTGATTAAAAAAAGGATGGGAACGGAGCAAAAATACGGAGACATTTTTAAATAGTAGTGTATAATGTATCTATCTCCACATGCCCTTTAGCACAAAATATAAAGGCCCGCGTAAATGTTTACATGTATGTTATTGCAATAGAGGAAAACTGATCCAATCTTTCCTGTTAATAAACGAACAAAATTGTGTTATGACACACCTCCAAATCCAATGGTGACAAATTTAAACCTTTAAGATACTTTATTCGCCTGGCAGTAGGCCACTAATATATCGTGTTTACTTTGGATTAGTAAGTTAGATAAAATATTTAGTACCTCAAACAGACGTGTTTACTAGTACCATGTGTTTGACAGAGGAAGGTGAAATTGAGATCCTCACGTGCAGTCTAAAGCTTATGTGCAAAGTTACGCAGAATGCTGAAATGATATGTTGGCTAGTGGCAATATAGTACAAATTAAATCTGTTGACTCACAGGCAATTCGAATTTGGTGTGGAAGATCCATGGCAATCACATTGGATGAACTTTATGCAGCATTCTAACAGTATTAAGGAAAGTTTGAAGAAGATACTATGACAAATTATATATACAGCATACATATAAATACACAGTAAGAGTTGCCAAGTGTCACCTGTGAACCTCCAAATGTCAGCATTTCAATAATCTAGTGCTTTACTTTTTTCCATCATGTAACATCTTGTAAAATGTAGGTCCTCAAAAGGTTAAGTATAAATTACAGAGGAAACACATGCAATGAAAGAAGTATTAACATAAAACAAACCAAACACATACCAGAGCTACGAAATAATATCCACAAGACCTTTTTAGCAAAAGAAATTAGCCTGGAATGAACTGATTTTGGTTTTTCATATATCACACAATCATGCATATAATTTGAAGAGAAGACTAAGAAACTGATTAATGTAAACTATTTACAAGTTATTTGGAACAATTCGGAAGTTTCCTCCGAGTAGCATAGTATAGATAATGAAAATTTGCAACTAGGTGTTAGTTCCGCCTACAAAATTTTGAACTGATTTACCCTCAGATCCATAGTTGCAACTTGCAAGCCTCATATTTCATGAAAATATATTCAGATACACATCTCTATCAAAATAGAAACGGTATATTTTATTTACAATATGGTTGAACGTCTGAAATCAGATGATGTGGTCAATGGTCACTAGGAAAACGTTACAGTGAGTACACCATACGAGATACATCGCAAAATTATCAAGGGAAGGGTGCCAACATACTGTGACAAGTGACATACACATGGGGAAAAGGCTCCAAAAATATCCCACGTTGCTATGTAAGTCACCAATTATCTTATCACTTCCACACAGAACCAGCATGCTCCCTCCACTGATACTTGCCCAACAAGACGAAAAAACTGAGAGTAGGTTTCGTTCTCCACTTACAGCAACTTTAGAACTTGTCTGTTGACAATAATTGCAGGGTGCCATTTCAAGAGATTGACACACTTCAAGCTTTGACAGGTACTAAAATAGCAAAAGGATACTTCTGTGATGGAAGACATTCTCAGATATTCCTTTGTTATAGAAAATGGCCTGTCTTGGTATCAAATAATCTACTGACACACATTTCGAAGCATTCAACATTAAGCAATTGAAGCAGATGGTACCACTCTGCAAGTAAAAAAATAATGTTGAGGAAACAACACCAACATAAAAACTGCAAGTGGTTGTTTAACAAGCCAATTGATCAGTGCTTCTAATTTCAAGAGCACTCCAAGTAGAAACACACAAAGCCCATTATCAAACAGAGATAGCAATGTCCACAAAAATCGCAAAAAAAAGTCACGTGCTGCACTTAGTAGGTTGCGGTTTTGGCAAGTTCCACCGCATGGGCATACAATATTCGCCTTTGGTGGTGACTGGAGAGGTAATGTATACCAGTGACTAATGTTGCAGCTCTAGAGTTTAATATCCCTTTCGGTATTATTGATCAAAACACAATGGTGGCCTCTCTTTAGAGGTTAAAAAACATGAATCAATTCATCAAGATATGGTAAGTAGCTAAATACTTGGAAACAAACTCAAGCTAACCAATCTAATTAGATAGATATCCTGGCTGACTTGGCTATAAAGTCACTATCCCTAGGGGGGCATGCGGCAGCACTCATATGAGCAGCCCCACACACATTTACCAATAGAGAAGCTTGTCCAACATTGTCTGAGATGGTTTGACCGTTTGAGCATATTCAGCGCAGGCCTCCAAGAAGCTCCAGTGCATAGCCGAAGGCTAAAGCGTGCTGATAATGTCAAGAGAGGTCGGGTAGACCAAATTTGACATGGGAGGAGTCCGTAAAGAGAGGTCTGAAGGACTGGAAGATCACCAAAGAACTAGCAATGGGCAGGGGTGCGTGGGAGTTAGTTATCCACGTGCCAAAACCATGAGTTGATTTCGAGATCTTATGGGTTTCAGCTCTAGCCTACCCCAACTTGTTTGGGACTAAAAGCTTTGTTGTTGTTGTTGTTGTTGTTGTTGTTGTTGTTGTATGGGTTAATGAGATCTACTAGAGATGCCAGGCTCACCCAGCAGCAAAACTTTGTACAAGTTATGTAGAGAAGCTGATTTGGGTACACGGTCATATGGAATTCTAAGAAAGGGTAGTATATAAGCCCAATGACGGGATGTTTTGTTAAAAAAAAGGTAACCAAGCCAGTAATAAATCACTAGAAACATGCGTGTAATTATCAAGCAAAAATCAAGGTATCAAATGAAACAGGAACGGGAGAATGCATATAATCCTGAAGACATGGACTTGACTAAAATCACAAATTGTATCCTGCAATAGCACATCATAGTTCCAATTTTATGACTAACAAATATTCAATGCCCAAAAATATGATTTTCACATGACTGATTGAGAAATAGTCACAACAAAGATACGGTTTTCTGGTCTACTTTTTACCGATGCTGGTAAAATATGCGGTTTGACAATGCAAAGAGGTGCTATTGAGGATTTATCATTCCATTGTCTCACCAACATGTGGCCATAGGATCAGCATGTCGGTGAGGCACTAAGTGGAAAATCTTTAAGTGCCAATATTCGCATCTTCTATTTTTCTCTCATCCAAGTTATTGCTTTTGACACTACTATATAACTTGGAGACTATAATGTTACAACAGTAGACAAAAATCAAAATGAATGGAATAACAAATGATTAGGCAGGTAGACGGAACTTGAGTGTAAGCACAAAAGAAACGGTAATAACAAATAACAAGAGATTGGGAAGGAACTGATGTTCAGTTGTGAGTAGCTGGAGGGTCCTACTTTGGGACTTGTACATTGGACTCCTGATTTACTGTAACCACAAAATAGATCCTGGAAGGACTAGTATCTGACACAGAACTAGGTGACTTCTTTAATGACAGGACAGGTACATCACATGGCTCTTCAATTTGTGAAACAAATTCATCATTGTTCATTCCAATAGAAATGTTATCTGCAGTACGCTTCAAAGAGTGTGTTTGACCATTCACTCCAGCAGCTGAGCCATCTGATAAGAGATTACACACAGCATAATTACTGTCGTTTAATTTACTTAACTCTGTTAACTTATCTTCATTACAGATCTGCTTCCACTTACTGCGGCGCTGCCAGCTGTACAATCTGTTTCTTTTCCTAGGCTTCCGGGTAAAGCAATTGGAACAGTTACATCCATCACTTGAACAATTAGGCTTTATAACTCTTTCAGCATCACAACTTCCAGAACTTTGTAGAGCATCACATTTCTGAGTGTTATCTGAACAGTAAAATGCAGAGTCTGAACTGTTGCCACGATTGCCTCCGGTTATGTTTAGTTTCATCTTTGCATTACGCAACACGTGGCACTGAGATCACAAAGACATGCAGTATCCAATCAGTTTATTAGAATAAAATATACCACAGCATTCACAAGTGTGCTTGTTTGATAAAAGAACATTCGGCGGTGAGGTCATCAAGATATTTTAAACATATAGTATCAAAGAACATTATCAAGAAAGCCAATTCCTGGTTGAAGAAAACTCGGAAATGGTAATGAATTTTACAACAAACTAGGTGCTGCCATCTTGATTATTTGTATTCAAATGCTTAATCAGTTTGTTTACTTTTAAAATGCAGCTATGAAACAAACCAGAGTAAACTACCAATTGTTTACACCACATAAAGAAAATTCAAACTATTAAGAGTAATACTAATACAACGTTGTTTTCCATCCCCAACGAGCATGTATGTAGAATTGTTTGGAATGAAAAAAATGGAAGATTCTCTCGGCTATTGAAAACCTGAACCTGCGTGAGGAGCCTTATTTCCATGGCAGAACATCAGTCAAATAAAATTTATAATGTCATTTGGGTTAGTAACCGCATGCTAGGCCCAGTCACCCATAGCCGGTTTAGATTAAGGGATAAGATCCACCATTACAATTGGATTGTTTTATTAATATGTCAATATATACTCATCTGACATAGTTTGAGTTGATAGGCCTCTATAAAGAGAGGAGCTTTTGATGAATTAATCAAGCAAGAACAAATAAATTAATTACTAGTCTCCTACATCATCGAGTCTCTGATCTCCTATCTCCTTGCAGAGGAGCCGTTGTAGCTATCTTTCTGGTGGTATTTATCCGTCATCAACCCTAATGCATCACAATATGTCCGAATGGTTTTCACTGTGCATGTGCCAGTCCAGACAGGTAGTATTTTTGTGTGCATGCAGAGTCATAGCCAGGTTGAAATTAATTGTAACCTGAAGAGCTTCCAGACTGGGACCAAAGATTTAATTAAGTTGGCATAACAAGACACGAACCTAAATTAAATAGTCACTGGGCCACATGATCTGAACATAAATTCTTACCATAGGGCATTTGACTTTTGTGGATCTGGATTGTTGTTTCCTTGCCATGGTACTGGCAAATATAGGCTTGTGCAGAACAATGTTGAGTGGAACACCAGTCACCTGAAAGTAATCACTCTTTTTAATGGGCAAAAAGACGGATGAATGCCTCAGAATATAGCACATGAGAAGATCCCCAATCTGAAAGACAACAAGTTTCTGTCAAGCAAAGGATATGAGGAACTTTACTAAGCAAAGAAAAAGGATTTCCTTTACACTTACTCTATCCAGGAGAATATTCCAGGATGAAGAAGAAACAAGGTTAGCCTGGCCACCCTAGTAAGCATAAAGATTTAAAAGCATTAATGAAAAATATATAAAGAGCAAAAAATAATTATACCAACGGATCAAGCATGGCAACCTTCCAATCCAAGAAAAGGTTGTCCTTAGCTACTAAGACTAAGCTCAGGACATAGAGCAGCAAGGATTGGTTATGGAGTTTACTGGTTTACATACAATTTTGAAAAGTTCTACATCAATACAAAGCTCGTACCATTTTCACATATACAATACAATCAGAGAGATGGCAATCATGGGATCACTTGTCGGAACCACCAACAGACTTGGCGACGAGGTCGATCTCGTCAGCAGAGGAGCCGCATTCCTTGGCCATGGCAGCATGCGCCAGAGGCGAGCCGGGCTCAGAGGCATCATCACCGAGGCGAGCGGAGCGAAGAGCCTTGTCGAAGTCTTGGGCAGCGGAAGCCACTGCCAGGCGCTTGGCCTTGGCCTTTGAGGCTTTGTCAGCCATGGTCTCCTTGGCGTAAGGCTCCGCCATGGCCAGACGGGCACTGCGCCGGACATGCAGCACGTCCTTGGCACGCTTGGCCTTGCCACGCCTCTTCTTGGCCACAGCCTCATGAACCGCAGGAGCGGGCTCAGGGAGGAGAGGCCCGGTGACATTCTCCGGCGCCGGGGCCGGGGAGGAGACGGCGCGGGTGCGACGCGAGTAGGTGCGCAGCGTGGGCGTGCAGAGAGCGCTCCAGGAGGAGGAGAAGCAACCGGTGGAGAGGCCATCTGCGGAGCATGCTGCTCGATGAGGGCTTCAAAAGCTGCGGCGATGGAGGCGAAAGGCTTAGAGGACACCGGAAGGGATGGAGGGTGGGGAGCGGAGGGCGGCTCAGCGTTCGGGACACACACCGGAGGCGTAGCCACAGGAGCGGGAGGGGAGGCGGCATGCAGGTGATGCAGGATGGAGTTTAGTAGCACAGGTGGGGCGATCGCAACACGGGCTAGTGGGATATCATCATCAAAGGAGGAGATCGCGAGCTCGAGGAACTGGTCCGCGGCAAGGGCAGTGTTTCTGGAGGGAGAGGAGGGAGGCCCCTGCGGGAACTCAGGAGACACGACGAGCGGCCCGAAGGCAGCCATGGCAGCCTCAGCACGCTCAAAGCCACGAGCGCGGTCCGAGCCATCGGAGCCAAAGTCGGAGGCATCATCAGAAGCAGAGCCATCATCGGATGAGAACGGAGAGGGATCATTGGGCCCTAGGCGAGATACTTTGCCATGCTCCAGCAGCTGGACTACGAGGGTATCTAGGTTTGGGAGCTGCACCGTGACGCCGTCAGGAAGACGGGTGCCCTTGAACAGGGCGATGTGGGCACGGATGGAGGTGCGATCATCGGAGAGGATGCAGTACTGGTTAATGGAGTATATCTCTCCAAGGAAGTTGAGGATGAAGTGCACTCCGGATGGATGCCATAGCTCCAGAGGGAAGCCGATGGCCTCGATCTCAGTGATATCGTCCTCGAAGAGAGCAGTGGAGCGACCATGGTTTTCAGCAGGCTCGAAGGAAATGGAGTTGCCATCTATGTGCATGGGGCCTCGGGCGAGAACAGCGTGGCGGACAGAGGCATTGGGGAAGGCGACTAGGCCCTCACCACGAAAAGAAGCGGCGACGCGGAAGGTGGGGTTGCCGCCAAGCTGACGAAGGGCACGACGGATCTCCGGGAAGGGGTTGTGCACATGAGTGCCAAAGTGAACGAAAGCGTAGCGGGCAATGTCATCATGGACAAGCTGTCGTGGGACGACGATTAGGGGTTGAGATGGTGGCTGTGGGATGGGAGCAAAGGTGGGTGGTCCCCTGTGGAAACAAGGCTGCGGAGAGAGGGCGGAGCGAGAGGTAGGTGTAGGCATCGGCGGAGGGAAGGAGTGACGAGCGACCGTGGCTGCCGCAGCGTCATCGAGGTCGCGGATAGCTTTGACGAGGTGGAGCCTGAGCTTGACGGCGATGGCGTCGACGGGGTTGGAGAGATCTGGCGTGGAGAGTTGAGGTCGAGCGCGGCTTCAGGGCAGAGGAGGTCAGTCTCGCTGGTGGCGGCACCGAAATGGTGCGGAAGCGAGGAGGAGGAGCCACTGTAGGTGACCGGCACCAGGAAGGAGCCGATCCGCACCGATGACTGGGGAGCGGCGTCAGGGGCGGCGGGAGCGTTGTTGCTTGTGGCGTCCATGCAGCTAGGAGGAGCAAAGGCTAGGTTAAGATTTGGAGCAGGAGAAGGAGGGAGGGGAGGAAAAGAAGCGAGGAGGCGGGTAGCTTCGCACCTAAAACTGCGGTGGCCGGACCTCCAGCAGCGCGAACAACGGATTGGGTCTCGACAGTCGAAGACCAAGTGATCCAGCGCCAGGCAGCGGAAGCACCGGCGTGTTTTCTTCTTCGTAGCAGCAGTGTAGTGGTGACGGGGGAGAGGAGGCGTGTATGAGTGAGAGAGGGGAAGCTGGGGGGCGGGTATATATGGACGATGATAGGGTGGGGTGAGAAGGGCGTCTCTATAGGATCGCGGCAAGGGGTAGCTGGCCGAGGCGGGGCGCGGCGCATGGCAGAGGGCGAGGGAATCTACTGTGCTTTAGGAAGCGATGGGAGGAGGCAAGTCATGGCAGACGGGGCGCGGATTAGACTGGAGCGGGGCGGAGGGGGCGCGATAATTGCATGCGTGCGTGACCAAGTCCTGGTCCGTGCAGGCGATGTGAGAGGATGGATTGCGCGGGTCACGAGGGGGCCGAGGCCCTATGGCAGTGGCGTGGGGAGTGCGGGTGGGTGAAGATCTGTTGGGGTGCAGGGGAAAATGCCCGGCGGGGCCACCAGATGGGCTCCACTCGTCATCGTCGTTGGATGAGGGGGCAGAGGAAGCGTGGGTGGGGTTATGGAGTGGGGCGTGTGTTGGGGCCGATGGGGGGGCGGTGAGCAGAAGCTGGCGGCCCCAGCAGTCAGAGGCTGTGGGTGGTGGTGGAGTAGGTGCGCGTCGTAGCGGGGGTGTCTGGTAGTCTGTAGTGGGGGTAGGGGATCGGGGAACGGGCTGGCTAGGATTAGGCTTTTTGTTCTTGGGTTGAGCCATGGGGATTGACAGGTGAGACTGGGCGGGTGCTGGCGAAGATATGGGGGAGATACGGAGCAGGACGGGCGGATATGTTGCCACTGCCGAAGGGATGTTGCATGCAAGATTCAAAAAGGTGTCAGCTGTTTGGGGCGGGTTGTTGACGGGGCTTGTCGAGACATGTGCATGCGAGGGGGGAGGGGGCTGTACTGCATGGTCAACTGCGTCGCTGGTAGCAGTCTCGGGGCGAGCAAGGGTACGGGAACCGTTCATGCATGCGGCTGGGGCCGGGTGCACATGGGGAGGCATTGTATCATCGTGCAAGTGTGGTGGTGGGCCCGAACATGCATGGGAGCCATGCGATTTGGACATGGACGTGAGCGAGGTGGTGGCGTGCGTGGAGGCTTTTATGTGTCCTGGATCAAGGAGGGAGAAAGGACCGATGATGGATTCGGCTCTACGGGCTGTTGCGTGTTCGGAGCTGTGAATTGTGGTGTGACTCAAGTAGCCGGGGCGAAAGGTGTTTTCATGCTCAGCGCAGGCCTATGCCTGCGAGGCAAACAAGCGAAATTCAAAAAAAGACGGCACACACGGAGAGCGTGAGATCATGTGATCACGAACTACTGGAGAGGTAACGTAGGTGCAGAACAGTCTAGAATGAAAAATTTGCACGTGAAAAACGCTTGAACTTGCGAAAAGGTGGTCTAAGGCATCAGCAACTAGCTTAACAGAAGGAATAATCGGCTTGAACAGGTGAACTGCAATCCAAACTTGGGTTTGTTGGGTGGGAGGTGTAGTTTTAGGATTACAGGCAACATCCAAGTCATAATCATGCAGCATTAGGTTGCGGAAGCAAATACCGGGGCGAACGAGGCGTACCTTGGAGCCACGGAGAGGCAGCCACACTCTGGTTGGAGCAGGGAGGACAGCGTCAGCCGGAGCTAGGGGGGACCGAACGAGGAGGTGATCCGGAGGCAGGAGCGCAGGAGCGGGAGGCGGCACGGGGGCCGGGCCGAGGGCTGGCCCCGGCGCAGAAGGCCACGGGAAGCGGAGGAGGATTCCGGGCCGCCGAAAATCGCCGAAGCTGGCGATGAGGCAAGCCACAGCACTGCTGGCCACTATGAAGGAGAAACGGCCGACGTCCTCGATGGTGACGTTGAAGGCACGGTGGTTTCTTCCAAACAGGCAGGCCAGGACGAGAGCGAAGGTGTCAGCATCGAGATCGAAGGGAAACTGGATCACACGCACAACCGAGCGGCAACCATGCCAAGGTTCGCTGGGGGGGCGGGGTGACGTGCGAGCGGAGGCGCGACCAGGCCAAGGAGGCGAAGGTGTAACCCAGGTCATGGCGAAGAAGGAGGTGGTCGGCGAGGGTGAGGCAACCCGAGTAGCTTAGAGGGTGGGAAGCAACGATGGTGGCTCTGCTGATGTCGAATGGCTCGATGACGAGGGAAAGGGATGCCGGCGGGCGGCAGGAAGCCTTGTGCCCGAGAAGCATTGCCGCCGCCTCCGAGGAGGTAGCATGGAAGCGGTAGGTGTGGTCGTTGACTTTGTGGACGAAGAAATCCCTGGCGTTGCCGCAGCAGCAAGCCTGGAGAAAGGCTGCTACGAAGGTTTCGTTGAGATGGAGCAGAGTGCCGGAGAAGCGTGCCAGCAGGGGCGTGGAGTAGGATGAGTCGGGGGAGGAGACTGGGAGGTGGTGGCGGCGAAAAACGGCCTCCTGGAGAGCTAGGCCGTGGCCGTCGTCGACGCGGAGGAGGTTGCGGAGCGCAACCTGGCCGGCTTGAACGTAGCGCGGGACGAGTGGACGGGGAGGGTGGAGGAACTGGCTGAGGGCGCCGGAGGAGGGTCTAGGGTTCATCGGAGAGGGCGAGGGAGGCGGGTCGGGAGGGAGGGAGGGAGACGGAGCCATGATAGTGTCGCTCGTTCGCTTTCTCTGTGTCATGCTCATCTAGTCCTAGTTTATCTGCTAAATCGATACTCTTTGTTCTTCCGTGTTTGCTATCTACGTATGCATGGCGTGTCAGCGGTTTAGTGCCTCAAGGTGTCCGTGTTAGTTTTTAAAATGCCTACAACGACTATGTATCTCTGCTCCTGGAACGTTAGGGGCCTGGGTGATGCGGACAAATGCAATGATGTTTTATCTGAACTACTTTCTATCAAACCGCACATGTTGTTTCTCCAAGAAACTAAACTTGCAACTCCCTCTGCTACAAAAATTAGGTCCTTCCTGCCGACCTCCCTCGATTTCTTCGCCACTCTACCTGCTACGGGCTCCGCGGGAGGCTTGCTCTCGGCCGCCAACACTAGCTCCCTTACCATCACAAACCATTCGAACCATGGTTTCTGCTCAACCATCACCTTCACCTCGCTCGCCCTCCCCTCACTCGTTTGCGTTACCAACGTTTACGGCCCGACCATCAGATCGGAAAAACATAACTTCCTCGCTGAACTAAAAGCCATAGCTCCCCCCGAAAACACCCCGTGGCTAATCGTAGGTGACTTCAATCTAATCCATTTCCCACACGAGAAAAACAACGACAACTTTCACCAACGGGAATCCCGCCTATTCAATGAAATGATCGATGAGCTAGCTCTTCTTGAGCTGCCCCTCCTGGATCGGCAGTTCACGTGGTCAAATAACAGAGAAACACCGGTCCTCGAAAGACTCGACCGCGCCTTCTTTAACTTAGCTTGGAACCATGCTTTCCCCAACACCTCATTAACCTCGCTCACTCGCGCCATCTCCGATCATGTCCCACTAATCGTCTCCGTATCCGCGGCCGTGCCTCTCCCCGCCTTTTCGATTGAGCGATCTTTGGGCCTACAACCCAAAGATGCTGGCGCTGATCGCCCAAATCTGGCAGCAACCAGCCTCAGCCCACTCATCCCCTTCGGCCCATTTGGCCCACACCCTTCGAAACTGCCGCTCCCGCCTTAAGAAATGGTCCAAATCTTTGTTGCCTGCCCACACCAGAGAACTGCGCTGCAAACGAGTTATTACGCTGCTAGACTTGAAAGAAGAATCGCGGTCCCTCACCCCTTCAGAAATTCAACTTCGAATAGTTGTTAAAAACACGCTCCTAAGAGCCACCCGCGATCGTATGCTTGCTCTTCGACAACGCTCTAAAATAAAATGTGCCATCTACGGTGACAAAAACACTAAATTCTTCCACGTCTCAGCCTCTCAACGCTTCCGCAAGAACCAAATCCCTGTCTTGCGGCATCTTGGCAGCGACTTCTTCTCCCATGACCAAAAGGCCAAAATCCTAAAAGACTATTACCAAGAGCTTCTAGGCATTCCGGCTGTTACCCAGTGGAATTTCAGTCTACACGATATCTACCCCGCCAAATCCCACAACTGAGGCATCTTGACGCCCCTTTCTCTGACGATGAGATCAAAAATGCTTTCTTGCACATGAACCCCAACGCAAGCCCTGGGCCGGACGGTTTCGGCCCTAGTTTCTACCGCTCCTTTTGGCCACACATTAAACACCAGATCATCCCCTTTTTCCACAAATTTGCATTTCATCTTCCCAAACCGAGCGTTTCAACCGCTCGGTGGTCATCTTGCTCCCCAAGAAAGAGGGTGCAGACAATGCCGGCGCTTTCAGACCTATTGCCCTGCAAAACTGCCCTATCAAAGGATTGCTAAACTTCTCACCAACCGGCTCAAAACTTACATCCCCATGCTTGTTCACGGAGACCAAACGGGCTTTATTACGGGCCGATGCATCGCCGAAAATTTCATATACGTAGCGGATTCCTTGAACTGCTGCCACAAACACAAAGCAGCCACCATGGTACTCAAACTTGATTTCAGAAAGGCCTTCGACTCGATCTCCTGGACCTCCCTAATTAAAATCCTTCAACACTGTGGCTTCCCAACACGCTTCTGCAACTGGGTTGATGACCTATTAACCTCCAGTAAAACTGCTATCTCTCTCAACGGTATCCCTGGTAGCTGGATACAATGCAGGAACGGCCTGCGGCAAGGTGACCCAATCTCTCCCTACCTTTTCATCATTGTTGCTAACGTCCTACAGCAGATGATCCTAAAATCAGCCGCTGCTGAAAACAGTGTCCTTCATCACCCTGTTTACCCAGTGCTCCCTCCGACCGTGCTTCAGTACGCAGACGAAACTCTAATCATTGCACACGCCTCGGTTGCAGCCGCAAATGCTCTTAAGAAAATCCTAGACGACTTTGCTTCGGCTACGGGCCTATGCATCAACTTCTCAAAAACAACGTTTGTGCCTTTGAATATCGACCCCTCCGTCTCTCAACTAATCGCCCAAGCTCTGGGGTGTGCGACCGCCAGCTTTCCTCAAACCTACCTAGGCCTTCCCCTATCGCCTCACAAGCTACCCCCCTCAGCTTTCCAGCCAATCATCTCTTCCTGTAGGAGTCTCCTACCTGGCTGGTGTGCAAAGCTTCTCAACCGTGCAGGTCGCCTCGTCCTCATTTCTTCGGTCCTTGACTCCCTGGCTACGTACTTTATGTCCGTCTTCAAACTGCCAAAAAAGGTTATCAAAATGTTAGACTCCATTCGTAGAGCGTTCTTTTGGGCTATTGAGGAAACGTGCACCGGCTCCAGATGTTTAATTGCATGGAAAAACGTTTGCAAACCTAAAGTTTATGGTGGTCTAGGCATCAAAAATCTTGCTTTTCAGAATGATTGTCTGCTTATGAAGTTTGCCTTCAAATACCTCAACCACAACAACAGCTCCAACCCGATACCTTGAATCTCCTGGCTTGATAAACAGCACCTATGTAGCCTACCTCATGTGGCTAAGTGCTCCAACCCCTCCTTTCTAACAAAGGTCATACAAACTCAGCTTCCCAAACTACTATCCATCTCCTTTGTGCTCACAAACAACGGTCAAAAGACCTTTTTTTGGCTAGATTCTTGGCTTCAAGCCACCCCACTTGCAGCTACCTTCCCAAGCCTCTACTCCCACTCCATAAATACCCACATCCCGGTCGTTCACATCATGCAGTACGGGGTGCAGGCAAACCTGGTGAACAGGCTAACCACGGCCGCCACGCTGAAGCTTCTCGCTCTCTCTTCTTTATTCAGGATACCCAGCTGACGGATGCTCCGGACGAACGATACCTGATCCATGGCACAGGCTTCTCCTCCAAGAAAGCCTATGGACTGCTACTGCACGAGGAGGACGTCGATGATCACGCCCTGCTGATCTGGAGGTCTCGGGGCCCCCACAAGCTTAAACGTTTCGCCTGGCTGCTGTTCAAAGGGCGGCTCAACACCAAATGCAACTTGTTCCACAAAAAGATCTCCCAAGACGTTGTCTGCCCAAGATGTGCTGGCCCCTCCGAGGACACCAACCACCTGCTCCTTGCCTGTCCGCATGCGATTCGGACTTGGGAAAGGCTGGGCTTATCTCCAACCGCGAGGTTCCAAGACTTATGGCTTCTGCAGACTCCAGACACTTTGGACAGCCGTGTGTGGCCTGAAGTTCTCCTCTTGATCCTATGGAAAATCTGGGATTCTAGAAATGCTGTTGTATTCCGAAATGAAGCTCACTCCCCCCTAGTTACTGGTAGAAACATCTGTAATGATTTAGAGGTCTGTCTAAACAGATTCCGTGACTCGGCCGACAAGGCAGCAGCCAACTCCTGGCTGTTGTTCCTTTCCGCACGGCTCGCCGTGACCCTGTAATCTGGTTCCTGGCCCTTGCTGGCTTTGAGGAATATACATACAGGTGGGATCCTCCCCCGGTGATTCCTCAAAAAAAACATATACAATACAAATGTCAACAAATTTGTTGATGGTCAAACATTAAGATCAAATGCACTCATCGTATGATGCCACTTATAAAGTTGTCGATGCCAAAGAAAAGTAGTACAAAACTTTGTACACAAAATTACATGGTATGTTTTCACAACTGAAGAACCTAATCTGATTACCCGAATTGCAGACTGCCAATACCACACATCCACAACATCAACAACCCTTACATGAAGGGAGATACTACTACTAAAATGGCACAGCCTTCATCATTGGTTTTCACAACAGCTCACAATTTGTTTCTGGAGAGGTGCGAAAAATGGATAGAAAAACATACGAAGAAGGAAATGCTAGACAATAAAACGTGCGGCGGCAATTTCTTTTACATACCACAGATCATTCGTCGCCTTTCAAAAAAAAATGACACTCATCGTACGTACCTGATGGATACCATTGCAGAGGACGTTCTTGGTTCTACAGGACCGATCCGTCAAGATCCACTTTATCGTCTCCCGAACGAGCTGGGGCGTACGTAGCACAATGCAGGCAAACGAACGGCAGCTTCAGATATACACCCAACAAGAAACGAGAAATCTAGCCGACACGAGCAAGGATAGAAAATAAATAAACCTGTGCCTGCGAGTGCCCGGCGTTCCCTGGGGTGTACCGCGGCGGCAGGGGCGCGGCCGGCACGGGCTCGACGGCGCAGACGGCGCGGGTGACGAGGCGGCGGTACGCGACGGGATCGCCGTCGCGGAGGAGGTGCGCCCAGCGGCGGCACGCGAGGCACCCGGAGGCCGCGCCGCGGCAGACGGGACAGGGGCGCCGGGGGCGGGGCGGGGCAGCAGCGCGAGGATCGCGCGGCCGAGCAGGCAGGCGCGGGAGCCGTAGGCCAGGCGGAGCTCCGGGCGGCCGCCGAACGCGCGACGGCGGCGCCGCCGCGCCATAATGCGAGCGCGTCGCTGGCGGGGCGAGCGCGGGGGAGGCGCCTGCGGCGGGCGGTGGGCGGGGGAGTGGCGTTTGAGGCGGGATTTTGAAGAGGCGGGGCGGGTCAAAAAATTTCCGCCAATTTTTCTCCCGTGCTCTCTTCTCGTGTTGGTTGGTTCGGCGGCGGTTCGTGCGCTTGCGTCGGGATTCGGAGAGGGGTGGACCTACTACGGTGTTCCATTTTTTTTGGAAAATCTTTGTCACTTTATTCAAAGTTCATAGCTTCTTAGGCTGGTTGTAATGGGGAGTATCATATACTAGTATCATGCATATGATACTAGTGTATGATACTACCTCCCTAATGCATAGTACTTCCTCCGTCCAGGTGTATAGGGCGTTTAAGAAGGTGCAGCACGACCTAGGTGCGTATGGATTGGACTAGAGAAAATTAATTAGCGCGTGTTTATATGTGAATTCATTGCACTGTTTGGGGCAATGCACTTGGGCAGCCAACCACGGAGCCTGGCCGTTTGCATGCGCGTACGATAATTATGTCTTGTGGGTTGCATGCACGGCCTACTACTCCCTCCATTTCCAAATAATTGTCTTTCTAGCCATCTCAAATGGACTACAATATACGGATGTATGTAGACATGTTTTAGAGTGTATATCCATTTATTTTGCTCCGTATGTAGTCACTTGTTAAAATATCTAGAAAGACAATTATTTAGGAACGGAGGGAGTATGTGCCTTGCTATGTGAACTGGACTCACAAAATTAATTATTCTACACCGGACTAGCTAAATGTAGTGACTTATATTATTGGAATTCCTGGATTTGGTTAGATGCCTAATGCACTTGGACGGAGGGAGTATCATATATTAGTATCATGTTGTACTCTATTTATTGCCATGCATGACACAAAGTAGCATAGCATTTAATATGATACGGTATCATGATATGATACTACACCCTCTCTTTCTTCATTTAATGCTATGACACCTCATCAAAATTGCCTAGTTGGCATGCATGATACTGGCTATGATACTACCATTAGAGCATCTCTAGTAGAACCCTCAAACCCTTAAATGTAAAATCAGTTTTAAGGGTTGAGAATTGCCCAGTTTTGACACTTTTACGGGTTGAAAAACAGAGGCAAAGACTAGAACCCTCAAACCCAACCCTTATAACGGAATCGGATAATGGGAACACAAAGTGCAGGATCAAAAGGCAACAATAAAGCAGAGTAAAATAGCCTAGTTTTAAACACTATGAACATGCACGCGAGGAACAGAGGATACAAAAGCGAGAGCGCTGCGACGGCGGGCGGCAAAGCGCGCGGCGGGCGCGCAATGGCCTTGGCAGGCACATGCGCGGCGGCGTGCGGGCGCTGCGACGCTTGGTGGCGAAGCTGCGAGGCGGCCGGCAATGCGGCGGGCGGGCGCAAGCCGCACGGTGCAGCCAATGGCAATGGGTGCCATGGCAATGCACGGGCAAGTGCAATGACGAGCCGAGCGCGGCGGGATAGGCCGGGCGGGGGCGGCCGGAGGCTGGGGCCGGCGGGTGGCGGCGGCCCATGATTCCTCCAGCCTGAACCAACCGCCTCCAGCGATGTGAGAAAAGGAGTGCGGGTTGGGGAGTTTTCCTCCCAACCCTCACTTCTGAGCCGGGAGGAGGTTTGAGGTTCGACCTCTAAATTTTTCTGGTTTGAGGGTTTAGGGGTTCTAGTCTACGGGTTTTTGAATGAAAACTGTAAAAAAGCGGTTATTTTTAGAGATTTGAGGGTTTGAGGGCTCTACTAGAGATGCTCTTACGACCAGCCTTAGTAGCAATCTCCGAGCTAACACAATCAGAAAATACGTGGAGCCAAGTTTTACATGGAGATCTAATACAACTTTTCCTAGCTAAGACATGTGCAACTTTATTCGCCGAACGTCGCACCCAAGCAACCCTAAACTCCTGAAAAAAGCTCAGTAAATCTTTGACCTCCTCAACTAGTTGCCCATTAGTTGAGAAATCGTTTGGCCCATTCTTGATCTTACTTACCGATCCCTGAGAATCTGTTTCGAGGATCGCCTCCTGGACTTGTAGTTCTTGAGCTGGGATTGGAGCCCTCCGGCACGCCAATAGCTCGGCCACCTCTGCATCGTGAGTGGAGGGGGGAAATGGCATGATCCACGGTGTTTTGTGCCAAGCGGATGTGGTGTGAGCCGGTCACGTCAAAGTCGTATGGCGCCTTTCCATTGACCAATCCACGGCAACAGAATTCAAAATGAGAGCACAAAGTGATTCTTGGAGCGGAACTGCTCTACACACGATAAAAGTGTAGACGATATGAAGACGACTAAGTATCCAGCGGCAGTTGCTCCCCTGTACACCTGCATGCTCGACTGGATTTCACTGTTGTCCATGAATCATCTGTATTTTATCGTCTGTGTAGCACTGCTCTTCTTGGAGATGATCATGGAGATATGATGTGCATGCATGTGTTTGAATGTATGTGTGTATGTGTAAGCCTCTGTGTCTGTACCGCGATAAAAAAAGCCAATCCACCCCAACTGTTTGATCAATGGTGTAGCTAGGATCGGGCCTGGCCCCGGGCTGAACACGAATCGAGGATGCTACGATCAATAAAGGAAAGTGATTCCTCGTCCAGCGTCAGATCATTGTCGATCGTACGGTGCAGAAGATGCGTCTTGATTGAGCCGTGCATGCTATTACGGGGGGTGCAGGGTGTCCCCACCAATCATTTTGGCTCATGGGTTTTGCTTCCAGCTTATTGTTGCTTTCACCGATCCATTTTTTCCCCCGCACTCACATAGACGAAGCACGGGCGATTTGGCGGCGACCATGGAGCAACTGCGGCCTAAATCGCTATCGCCCACCTGGACCGACGATGGTGAATGATAGGTATGTTGCAACTCGCCATCGGCGACCTATGGAACATCAATTCGTTTGAAACCGGTAGACCTTAGACATGGAGGTTTAAATTCTAGTAGATCAAAGGTGATTCGTGAGATTTGATCACATTCTTGATTGTGATCGCCTCCTATTTGGTTTTTGGCCCAATTGTCATTGCAATTGATGATGCTTCAGTTTTAACAATATGTACATGAGATACATGTCTGTATGTTATGAAAATTTCAGGAATACTCACGTAAATATGCATTTAACAATTTGTTGTCCAAGCAAGATTTGGAATTGAAGCCTGCCTAAGATTCCATTAACCAATTTAGGGAACAACCAAACAAGTGATTTAGAATTTAAACTCATTATAGTTTCGCTGGGTGGGAGCATACCAGAAGAGCTCAGTAACTGCAAGAAGCTTACGCTCATAACTATGTCCTTCAATGCCTTGCAATATGATTCAAACTCTTCATAACAGAATTCCACCCCTATTCCTATATTATTCACCCATGAAACTAGATACCTACTAGAATGAAGATTGGAAAGGCATGGAAGTCGTGGGAAAGAAGGAACGAGATATAGCGAATTGATATTCCAATCCAATTTAATACCAGTAAGTTGCAAAAAATCATCACAATTGGGGACTCTAATTCACAAAACCACCATCCACTACTGGGGAAAAGGCTAGCAGCAGCGCGGGTTTTCAGGCTAGCAGCAGCGCGAGTGGCCACGCTACTAATAAGGCGCTACAGCTAACTCATAGTAGTAGCGCGGCCCCAACCCGCGCTACTCATTTGACGATATCAAGTAGCTTTTTGGAGCAGCGTTGTGAGCGCGCTACTATTAACTACTGTAGCGGTTTCGTCATCCTCGCTCTGCTATATCTTTCATCATTTTCCCCGCACCATTCCCTTTCGGTTCTCCTTTCACTTTCGGTTCTCCTTTCGGATACTAGATACTAGGTAATGCTAGTAGATATCAAATTCATAAACCATTACTAGATGCGGTAGTACTCGCCGTTCCAAATTACTCGTTGTGGTTTTAGTTCAAACCATGACGAGTAATTTGGAAACGAAAAGTACTAGATAACAATTTCATGCATAGCCAACATGCATCCTCAAGCAGTACAAGGTCATATCAACGGCCATCATCATATGTAGTTCTAGATGGTATCGACGACGATCATCATATGTAGTTCTAGATGATATAGCCACACACACATATGTACGTAGTTCTAGATGATATAGCCACACACACATATGTAGTTCTAGATGATATCGAAGACAATCATCATCCTCAAGCCTGGGCGGTTGGTGTTCCTGATAGTAATTAGGATGGCCTGTCCAACACGAAGATTTTTGCCATCGAGGAATTTCTTCCACCCAACCGAGCTTAAGTGTGTGCGACCGTCCGTGTCCACGTGGTAAGTACAGTTGTGGCGGAGCCCCTTGCGATAAGGCGTAGTCGGTGAGCCTTCTTCATCGGGCTCGATACCATAACTCATGATATGCTCTTTGCCAATTTCTAAATAAGAAAAACATATCAATTAATAAGCATGTGATCGAACTCTACACTAAAACATATATATCATCAACTAGATTCCACACAACATACCATATCATTGGACTGTACACTAAGTAATTCACACTATTAATTTGCATTTGTAAGTATAACATACCATATCATGTCGATCAACCATGGTATTTGTCAAGCGGGTCACGAATGGCACCCGACAAAGTCGACACGTGGCGGAATTATGTCCCACAGTTGGACACCTCCTCCTCACTCAGCCTTGTTTTTGAGCTATGATGGCTTCATGAAGTGGGTCCTTATCATCTTCATCGAGTGGGTCCTCATTATCTTCATCATCTTTATCATCTTCGTCATCTTCATCATCTTCCACGAGTTGAGATAAATGACAACTAGCTTGGGTCTTTCGCTCGGAAGTTGAAGCTGATCAACTCACCACCGATAAGATGCATGCGAGCGACAAGCGGGCCCATCCATCTCCTCCAATCTGCGACATATTGCGTCCTTTCTCGACCTCCATAGTTTACGGCCCCAGTGAGCCTCAAATGTCATAGTGTCTCCGTCGACTTGTTGAATTTCAACCTCACATTGCATGGGACGATCTGTGTAAAATAAGCAAAATGACACAATGCAGAATGCCAACACTAAAATAAGATAGTTATTACATTTCATCTAATTTCTTACACGCGCATGACTGAAAACTTCGGCTCAAGTAGATCAGATCAGCTTGCCGGTTGCAAAATTGTTTGGCGCATCTTGACTTACACAGTTGACATAGTGGTGGTGGTGGTGGCGTCATTCTTCCTAAAGCAATATGAGCAAAGGATTACTAAATCAACTAAATCAAAATGTTCCTAAGTCAACTAAATCAACTAGCCTACTAAATCAACTAAATCAAAATGTTCTAAGTCAACTAAATCAACTAGCCTACTAAGTCAACTAAATCAAAATGTTCTAAGTCAACTAAATCAACTAGCCTACTAAATCAACTAAATCAAAATGTTCTAAGTCAACTAAATCAACTAGCCTACTAAGTCAACTAAATTATATCAACTAAATCAAAATGTTGCATATGAGCAGGAGGGAGAAGGAGGCGACTCGAGGAGGGAGAAGAGAGTAGGATGGAGGAGGAAGGCGGAGCGAGGAGGGCCGGCCAGCGGCCGATTGAGGAGGACGGAGGAGGAAGGCGAGCGAGGAGGGCCGCCAGCAAGCGAGTGGAGAGGGAGGACGGAGGAGGAGGCCGTGCGAGTCCAAGAAGGAGGAGGAGGTGGCCTGGCGCAGACGGGGAGGCGGACAGGCGTCTGGCCTTGACGGAGGAGGGCGGCAGAGCCTGGCGCAGATTTTGAGTGACTGTGTGTGAGTGGATCCGAAGGGAGGAGATGAGGGAGATGGATGGCTTAGCAGTAGCGCTCTTCAGGAAACCACGCTACTACTAAGCTATCTAGCAGCAGCGCTTTTTGAAAGTGCAACTAATCCCCGGGTGGTTTTGGTAATTAATAACAACATATACATCATTGAACTAATAGCTACTTGAGAATCATTTCAGAAAGTTCAGTGATATGGGTATGGCAAGGATGAAGAAGTGGACCCCCAAAATGCTAAGGCAAGCATTGGCAAAAGCTCAAGACTCCATTTTGGTTTAGTGATCCAAGATCACATTGAGTCCATAGGAAAAGCCAATACTATTAAAGGGATGAGGTTATGATGATGATCTGGTTGCTCAAGTGCTTAGTGATATATCTCCTAAACTATCAACAACTTTCACCGCCATATACACTCATAAGTAATCTCGGTCCCACCGATATTCCAAACTTCACCACACCGAGATGAACCACCTCACCATAAGCAAAACCCTAGCAAACTCGGATTTTCCGATTCGACTCGGTCTCACCGAAACATGAGTTATAAGCTTCAGAATCTTACACATCAAATCGGTGTCACCGAGATGATGAAGTCGGTCCCACGAAATTGGCATGCTCTTGTCATTGCACGATCGGACTCACCGAGATTGTATTTTCGGTCCCACGAAAATCCCAACGTTCACATTATTTGAACTATCGGTCTCACCGAGTTGTCAACTTCGGTCCCACCGAGATTGCTCAAATGTGTGTAGCAGTTGGATTTTGTGTGGAGGCTATTTATACCCCTCCACCCCTCTTCATTCGTGGAGAGAGCCATCGAAAGAACTACCACTCCTACCTTACATTTACGAGAAGAGAACTACCTACCCTTGTGTTGAGATCAAGTTGCTCTACTCCCACCATATGAAGCTTGATCTCTAGCCTTCCCAAGTTGCTTTCCACTCAATCCTTTCTTCCACCACAGCCAAATCAGTGAGGAGAGTTGAGTGTTGGGGAGATTATCATTTGAAGCACAAGAGCAAGGAGTTCATCATCATCTACAACATCTATTACCTTTTGGAGGGTGGTGCCTCCTAGATTGGTTAGGTGTCGCTTGGGAGCCTCCGTCGTTGAGATGTGGAGTTGAACCAAGAAGTTTGTAAGGGCAAGGAGATCGCCTACTTCGTGAAGATCTACCCCGAGTAAGGCTAGCCCTCCGTGGGCGTGAGGCCATGATGGAATAGACAAGGTTGCTTCTTCGTGGACCCTTCGTGGGTGGAGCCCTCCGTGGACTCTCGCAGGCCGTTACCCTCCGTGGGTTGAAGTCTCCATCAGCGTGGAAATACGATAGCACCACCTATCGGAACCACGAGAAAAATGACCGCGTCTCCAAAATTGCGTTTGCTCTTCTCCACCTCTCTTTACTACATGTGCAATTTACTTTCCGCTGCCTATACTCTAGAATTGCATGTGTAGGGTGATGCTTGACTTGATCATAATTGTGAATCTGCCAAAAACTGTTCTTTGTCAAAAGGCAGAATTTTTATATTGTCAAGTAGTCTAATCACCCCCCCTCTAGACATACTTTCGATCCTACACTTTTCACAGTAAAGCGCTACTGCTATGTGTCAGCATGCAAAAATAGACTTTGTTCAATATATCAAAAACACATTGATCATCAACGATCTTTTTGTGTACAATCTGATTTGACAATATGAGTCCTCACCAGTTTAGGAACAGTGAAGACTCATATTGCAACCTAAATTCTACACATAGAGTTCAATGAAGATCAAGTGCTTGTCAAAGTGTGAGAAGTAACATATTTAAGGCGGTAGAAACTCTCTTCACGGAGCGAGGTGGGACTAAATTTTTGTAGGAAACTTAGCGATGGCGCTTATCCGAGAAAAGCGCCGCTACTATGCCATGTAGCGATAGCGCGCATCACGCTAACACGTTGTTGCTATAACTAGCCTCATGGCGACCTCGTAGGAATTATAGCGGCAGCGTCTTTTCGGTGACGCGCCATCGCTATATTTGTCTCGGCGAATGAGTTTCATCCGTCTGCGCTCTTCGCTAGTTAGGAGCGGCGAGTTATTTTGGGCGCTGCGATAAGTTACGTGTATAGGCTTTTCCTAGTAGTGATCTTTCAAGCTTCGTGATGGAGACAACGACGGCGCGCATGGAGGCGTTAAGAAGAAATGCTTGAGAAAGAGAGAGAGCCAACACTGCTGGGTGAGTCCTACTTATGACCCACAAGTATAAGGGATCTATCGTAGTCCTTTCGATAAGTAAGAGTGTCGAACCCAACACTACTAGGGAAAAGGCTAGCAGCAGGCGGGTTTGAGAGCTAGCGGCCTGCGGTGGCAGCGCTACTAATAAGGCGTAGAGCTAACTCATAGTAGTAGCGCGGCCCCAATCCACGCTACTATCATTGACGATATCGCCAGCGCTTTTTGGAACACGCGTGAACGCGCTACTATTAACTACCCAGCGGTTTCGTCATCCTTCGCTACTACTATATCGTTCATCATTTTCCCCTGCACCATTCCTTTCGGTTCTCCTTTCACTTTCGTTTCACCTTTGGATACTAGATACTAGGTAATCGCTAGTAGATATCAAATTCATAAACCATTACTAGGTATGGTAGTACTCGTTCCAAATTACTCGTCGTGGTTTTAGTTCAAACCACGACGAGTAATTTGGAACGAAAAAGTACTAGATAACAATTTCATGCATAGCCAACATGCATCCTCAAGCGATACAAGGTCATATCAACGACCATCATCATATGTAGTTCTAGGTGATATCGACGACGATCATCATATGTAGTTCTAGATGATATAGCCACACACACATATGTACGTAGTTCTAGATGATATAGCCACACACACATATGTAGTTCTAGATGATATAGCCACACACATATGTAGTTCTAGATGATATCGAAGACAATCATCATCCTCAAGCACAGGCGGTTGGTGTTCTGATAGTAATTAGGATGGCCTG
This sequence comes from Aegilops speltoides, assembly GCA_021437245.1. Classification (NCBI taxonomy): domain Eukaryota; kingdom Viridiplantae; phylum Streptophyta; class Magnoliopsida; order Poales; family Poaceae; genus Aegilops; species Aegilops speltoides. The sequence continues at coordinate 160,417,689 of CM038147.1, forward strand.
TCCAACACGAAGATTTTTGCCATCGAGGAATTTCTTCCACCCAACCGAGGTTAAGTGTGTGCGACCGTCCGTGTCCACGCAGTAAGTACAGGTTGTGATGGAGCCCCTGCGATGGCGTAGTCGGTGAGCCTTCTTCATCGTGCTCGATACCATAACTCACAGATATGCTCTTTGCCAATTTTGAATAAGAAAAACATATCAATTAATAAGCATGTGATCGAACTCTACACTAAAACATATATATCATCGACTAGATTCCACACAACATACCATATCATTGGACTGTACACTAAGTAATTCACACTATTAATTTGCATTTGTAAGTATAACATACCATATCATGTCGATCAACCATGGTATTTGTAAAGCGGGTCACAAATGGCACCCGACAAAGTCGAGACGTGACGGAATTATGTCCCACAGTGTTGGACACCTCCTCCTCACTCAGCCTTGTTCTTTGAGCTACGATGGCTTCATGAAGTGGGTCCTCATCATCTTCATCGAGTGGGTCCTCATTATCTTCATCATCTTCATCATCTTCGTCATCTTTATCATCTTCCACCAGGTTGAGATAAATGACAGCTAGCTTGGGTCTTTCTGCTCGGAAGTTGAAGCTGATCAACTCACCACTAGTAAGATGCATGCGAGTGACGAAATGGGCCCATCCATCTCCTCCAATCTGCGACATATTGAGTCCTTTCTCGACCTCCATAATGTACGGCCCCCTAGGAGCCTCAAATGTCACAGTGTCTCCTGTCAGCTTGTTGAATTTCAACCTCACATTGCATGGGACGATCTCTGTAAAATAAGCAAAATGACACAATGCAGTAATGCCAACACTAAAAATAAAATAGTTATTACATTTCATCTAATTTCTCACCGCCGCATGACTAAAACTTCAACTTGGAAGTAGATCTTGAGATCAGCTTGCCGGTTGCAAGGCTCTTTGGCGCATCTTGACTTACACAATTGACATAGTGGTGGTGGTGGTGGCGCCATTCTTCCTAAAGCAATATGAGCAAAGGATTACTAAATCAACTAAATAAAAATGTTCCTAAGTCAACTAAATCAACTAGCCTACTAAATCAACTAAATCAAAATGTTCTAAGTCAACTAAATCAACTAGCCTACTAAGTCAACTAAATCAAAATGTTCTAAGTCAACTAAATCAACTAGCCTACTAAATCAACTACATCAAAATGTTCTAAGTCAACTAAATCAACTAGCCTACTAAGTCAACTAAATCAAAATGTTCTAAGTCAACTAAATCAACTAGCCTACTAAATCAACTAAATCAAAATGTTCTAAGTCAACTAAATCAACTAGCCTACTAAGTCAACTAAATTATATCAACTAAATAAAAATGTTGCATATGAGCAGGAGGGAGAAGGAGGGCGACTCGAGGAGGGAGAAGAGAGTAGGATGGAGGAGGAAGGTGGAGCGAGGAGGGGCCGGCCGGCGCGGTCAGTTGAGGGAGGACAGAGGAGGAAGGCGGAGCGAGGAGGGGCCGGCCAGCGGCGAGTGGAGAGGGAGGACGGAGGAGGAGGTCGATGCACGAGTCCAGCAAGGAGGAGGAGGTGACGGCAGTCTGCGACGGGGAGGGCGGCGGGCGCGCGCAGAGCGGAGGAGGGCGGCGGGCGCGCGCGCAGATTTTGAGTGGTCAGTGTGAGTGGATCGAAGGGAGGAGATGAGGAGATGGATGGCTTAGCGATGGCGCTCTTGAAACCACGCTCTTCGCTAAGCTATCTAGCAACAACGCTTTCACAAGATGGCGCTCTTGCTATGTGTGAGCATGCAAAATAGACTTTGTTCAATATATCAAAACACATTGATCATCAACGATCTTTTGTGTACAATCTGATTTGACAATATGAGTCCTCACGGTTTAGGAGCAGTGAAGACTCATATTGCAACCTAAATTCTACACATAGAGTTCAATGAAGATCAAGTGCTTGTCAAAGTGTGAGAAGTAACATATTTAAGGCGGTAGAAACTCTCTTCACGGAGCGAGGTGGGACTAAATTTTTGTAGGAAACTTAGCGATGGCGCTTATCCGAGAAAAGCGCCGCTACTATGCCACGTAGCGATGGCGCGCATCACACTAACGCGTTGCTGCTATAACTAGCCTCATGGCGACCTCGTAGGAATTATAGCGGCAGCGCGTCTTTAGGTGACGCGCTCTCGCTATATTTGTCTCGGCAGCGAGTTTCATCCGTACGCGCTACTGCTAGTTAGCAGCAGCGAGTTATTTTGGAGCGCGCTGCTGATAAGATTCTGTGTATAGGCTTTTCCCTAGTAGTGATCTTTCAAGCTTCGTGATGGAGACAACGACGGCGGCGCACAGAAGGCATTCGTAAGAAATGCTTGAGAAAGAGAGAGGAGCCAACACACTGGGTGGGTCCTACTTATGACCCACAAGTATAAGGGATCTATCGTAGTCCTTTCGATAAGTAAGAGTGTCGAACCCAACACTACTAGGGAAAAGGCTAGCAGCAGCGCGGGTTTGCAGGCTAGCAGCAGCGCGGGTGGCCGCGCTACTAATAAGGCGCTACAGCTAACTCATAGTAGTAGCGCGGCCCCGACCCGCGCTACTACTGTTGACGATATCAGCAGCGCTTTTTTGGAATGCGCTGTGAACGTGCTACTATTAACTACCTGTAGCGGTTTCCTCATCCCTCGCTACTGCTATATCTTTCATCATTTTCCCCATGCACCATTCCCTTTCAGTTCTCCTTTCACTTTCAGCTCTCCTTTCAGATACTAGATACTAGGTACTGCTAGTAGATATCAAATTCATAAACCATTACTAGGTACGGTAGTACTCCCTTCGTTCCAAATTACTCGTCGTGGTTTTAGTTCAAACCACGACGAGTAATTTGGAACGAAGGGAGTACTAGATAACAATTTCATGCATAGCCAACATGCATCCTCAAGTAGTACAAGGTCATATCAACGACCATCATTATATGTAGTTCTAGATGATATCGACGACGATCATCATATGTAGTTGTAGATGATATAGCCACACACACATATGTACGTACTTCTAGATGATATAGCCACACACACATATGTAGTTCTAGATGATATAGCCACACACACATATGTAGTTCTAGATGATATCGAAGACAATCATCATCCTCAAGCACAGGCGGTTGGTGTTCTGATAGTAATTAGGATGGCCTGTCCAAGGCGAAGATTTTGCCATCGAGGAATTTCTTCCACCCAACCGAGCTTAAGTGTGTGCGACCGTCCGTGTCCACGCAGTAAGTCTGAGTTGTGACGGATCCCCTTGCGATGGCGTGGTTTAGTGAGCCTTCTTCATCGAGCTCGATACCATAACTCACAGATATGCTCTTTGCCAATTTCTGAATAAGAAAAACATATCATATCAATTAATAAGCATGTGATCGAACTCTACACTAAAACATATATATCATCGACGATTCCACACAACATACCATATCATTGGACTGTACACTAAGTAATTCACACTATTAATTTGCATTTGTAAGTAACATACCATATCATGTCGATCAACCATGGTATTTTTCAAGTGGGTCACTAATGGCACCCCGACAAAGTCAGCACGTGGCGGAATTATGTCCCACAGGTTGGACACCTCCTCACTCAGCCTTGTTCTTTGAGCTACGATGGCTTCATGAAGTGGGTCCTCATCATCTTCATCGAGTGGGTCCTCATTATCTTCATCATCTTCATCATCTTCGTCATCTTCATCATCTTCCACGAGGTTGAGATAAATGACAGCTAGCTTGGGTCTTTACGCTCGGAAGTTGAAGTCGATCAACTCACCACCGATAAGATGCATGCGGCGATGAAACGGGCCCATCCATCTCCTCCAATCTGCGGCATATTCGTCCTTTCTCGACCTCCATAGTGTACGACCCCAGGGAGCCTCAAATGTCACAAAGTCTCCTGTCGACTTGTTGAATTTCAACCTCACATTGCATGGGACGATCTGTAAAATAAGCAAAATGACACAATGCAATAATGCCAACACTAAAAATAAAATAGTTATTACATTTCATCTAATTTCTTACCGCGCATGACGAAAACTTCACCGGAAGTAGATGCAAATCAGCTTGCCGATTGCAAGGTCTTTGGCGCATCTTGACTTACACAATTGACATAGTGGTGGTGGTGGTGGCGCCATTCTTCCTAAAGCAATATGAGCAAAGGATTACTAAATCAACTAAATCAAAATGTTCCTAAGTCAACTAAATCAACTAGCCTACAAAATCAACTAAATCAAAATGTTCTAAGTCAACTAAATCAACTAGTCTACTAAGTCAACTAAATCAAAATGTTCTAAGTCAACTAAATCAACTAGCCTACTAAATCAACTAAATCAAAATGTTCTAAGTCAACTAAATCAACTAGCCTACTAAGTCAACTAAATCAAAATGTTCTAAGTCAACTAAATCAACTTGCCTACTAAATCAACTAAATCAAAATGTTCTAAGTCAACTAAATCAACTAGCCTACTAAGTCAACTAAATTATATCAACTAAATCAAAATGTTGCATATGAGCAGGAGGGAGAAGGAGGCGACTCGAGGAGGAGAAGAGAGTAGGATGGAGGAGGAAGGTGGAGCGAGGAGGGGCCGGCGTGGGCAGTTGAGGAGGATGGAGGAGGAAGGCAGAGCGAGGAGGGCCGGCCAGCGGCGAGTGGAGAGGAGGATTTGAGGAGGAGGCTGGTACCGAGTCCAGCAAGGAGGAGGAGGTGGCCTGGGCCAGACAGGCCTTGGCGCAGACGGGAGGGCGGCGGCGCGCGGGCCTTGACGGGAGGAGGGGCGACGGGCGGTGCAGATTTTGAGTGGTGTGTGAGTGGATCCGAAGGAGGAGATGAGGAGATGGATGGCTTAGCGAGAGCGCTCTTGAAACCACGCTCTTCGCTAAGCTATCTAGCAACAACGCTTTTCACGATGGCGCTCTTGCTATGTGTCAACATGCAAAATAGACTTTGTTCAATATATCAAAAACACATTGATCATCAACGATCTTTTTGGTACAATCTGATTTGACAATATGAGTCCTCACCGGTTTAGGAATAGGTGAAGACTCATATTGCAGCCACAAATTCTACACATAGAGTTCAATGAAGATCAAGTGCTTGTCAAAGTGTGAGAAGTAACATATTTAAGGCGGTAGAAACTCTCTTCACGGAGCAAGGTGGGACTAAATTTTTGTAGGAAACTTAGCAGTAGCTCTTATCCGAGAAAAGCGCTTCTACCATGCCATGTAGCAGTAGCGCGCATCACGCTAACACGTTGCTGCTATAACTAGCCTCGCAGCGGCCTCATAGGAATTATAGCGGCGCGTCTTTGGTGACGCGCTCTCGCTATATTTGTCTCAAAGAATGAGTTTCATCCGTCGCGCTCTTGCTAGTTAGCAGCAGCGAGTTATTTTGAGCGCCAGCTGGCGATAAGATTCTCGTATAGGCTTTTCCTTAGTAGTGCAACGAGGAGCAGAAGGAAATGATAAGCAGTTATCTGCAAGGTATTTTCTGCAGGCACTGAAATTGTCGGTAACAGATAGTTTTGTGATAAGATAATTTCTAACGGGTAACAAGTAACAAGTGTAGAAAAAGTGCAACAAGGTGGCTCAATCCTTTTTATAGCAAAGGATAAGCCTAGACGAACTCTTATATAAAGCAAAGTGCTCCCGAGGACACATGAGAATTACTGTCAAGTTAGTTTTCATCATGCTCGTATGATTCACATTCGTTATTTTGATAATTTGATATGTGGGTGGACCGGTGCTTGGGTGTTATCTTACTTGGACAAGCCTCCCACTTATGATTAACCCCTCTCGCAAGCATCCGCAACTAGAAAGAATAATTAAGATAAATCTAACCATAGCATGAAACATGTGGATCCAAATCAGCCCCTTATGAAGCAGCGCATAAACTAGGGTTTAAACTTCTGTCACTCTAGAAAGAATAAATGCCTCCCCCTAGGCCCAAATCATGGCGAAGTGTCATGTAGTCGGCGTGAAGGAAATATGCCCTAGAGGCAATAATAAAGTTATTATTTATTTCCTCATATCATGATAAATGTTTATTATTCATGCTAGAATTGTATTACCTGGAAAAATGATACATGTGTGAATACATAGTATAACATAATGTCACTAGTATGCCTCTACTTGACTAGCTCATTAATCAAGGATGGTTATGCTTCCTAACCATAGACATGTGTTGTCATTTGATTAACGGGATCACATCATTAGGAGAATGATGTGATTGACTTGACCCATTCCGTTAGCCTAGCACTTGATCGTTTAGTATGTTGCTATTGCTTTCTTCATGACTTATACAAAGTTCCTACAACTATGAGATTATGCAACTCCCGTTTACCGGAGGAACACTTTGTGTGCTACCAAACGTCACAACATAACTGGGTGATTATAAAGGAGCTCTACAGGTGTCTCCAAAGGTACATGTTGAGTTGGCGTATTTCAAGATTAGGTTTTGTCACTCCGATTGTCGGAGAGGTATCTCTAGGCCCTCTCGGTAATGCACATCACTATAAGCCTTGCAAGCAATGTAGCTAATGAGTTAGTTACGGAATGATGCATTACGTAACAAGTAAAGAGACTTGCTGGTAACGAGATTGAACTAGGTATTGGATACCGACGATCGAATCTCGGGCAAGTAACATACCGATGACAAAGGGAACAACGTATGTTGTTATGAGGTTTGGCCGATAAAGATCTTCGTAGAATATGTAGGAGCCAATATGAGCATCCAGGTTCCGCTATTGGTTATTGACCGGGAACAGTTCTAGGTCATGTCTACATAGTTCTCGAACCCGTAGGGTCCGCACGCTTAACGTTACGATGACAATTTTATTATGAGTTTATAAGTTTTGATGTACTGAAGGTTGTCCGGAGTCCCGGATGTGATCACGGACATGACGAGGAGTCTCGAAATGGTCGAGACATAAAGATTGATATATTGGAAGACTATATTTGGATATCAGAAACGTTCCGGGTGAAATTAGGATTTTACCGGAGTACCGGGGGGTTACCGGAACCCCCTTGGGGGTTAATGGGCCTACATGGGCCATGAGGGAGAAGAGGAGGGCTGGCCAGGGCAGGCCGTGCACCCCCTCCCCCTAGTCCGAATAGGACAGGGAAGGGGGGGGGCGGCGCCCCCTTTCCTCTTTCCCCTCCCTCCTTTCCTTCTCCACCAAGGCAAGAGGAGGAGTCCTACTCCGGTGGGAGTAGGACTCCTCGAGCGCACCCCTAGGGGCCGCCGCCTCCCCCCTCCCTCCTTTATATCTGAGGCGGGGGGCACCTCTAGACACTGAAGTTGATCTTCATGATCGTTCCTTAGCCGTGTGCGGTGCCCCCCTCCACCATATTCCACCTCGGTCATATCGTTGCGGTGCTTAGGCGAAGCCCTGCGTCGGTAGAACATCATCATCGTCACCACGCCGTCGTGCCGACGAAGCTCATCCCCGACACCCTGCTGGATCGGAGTCCGGGGATCGTCATCGAGCTGAACGTGTGCTGAACTCGGAGGTGCCATACGTTCGGTACTTGGATCGGTCGGATCGTGAAGACGTATGACTACATCAACCGCGTTGTCATAACTCTTCCGCTTACGGTCTACGAGGGTACGTGGACAACACTCTCCCCTCTCGTTGATATGCATCACCATGATCTTGCGCGTGCGTAGGAATTTTTTTGAAATTACTACGTTCCCCAACAGTGGCATCCGAGCCTAGGTTTTATGCATTGATGTTATATGCACAAGTAGAACACAAATGAGTTATGGGTGATACAAGTCATACTGCGTACTAGCATGTCATACTTTGGTTCAGCGGTATTGTTGGATGAAGCGGCCCGGACCGACATTACGCGTACGCTTATGCGAGACTGGTTTTACCGCCGTGCTTTGCACACAAGTGACTAGCGGGTGTCTGTTTCTCCAACTTTAGTTGAATCGAGTGTGGCTACGCCCGGTCCTTGCGAAGGTTAAAACATCACTAACTTGACAAACTATCGTTGTGGTTTTGATGCATAGGTAAGAACAGTTCTTGCTCAACCCGTAGCAGCCACGTAAAATTTGCAACAACAAAGTAGAGGACGTCTGACTTGTTTTTGCAGGGCATGTTGTGTTGTGATATGGTCAAGACGTGATGCTATATTTTATTGTATGAGATGATCATGTTTTGTAACCGAAGTTATCGGCAACTGGCAGGAGCCATATGGTTGTCGCTTTATTGTATGAAATGCAAACGCCCTGTAATTGCTTTACTTTATCATTAAGCGGTAGCGATAGTCGTAGAAGCAATAGATGGCGTAATGACAACGATGCTACGATGGAGATCAAGGTGTCGCGCCGGTGATGATGGTGATCACGACGGTGCTTCGGAGATGGAGATCACAAGCACAAGATGATGATGACCATATCATATCACTTATATTAATTGCATGTGATGTTTATCCTTTATGCATCTTATCTTGCTTTGATTGACGGTAGCATTTTAAGATGATCTCTCACTAAATTATCAAGAAGTGTTCTCCACGAGTATGCACCATTGCGAAAGTTCTTCGTCTTTGAGACACCACGTGATGATCGGGTGTGATAGGCTCTCGTAGAAATACAATGGGTGCAAAACAGTTACACGCGAATACTCGGGTTAAACTTGACGAGCCTAGCATATCTGAGATATGGCCTCGAAACATGGAGACCGAAGGTCGAGCGTGAATCATATAGTAGATATGATCAACATAGAGATGTTCACCATTGAAACTACTCCATCTCACGTGATGATCGGACATGGTTTAGTTGATTTGGATCACGTGATCACTTAGATAACTAGAGAGATGTCTGTCTAAGTGGGAGTTCTTAAGTAATATGATTAATTGAACCTAAATTTATCATGAACTTAGTACCTGATAGTATTTTTGCTTGTCTATGTTGGTTGTAGATAGATGGCTCGTCTTTGTTGTTCGTTGAATTTTAATGCATTCCTTGAAAGCTAAGTTGAAAGATGATGGTAGCAATTACACGGATTGGGTCCGTAACTCGAGATTATCCTCATTAATGCACGTAAGAATTACGCCTGGAAGCACCGCTGGGTGCGAACTGCTTCTTGATCTGGCCGACGGCGTTAAAACGTCTGGCGAGCAAAGTCGATGACTACTCGATAGTTCGATGTGCCATGCTTCACGGCTTGGAACCGGTCTTCAACGATGTTTTGAGCGTCATGGAGCATATGAGATGTTCGAGAGTTGAAGTTAATATTTCAAGCAAATGCCCGAATTGAGAGATATGAAGTCTCCAATAAGTTCTATAGTTGTAAGATGGAGGAGAATAGTTACGTCGGTGAACACATACTCAAAATGTGCAGGTATAATAATCACTTGATTCAAGCTGGGAGTTAATCTTCACGATGATAGTGTCATTGATGAATTCTTCAATCACTACCACCAAGCTACAAGAGCTTCGTGATGAACTATAATATGCAAGGGATGGACAAGACTATTCCCGAGCTCTTCGCAGTGCTAAAAGCCGCGGAGGTAGAAATCAAGAAGGAGCATCAAGTGTTGATGGTTAACAAGACCACCAGTTTCAAGAAAAAAAGGCAAAGGGAAGAAGAAGGGGAACTTCAAGAAGAACATCAAACAAGTTCTTTGCTCGGAGAAGAAACCCAAGTCTGGACCTAAGCACGAGGCCGAGTGCTTCTCTTGCAAGCGGTGGACACCGGAAGTGGAACGCCCCAAGTATTTGGCGGATAAGAAGGATGGCAAAGTGAACAAAGGTATATGTGATATACATGTTATTGATGTGTACCTTACTAATGATCGCATAGTACACAGGTATTTGATCTTGGTTCTATTGCTAATATTTGCAACTCGAAGCAGGGGACTACTGATTAAGCGAAGATTGGCTAAGGGCGAGGTGACAATGCGCGTGGGAAATGGTTCCAAAGTCGATGTGATCGCGGTCGACACGCTACCTCTACATCTACCATCGGGATTAGTTTTAGACCTAAATAATTGTTATTTGGTGCGAGTGTTGAGCATGAACATTATATCTGGATCTTGTTTGATGCGAGACGGGTATTCATTTAAATCAGAGAATAATGGTTGTTCTATTTATATGAGTAATATCTTTTATGGTCATGCACCTTTGAAGAATGGTCTATTTTTATTAAATCTCGATAGTAGTGATACACATATTCATAATGTTGAAACCAAAAGATGCAGAGTTGATAATGATAGTGCAACTTATTTGTGGGACTGCCGTTTAGGTCATATCGGTGTAAAGCGCATGAAGAAACTCCATACTGATGGACTTTTGGAATCACTTGATTATGAATTACTTAGTACTTGTGAACTGTGCCTCATGGGCAAGATGACTAAAACGCCATTCTCCGGAACTATGGAGCGAGCAACTGATTTATTAGAAATCATACATACTGATGTACGTGGTCCAATGAATATTGAGGCTCGCGGCGGGTATCGTTATTTTCTCACCTTCACATATGATTTGAGCAGATATGGGTATATCTACTTAATGAAACACAAGTCTGAAACATTTGAAAAGTTCAAAGAATTTCAGATTGAAGTGGAAAATCATCGTAACAAGAAAATAAAATTTCTGCGATCGATCGTGGAGGAGAATATTTGAGTTCTGAGTTTGGTTTACCTTTGAAGCAATGCGGAATAGTTTAGCAACTCCGCCACCGGAACACCACAAATGAAATGGTGTGTCCGAACGTCATAATCGTACTTTACTAGATATGGTGCGATCTATGATGTCTCTTCTTGATTTACCGCTATCGTTTTGGGGTTATGCTTTAGAGGCGGCGCATTCACGTTAAATAGGGCACCATCAAAATCCGTTGAGTCGGCGCCTTATGAGCTGTGGTTTGGCAAGAAACCAAAGTTGTCGTTTCTTAAAGTTTGGGGCTGCGATGCTTATGTGAAGAAACTTCAACCAGATAAGCTCGAACCCAAATCGGAGAAATATGTCTTCATAGGATACCCAAAAGAGACTATTGGGTACACCTTCTATCACAGATCTGAGGGCAAGATTTTCATTGCTAAAATTCGGATCCTTTCTAGAGAAGGAGTTTCTCTTGAAAGAAGTGAGTGGGAGGAAAGTAGAACTTGATGAGGTAACTGTACATGCTCCCTTGTTGGAAAGTAGTCCATCACAAGAACCGGTTCCTGTGACAACTACACCAAATAGTGAGGAAGCTAATGATATTGATCATGAAACTTTAGATCATGTTTCTACTGAACCTCGTAGGTCTACCAGAGTAAGATCCACACCAGAGTGGTACGGTAATCCTATTTTGGAAGTCATGTTACTTGACCATGGCGAACCTACAAACTATGAGGAATCGATGATGAGCCCAGATTCCGCAAAATGGCTAGAAGCCATGCAATCTGAGATGGGATCCATGTATGAGAACAAAGTATGGACTTTGGTTGACTTGCCCGATGATCGGCAAGCCATTGAGAATAAATGGATTTTTAAGAAGAAGACTAACACTGATGGTAATGTAACTATCTACAAAGCTCGACTTGTTGCGAAAGGTTTTCGACAAGTTCAAGGGGTTGACTACGATGAGACTTTCTCACCCGTAGCGATGCTTAAGCCTGTCCGAATCATGTTAGCAATTGCGCATTTATGATTATGAAATTTGGCAAATGGATGTCAAAACTGCATTCTGAATGGATTTACGGAAGAAGAGTTGTATATGATGCAACCGAAGGTTTTGTCGATCCAAAAGGTGCTAACAAAGTATGCAAGCTCCATGATCCGTTTATGGACCGGTGCAAGCATCTCGGAGTTGGAATAAGCGCTTTGATAGTGTGATCAAAGCATATGGTTTTATCTGAGACTTTTGGAGAAGCTTTGTATTTACAAGAAAGTGAGTGGGAGCTCTGTAGCATTTCGATATTATATGTAGATGACATATTATTAATTGGAAATGATATAGAATTTCTGGATAGCATAAAGGGATACTTGAATAAAAGTTTTTCAATGAAAGACCTCGGTGAAGCTGCTTACATATTAGGGAATCAAGATCTATAGAGATAGATCAAGACGCTTAATTGGACTTTCACAAATCAGATACCTTGACAAAGTTTTGAAAAAGTTCAAAATGGATCAGGCAAAGAAAGGGTTCTTACCTGTATTACAAGGTGTGAAGTTGAGTCAGACTCAATGCCCGACCACAACAGAAGATAGAGAGAAAATGAAAGATATTCCTATGCTTGACCATAGGCTCTATCATGTATGCAATCTTGTGTACCAGACTGGCGTATGCTTAGCAATAAGCTTAGCGGTGTAGGTACCAAAGTAATCCAGAGTGGATCATCGGACAGCGGTCAAGAACATCTGAAATACGAAAAGGACTAAGGATACGTTTCTCGTTTATGGAGGTGACAAAGAGCTAGTCGTAAATGGTTACGTCGATGCAAGCTTTGACACTGATCTGGACGATTCTAAATCGCAAACCGGATACGTGTTTTTATTAAACAGTGGAGCTGTAAGTTGGTGCAGTTCTAAACAAAGCGTCGTGGCGAGATCTACTTGCGAAGCGGAGTACATAGCTGATTCAGAAGCATCGAATGAAGGAGTCTGGATGAAGGAGTTCATTTCCGATCTAGGTGTCATACCTAGTGCATCGGGACCAATGAAGATCTTCTTGATAATACTGGTGCAATTGCCTTGGCAAAGGAATCCAGATTTCACAAGAGGACCAAGCACATCAAGAGACGCTTCAATTCCATCCGGGACCAAGTCCAGGTGGGAGACATAGAGATTTGCAAGATACATACGGATCTGAATGTTGCGCAACCGTTGACTAAGCCTCTTCCATGAGCAAAACATGATCAGCAGAAGACTCCATGGGTGTCGAATCATTCTTCGTAATCTAGATTATTGACTCTAGTGCAAGTGGGAGACTGAAGGAAATATGCCCTAGAGGCAATAATAAAGTTATTATTTATTTCCTCATATCATGATAAATGTTTATTATTCATGCTAGAATTGTATTACCTGGAAACATGATACATGTGTGAATACATAGACAAACATAATGTCACTAGTATGCCTCTACTTGACTAGCTCATTAATCAAAGATGGTTATGTTTCCTAACCATAGACATGTGTTGTCATTTGATTAACGGGATCACATCACTAGGAGAATGATGTGATTGACTTGACCCATTCTGTTAGCCTAGCACTTGATCGTTTAGTATGTTGCTATTGCTTTCTTCATGACTTATACAAAGTTCCTACAACTATGAGATTATGCAACTCCGTTTACCGGAGGAACACTTTGTGTGCTACCAAACGTCACAACATAACTGGTTGATTATAAAGGAGCTCTACAGGTGTCTCCAAAGGTACATGTTGAGTTGGCGTATTTCGAGATTAGGTTTTGTCACTCTGATTGTCGGAGAGGTATCTCTGGGTCCTCTCTGTAATGCACATCACTATAAGCCTTGCAAGCAATGTAGCTAATGAGTTAGTTACGGAATGACGGATTACGTAATGAGTAAAGAGACTTGCCGGTAACGAGATTGAACTAGGTATTGGATACCGACGATCGAATCTCGGGCTAGTAACATACCGATGACAAAGGGAACAACGTATGTTGTTATGCGGTTTGACCGATAAAGATCTTCGTAGAATATGTAGGAGCCAATATGAGCATCCAGGTTCCGCTATTGGTTATTGACCGGGAACAGTTCTAGGTCATGTCTACATAGTCCTCGAACCCGTAGGGTCCGCACGCTTAACATTACAATGACAGTTTTATTATGAGTTTATAAGTTTTGATGTACCGAAGGTTGTTCGGAGTCTCGGATGTGATCACGAACATGACGAGGAGTATCGATATGGTCGAGACATAAAGATTGATATATTGGAAGCCTATATTTGGATATCGGAAACGTTTTGGGTGAAATCGGGTTTACTTGAGATACTTAGGGGTTACTGGAACCCCGGGGTTAAGGCCTACATGGGCCATGAGGGAGAAGAGGAGGGCGGCCAGGGCAGGCCGTGCGCCTCCCCTAGTCCGAATAGGACAAGGAAGGGGCCCCTCTTCCTCTTTCCTCCCCCTTCCTTCTCCACCAAGGCAAGAGGAGGGAGTCCTACTCCGGTGGGAGTAGGACTCCTCCAGTGCACCCCTAGGGGCCGGCCGCACCTGCCCCTCCTCCTTTATATCACGAGGCGGGGGCACCTCTAGACACACAGTTGATCTTCGTGATCGTTCCTTAGCCGTGTCAGCGGTGCCCCCTCCACCATATTCCACCTCGGTCATATCGTTGCGATGCTTAGGCGAAGCCTGCGTCGATAGAACATCATCATCGTCACCACGCCATCATCTTGTGGAACTCATCCACGACACCTCTTTGGATCGGTCAGGGGATCGTCATCGAGCTGAGCGTGTCTTTGAACTTCGGAGGTGCCATCGTTCGTTACTTGGATCGGTCGGATCGTGAAGACGTACGACTACATCAACCACGTTGTCATAACGCTTCCGCTTACGGTCTATGAGGGTACGTGGACAACACTCTCCCCTCTCGTTGCTATGCATCACCATGATCTTGCGTGTGCATAGGAATTTTTTTGTAATTACTACATTCCCCAACACGACGTTCACATAACACCACTAGAGGAAAGACAACATACATCTCATCAAAATATCGAACGAATATCAAATTCACATGATTACTTATAACAAGACTTCTCACTTGTCCTCAGGAACAAACGTAGCTACTCACAAAGCATGTTCATGTTCAAGATCAGAGGGGTAATAAATATCATTAAGGATCTGAACATATGATCTTCCACCAAATAAACCAACTAGCATCAACTACAAGGAGTAATCAACACTACTAGAACCCACAGGTACCAATATGAGGTTTTGGGACAAATATTGAATACAAGAGATGAACTAGAGTTTGAGAGGAGATGGTGCTGATGAAGATTGACCCTCCCTCGATGTGAGGATAGTTGGTGATGATGATTGCTTCGATTTCCCCGTCCCGGAGGGAAGTTTCTCCGGCAGAATAGCTTCGCTGGCGCCCTAGATTGCTTCTAGCCAGGCTCCACCTCGAGACGGCGGCGCTTCATCCCGAAAGCTTCCTTCTGATTTTTTCTAGGTCAAAACCTTTCATATAGTAGAAGATGGACATTGGACGATGGCCAGAGGGCCCACAAACCTTGGGGGCGCGCCCCCAGGCTTGTGGCCACCTGGCGGGTCCCCTTCGGTAGTTTCTTCGTGTGGGGACTCCGACTCGTAAGTCGAGATCACCGAATGCACGTGTACAGTGATCCCAGAGATCAATGCTCACTGAACACACAGAAGCTAAATAACAAGAGTCTTACATCCATACATACCGTCTTACACAAATTATGACCATTATGGTCAAGTCTTACATTGATAAAGCCTTAAGGGCTGAGCATCAAATGAAACACAAGCAGCGGAAATCTTCATCGATAAGTAGAACCCAAGCCATCTGCCTTAACCCTACAGGCATTCTGACTGGGAAGCATCCTAGTTCGCGTGTTCGTCACCAAGGAACTCTTCCTCGAACTCCTGTTCTTCCATGCCTGGTCAATTAAATAACCAGTGGCAAGCCAATGAGTACTTTGAATGTACTCGCAAGCAACCCATGATTTGGTTCAAAGTAACAATGCAATTGTACGACAAGTAAGCAACCTAGCTTCACGCTAGTTGGGATGTCCTATCAACTTGTGAGATATGCATCAATGAACTTGGGTAACCTTGAGAACAGGTTACCGATATGAACATAAATAGAATTTGAATCAATGCCATGCCATTCAACATGTCAAGTCACCACCTTGACAGAAATAGTTCCTTTCCACACACACATGCACCGAGATAGTAAAATTTCTGGACATAGTTTAAATAGCACCTCCCAACTGTCCATGACCGTGGACATGGCTATTCAAATAGTTTGACACTCTGCAGAGGTTGTGCACTTTACCCACAAGATCCGGGAAGCTTTCGTGTCATCCACGATCCCGCGGTACCTCAAGTACTCGGGGGAAGCACTCGATCATTACCTTTCCCTAGACGACACTAACATAGGGTCCACTCGTTGATACACAGCCCTCGTGTATAAGCAAAAGATCGTGGGACTCTGCCCTTTTCACATTATCACGCATACACGAAGGGACCAACGGTGTGTCCGGTGCCCTATGAAAACAGTCATGGCCGCCTATCCAAGCACGACCCCGTCCCGAGAGTGACCTCAAGTCACCCCCGTCACTAGTAATATGGGCACCATGCTAGTATCAGCCTAAGTAATCAACAATGCCCCGTCCCATAAAGAGGTAGAGTGGTTGCACATGTTTGGTTGGGACGGTAATCACACATAAATCTAATCCATCATTTTACACACACACACACACACACACACCAAAAGCTCTCTTCGGTACACCACTTCTTCCTGAAGTGGTGACCTTAGTTCAACATCCCCCAAGGGCATTAGGGGCACCCGATGGGGTTTTCGAAAGAATGTAACCACGAAGAGTTCATGGTACACATGCATCATTATGCATCAACTAGTCTCTTGACAATGCAATCATGAACAAGGTAAAGTCATGAGTAGGGGTGTCGGTGTCAAAACCGGCGGATCTCGGGTAGGGGGTCCTGAACTGTGCGTCTAGGCGGATGGTAACAGGAGACAAGGGACATGATGTTTTTACCCAGGTTCGGGCCCTCTCGGTGGAGGTAAAACCCTACTCCTGCTTGATTAATATTGATGATATGGGTAGTACAAGAGTAGATCTACCACGAGATTAGAGAGGCTAAACCCTAGAAGCTAGCCTATGGTATGATTGTTGTTCGTCCTACGGACTAAACCCTCCGGTTTATATAGACACTGGAGAGGGCTAGGGTTACACAGAGTCGGTTACAATGGTAGGAGATCTACATATCCGTATCGCCAAGCTTGCCTTCCACGCCAAGGAAAGTCCCATCCGGACACGGGACGGAGTCTTCAATCTTGTATCTTGATAGTCCAGGAGTCCGGCCAACGGTGATAGTTCGGCTATCCGGACACCCCCTAGTCCAGGACTCCCACAGTAGCCCTTGAACCAGGCTTCAATGACGACGAGTCCGGCGCACATATTGTCTTCGGCATTGCAAGGCGGGTTCCTCCTTCGAATACTTCATAGAATATTTTGAACACAAGGATAGTGTCCGGCTCTGCAAAATAAGTTCCACATACCACCGTAGAGAGAATAACATTTACACAAGTTCAATCTGCTGATGTATTCCGCGGCGTGACATCACATCACGGCCAAGCCTTTATTCGAATTGTTTTTATTGTTCCACCTCAGCGCATTTAGCGAAGCGGTTTCCTTGGCACGTCTTGTCAAAGCAGAGATCGTGTCCCCTTATTCCGGGATTCTCATCAATACGGGCGTGGGTAACCCAACCGCGCCATTGATTACGGCGCTTGGGAGATAAGCGAGTTTTACCGGGCTGGTGGGGGCGATAGTTTCGTCCGTCCATATAAGGGATAAGGATCCACCTTTTTACCTACGCCTTCTTCCTCCTTTGCTTATCCATTTCCGCGCACTCGAGGTCCAGCGCCCAAGTCCGCACATCTCGCCTCAACCTTCTCTAGCCATGTCCGGAGCGGGAGGCAATTGGATGGCCTCCTCCGTCACGGAGGGACACATCAAGAGGCTGCGACAGGCCGGATACTTGTCCAGTGACATCGCACATCGGCTTCCCGACAAGGGGCAGCTCATCCCCACCCCCGGTCCCCATGAGAGGGTGGTATTCCTCACCCACTTCCTCCGCGGACTAGGTTTTCTACTTCACCCATTTGTCCGGGGGCTCATGTTCTACTATGGCCTGGATTTCCACGATCTGGCCCTGAATTTCATCCTCAACATCTCGGCGTTCATCGTGGGTGCGAAACCTTCCTCTGCATCATCCAGCCCCACTTATGGCTAAAGACCTTCAATGTCAAGCCAAGGTAGTGGGCGGCCGCCAAGCAGTCTTGGAGGTGCCATGGTGGGCAAGATGCCCAACGCCCTATGGCTCGAGGATCCTTTGTGGAGACCATAAAGGGGTGGCAATCGGGTGGTTCTACATCACCGAGCCAGCGTGATCTGAATGGGCAGCGCCCCAAATTCAGATCTGGCATCCCCACATGGCTCACCTCACGGAAAGAGAAGGGCCTATCATGGGGTGATTCGGAGGAGCCGACTGACTCAATCCGCGTCCAAACCTTGGTGAACAAGCTCAAGCTTGTCAGCGTACTCGAGTCATGCTCATCCGCGGATCCTCCCGTGCGAAACGGGCCTTTAATTTGTGGGAGTTTGATCCGCACAACACCAACCTTGAGCAGAGCTCTTGACACTATATGCGAAGATGCAGGAAGGTGTTGTTCAAGGGCGCCGAGGTTCCGCATCCGCCATCAAGATCGCGGTTTAGCTTCATGCAGCGTCAAGCCGGCGAGTAAGCTATTTACCCTTCTGAGATGCTCATTTTCCATAGTTTGACTCTATGCGGGATCTAAACTCCCTTTACCTTTGACAGGTCTGGCAAAAGACATCCGAGCAAGTTAACTGCCCGGCTCCCTTGCCAGAAGACCCAGCGAACGCCCAATTAACGGGGCTGCTGGCTCCGACGCCTTACGTGGTGCCGGAGAAGAAGGCCAAGAATAAGGCCACGGGAACTCGGAGAAGTTCCCGGCGCCAGGTGTTATCGGACTCATCGTCCGATGACTCCGAGGTGGACTCCTCCCGCGAAGACGAGGAGGAGAAAAAAGAGGCCTCTCCCCCAGCGGGGGGAGAGAAGAAAAGGAAGGCTTCTCCAACGGGGGAGGCCGAAGGATCCAAGAAGGGAAGGGCCCTTCATCCGGACTGTTCCACCAATGCCGACGACGGCGAAGAGGAGTGGCCCTCGAGGGCCAAGCCCCTGGCGAGATCGTAAGTGTCCGGATTCCAGAATAACTCATGATTTTTCCTTTGTCGTGTAGTGTCTTCTAACGCCGAATACAACCCTGCAGCCCGCCCAAGGACGGGCTCGACACTTCAACGAGCGGCTCCCTGGCGCCATCGGACGTGGATAGCACTTCGCATCCGGCCGTCTCCTCTCCTCGCGCTGCGGATGACGCCGAGGTGTGTCGGTGTACTAAGGTAGGGGGTACCTCAGTACCCCAACTTGTGCACGGGCAGCCGCAGCTTCCCGTAGCCGGATCCACCAAATGCTTGCCGGAGACCATTCCTGCTCCATATCAAGCCATTCAAGAACAAAGTGTACAAGACAGAAACTCAAGGCCCCGGCAAGAGGAGCTTGCCGGGAAGGCCGCTCCAGGCTCGAGATTACATCACCCATGCAAGCCCCCGGCGAGAGGAGCTCGCCGGGGAGATTAGAAGACTACATCACAGAAGACACGCCTCGGCGCTTCTACGCGTCGGCGAGGGCCCGGAGCGACAAATTCTGAACCCGACAAGCTCCGGGCCCAAGCAAGATCAAGATCCCGCAAGGTACTTGCCGGGCGAAGCTGTGATGCGTGCCCCGCGCTCCAGCTCATCTGCCCACGCGTCGCCTTTAGCCTTCTCCAGAGACGCGTGGCGGTTGGCTATGCAGCATGAGGGGTGCGGTGGCACTCCACGGTGGTGGCTCCATCGCCGTGGCAAACGGAGACGCAAGGGCGGAACTTTTGGGGCGACGGCGACGGGCATTTAATGCTCTTGTCCCCTCTCACAAAAGTAGGTAGAATCCTTTGTTCAAGCAATCGTAGCTGCACCGCTTGTTCCCTTACTGCTCCAACTACCACCTCTTTACATTTTACCCCTCTACCCTCGTTGACACCTGCGGTGACCCTTGCCCTATAAAAGGAGGCCCATGCACAGCGAGAGGGGTTCGACTCATTTGCAACTCTCACGCTCGGGTAGCCGCCATCTGTAGCTCTTCAAGCTCCCGGCACAATACAACACAAAGCAGCAGAGGGTTTCTGCGACCATCGCGGCCAGCTGGGTAAAAATCCCAGCAAGACGCCGATCTGCTCTCCGTGCATCCTCCGCCTCGTGCGAACTCACGAAAGGGGCCGTCCCCGGCCCCATAGGTGTCGCGCCCCATCGCGGGCGGCCCGACATCTTTGGCGCGCCAGGTAGGGGGCGTCGAGGTTGTGCGAACCTGATCCGGCGTTCGCGCGGCCGCGCTCTTCATCAACCTCTCCAGTTTCGTCAGCGACCTCGTCGACAACTGCGCCATGGCCCCGAAGACGAGAGCTTCGAGGGTCGCAGACCCATCTCCGTCTTCCCCACCGCCACCGGAGCCAGCGGCGGGCGGAGGGAACACCGTCGATAGGGTGGACACCGGCGAGGGCACTCGCGGGCGCCACCGCATCTGTGGCAGGACGGATGACCACGCCGGTCTCCGTGGATCCACGTCCATCTCAGCGCACGACAACCCAGCAGCGCCATACCACGGGAGGTGGTATCCGTCTGCTGGAGCAGGGACGTACCGGAGGCTCGCGGGATGTTCCGAACCCCCGTCCGGACACAGTAAAGCAAAGCGCCGGGCGGACCTCGCTCTTTCTAACACCGCGAAGTCCGAAGCGCGTCCACTCCCGCACCGCCACTCCCGCTCCCTTCCACTCCGCGAAGCGCCACAAGAGCGAATATGTTCTCGACTTCCCTCCAAAGAGCGGACAAGGCCGAGGACCGAGGGCTACCATCGAGCCCGACGCCGCCAACAACGACCGTCCACGGCAGCCAATGGCCTCGCAGCCACGACGAGTCGAGAAGACAAAGGCCGGCGGCGACAGGACCGCCGGGGTGCAACCACGTGCACTCCCGCCGCTGAAGCGAAGACGCCGCCGCCGCGGAATAACGCCGACGACGGCTCCACAGCGTCGTCGGACCAAGGCCCGTCGGGATCAACGCCAGTCCTCAACGAAGCGGCGACAAGAAGACGCTTCGAACCACGATCGGCGCCGCCGAGAGACTCGGGCGATAATCGTATCAGAGCTGAAGCACTGCCGACGCTGCTGACGCCGCGCGAGCCAGCGATTTGTCAGAC